>BMAW01063591.1:236614-380858 GCA_019974015.1 Nephila pilipes | reverse complement strand
AAACTTTTTTTCTTTTCTACATCATTATTATAATTTTTTTTAAATGAGTACAAAAAGCACTTATTAATTTCAATTATTTTAAAATCAGCAGTTTTAGATCACATATTTTCATCTATTCCAACACTTGTAACCTATGGCTACACTAAATGTGAAAAATATTTGTAGTAATCAACTCTTATTGATCTTGTTAGTAAAAAAAATTTATCCCTTAATAGGACAAAAAATTCGAGGAAGTAAGCCATAACAATAAATACAATTTTAGTAGGGCACTGAATTTTAAAAACATCAATAACATTTCAAAAATATATTTGCAAACTGAGCATAATATATTTTCATGCCAGAGTCCTTAAGAAATCTCATTTTAATTTAACCAAGATGCTTATGTGTTCATGAAGTAGAAAGTTCAAAGTACTGGTGGTTTCATGTCATTTATCATGAAGAGAGATTTCATCTCTGTTGCACGAAATATTTTACCACTATCAGTTTAGGTCTAGTATTATCACTGCATTTCACTTAAAATGAAGTGGTTAAAATTAGATTTTAAAAAACATATAAGCATTGTAGTTAAACTAGGGGGGAAATAAGAATTTAAATAGTACATAAATACCTCTCAAAATAAAAACATACAATAACATAATTACACAGGAAGATCCTTAATAACAAAATATAAATAAATATTTAAAAAAAACTGTGTATTATAAAATTTATAGAGAAAACATTGTGGAGTAAAACACTTTAAATTAATCTTGTTCTGTTTATAAAGAACATTTTTGGAAATTAAAATATGATTGAAATTTGAGACATCTGAAAAAATGAACTCAGTTTCAGAGTTATTAAGAACTTCACAATTTTGTAACTCAACCAGCCAATAAAAATTTAAATTCTTCAGACAAAAAAAATCCTTTATCAATTAACAAAGAAAAAAATTTTTTCTTTATATATTTTTCATTTACAGGGTAGTTACCCTGTAAGATAACACATGTATGTACATCACGAGACAAATATACACATGGATTGTAAAAAATGTATTTTATTCTCTATCATCAAAATAATTTAACATAACACTTGTATATATAAATAGCATAATATACATCTCTGCATTGGAAGCACATATCTGATATGCATTTTTTTCTTTTGGTGGTTACATTAAATTTGAGATTGTCATGCTGATCATATATAAATTCAGGGATAATATAGATTATAAGAAATAGAGAATTCATCTAGTAACAATCAAAATAGTAACACGACATCATAATATATGATATTAATACAATTTATATAAATTGCCTTTTGAAAACAGGAAATTATATGCATATAATTCAAGCACTTTATGCATACACATAGCTCTTGAATTAATTTGTACAAGCATATTACACACAACTCTAAACTGCAGAATACTTTGAGTTGGAGGGATGCTAATATTTATGTAAATTAGCTAATTCATGAAGATACTTTGAAAGAAAATTTATGAGAACAGCTGAAACTATTGTTACTGATACTAACAATATTGTAGTTCTAATTTAAACAAAATAAAAAATGCACTATATATTTATATTCATGAATAAAGATTTAATAAGAGTGCTATCAATTGCTTCTGAAAGTTTATGGCACTGATAGAAATATCAATCAGAAAGGATAAGAATGTTTTTTTCTTTCTTTTGAATCTTCATTTTTATTTACATTGTAGGAGTTTCATAGAATAATGATTCTAAACAAGTAATTATTAAGTGTCTTATATAATTTCAATTAATGCAATTACGATTATTTTTCCTTGAAATAAAAATGAAGATTGAATGCAAAATATAATTAGAATAAAAATAAAATAAATTTAAATTGTGTTATGACATTAATATAAGCTTTCAAATTTCTAAAAAATTGTTTTTAATCCAACTTTTTAACCTTTTTTTTATACCAATAATTACTTAAGTACATATTTATAAAATATATATTTAACAATGATAACCAATATCACAACAAATATTATCACTAAAAGCAATTACATTGGTTTTATCAACAACATATATATAGGATTAAAACACCTACATAAATATAACAAGTTTACAATAATCACAATCGTCATCCAAATACAAATAAAAGATACAATACACATGTTTTGAAGACATAATATACCACATAAATTATTTTTGAATATATAAAAGAAAAAAAGGAACAATAAGTAAGCTACATTACTCACCAAATACTGAGAAAAAAAATTAGGAAGTCTTAAAATAAAAGACTTTTTTCTTTTTTACAAATTACAAACATTTCAATTATATAATGAATCAATTCAATATAAAAAATTCTCATTTTCTCATTAAATGTTAATACATTGTTTTTTTTAAATAAAATCAATAAAATATTTATAAAATGCAGCTCAGTTATATTAAAAATAACTTACATCTATCTTGTATGACTTCTAAAACAAATTTATAACTCTGCAAAATTACTAATATAATTATTTTACAAAATTCATGGAATAATAGTTTTCTTTATTAGAATGTATAGATTTTTCAACTGATTTGGTCTGTCCAACTGATTCCTAACTCCCAGACTTAACATGTGCACATTTCATTTCATTTCAAAATACACACCCAAGATGATCGATTGTCTTGAATTTATAAAGTATATTATCCTTACATATAAATGAATTTCAACAAGAAAAATGTACATTCTTTCTAATAAAAGCATTTTCTTCAGAAAACTAATTCACAAACATGAAAAAATAAACATTTTTGAGTGTATAATAATACTGGATATATATGTCTGTTTCAATACAAAATATGATTAAATATGATCAGGGAGATAAAAATATTCAATTTATGTAAAAATGCAGGAAGCCCAGATTATTTTTAAAATTAAATCTATTGCAACTGACTCTAAGTGATGCTTGAATTTAAAATAAATTAATTATTAATGAATAAATATTAATATCTTACAGCAACTTTTCAAAAGGACATTTTTTTTTTTTAAAAAAAAAAAAAAAAAAAAAAAAAAAAGATCTCATTACAATAAATCACTTTCCCTTCAAAACTTATAGTGAGTAACCATAAAAAAAAAAATCATAATCAACCACATTAATAATAAATTCTACTTTGTACTTGATAGCAAGAGATACTTTCTGATTTAATATGTACAATTAAGAATTTCTATAAAAATTTCTGGAAGTTTTATTCTAACATATCTAGATGTTTCGCGACTAATATTACATATATATAATATAATAATTATGAATAATTGTAGAACATTTTTTTGATTTTAAATAATACATTTAAAAAGAATGAAATAATAATTAGGTAATTTTTTTGATATATATATAAGGAGTTTTTTACTCTTAGAAGTTTTCATATTAACCACTTAAAAATTTATCCTGAGTGTCACTTGGAAGAGTATGTATACTAACCATCCTGAGCATCACTTGGACACAATAAAAATTACCATTACTTTTCAAAATTTAACAAATAAATAAATTTGAGTAGTCTTGTTAGTAAAAAATCGGTATGTTAAGAGTCTGTTGCATTGAGATTAAGAATTGGCATGACAGCTCTAATTTCTAGTTTCAGATAAGGGAAGTTTTACACTAATCAATTATAGACCCTCAAAATAAATGATACATTGATTGCATCAGATAACATATATTTTACACAAACTACCTGTGACCGTAAAAGTAATACAAAATATAAATAAAATATTATTTTACTGATTTCAATTTAAACAATATTTTTTACAAAACATATGAAACAACAGTTGAAACTCATGGCAGTAAAAAATATTTTTAAGCAAAAATATAGTTACATAATTACATGCAATGCTAATTTCAAAACTTGAAATGCTCTTGTCATACAACTAAATTATTATCTAAAGATATGACAATTTCTCTCCAAAACTCAAACACATTTCAGTAATTTTAAAGACCATACCCAACTTCACACAGTTTCAAATTCCTCCATCATAAAAGGTGTGTTAATTTCAGCATACCTTTTTACATTTTCTCTAATATTACACATCTAAAATTTTGCCTTTTAAAGTATAATTTTAAAAATGAAGACCCCTCATTATAAGATTTCCAGAAATAGGGTTTAAAAGGTTAATTTGTACATGTTTATAACTCTTAAATTCAAAGATCGTATAAAAGAATAGATTTTTATTAGAACATCTAAAGTTCCATCACATTTTAAGCACTAAAAGTTTATTTTCCTACCACTGATATTAAACATAAACTTTTAAATAACCAGTGGCGTACACATGGGAACGGGGTAATTTTTATATACATCATTTTTTTAATTTTTAATATGAAGATTACACCTCAGCTTACACACTTGTAACCAGTATTCCCCCTCCAATAAAAGATGTCATATATGTAACTGTAAACAACCACTAAACGGAAAAATGTGATAAATTTTATAAAAATCATAAGCAATTCTTATAGTTTACATTAAAATATTATTATAAGAGATAAATGAAATAAATATTTTTTTCGTCAAACAATATAAAACATAACGTTTAAGTAATTCAATAAATTCCATTTTCAAACTTTATATGAACTAATTATCTACAATGAGGTTTTAATTTAAGAGATTAAATTTCATTTGTGATATCTATAGTACCTTTCTTTTAATTTATTTTGAAAATATGTTACAAACATATTCATGAAATATTTCACAATATCTTTAAATAATTATTTCTCATAAAGAAGGAAACATTGTTTTAAAATTGTTAAGGAATTTGTAAAAAGAATATATTTCCAAAATGTTTGTATGAATTATATATACATATAAATAACCACATTAACAATATATTAATTTTAATTGTGAAACAAATGTTTACAAAACATAAATATTTGACTAGATATACAGAAAAAAATAAAAATTTAAAAATATTAACATAATAAATAAAATATAACAAATCAGAGAATATTAATTCAAAGTTAAATTGTAAAAAAATGAAAAACTTAGGTTTAAACCCAATTTTACAAAAACAAATTACAAGAACAAATACACAAAAATTCTGAATGAAAAAGTAGAAGGCCTATTCAATTATTACTTACATGAACTACTGTTAACTGAAGTTATTTAATATAATTAATCACAGTAAGTATTTTACCTTGGATTTAAAAACAATACGAAAACTTATTTTTAAAAGAATAAACATACTAAACAACATACACTGTAAATACTAAACATAGTGTACAAATTACCAATCATATATAAAATGCACCACATGGAATAAAAGTAAATAAAAACACCAAATAAATATACAAATACTGAGTGAATAAAAAATTTCCTAATTTAGTAAAAAGCAGCATTTAACATAATTAAAGCAAAAATAATAAACAAATTTAAATATTTTAATATAGAAAATTCAAATGTGTGCATTCTATTATTAATAATCATACACACCCTCATTAGATATATGATTAAAGATAATAATATATATCAATTTAAAAATAAAGATTTAATAAAATTTTGTTTCTCAAATTATAAAATTACATCAAATTCCTTTTAAAATTTACAAGAGAGAAAATTTACAAAGATTAAATATTGAATAAGTTATTTTTGTTAAGATAATTTTTAATTGAACAATATAGGACAGGATGATTATCAATATATATTTGAAATCTAACTGTATTTATTTTTAAAAGAATATATTTTTTTAAGATAATTTATTTTCTATACATACAAAGTAATAATTTACAATGTAGATAATTTTCTTATTAATTGGCACTTTATTTGACAATTCATAGAAGTATATCTTTTTTAAAATCTACTATTTGTATTATGGGTTAGAGACTTCTGAATTTCATTAATTCATATTCATGTATAAGAATTCAATCTATTCTTATAGCAAATATTTCTGATTGAGATAATAGATAATGTTTTGATTCATTTTGTGTACAAAAATATTAAGTTTATCATTGCTTCAATTCACATAACTGTCAAAGAATTCTTTCTGTATTCCAAAATATTGCAATAAGTCTATATATAGGAATAAGGAAATATTTGCTCAGTAATTTTAGAAAAAGAAACCAATTATTATTATTATTTAGTTTTATGGAATGAAAATTTAAGGAGCTGCATGTTTAGTAAATAAAAATTTCACATTTTCTTTCATTTGCTTCACTTCTCGTTAGAAGTAATGAATTCATTCAGTAGTTTTATTTTAATATAAAGAAAGGTTTAAGCATATAGTATAATTTGAAAGTAAAACAATTTTGACATACATATCTAAAAAAAAAAAAATCATAAACATATAAAATACTATGGTTTTTAAAAAATCTAAACTACATTCCACTTTCTTGCATCCCACTGCCATGTGAATATAAATATAACAATCCAGACATTAACATAATTAATATAATACACCAACATATTAATCAATTTTCATTCATAAAATTCTAGGAAAAGAAAATTTTGTTAATAATCTTTGTGACATCTCTTTTCTTAAAATACAATAATTCTAAATTTCACTTTTCATCCCAAGCATTCCATTCCCAATTATCAGGAACAACCAAATCAATTTCCTTTGGATTGTCCTCTTCAAGGATGGTGAATTCTCTAGAATTAGGCCTAGTGAAGGGTAATGGTGATAACCTAGAATCAGGTGTCTTCAGGCCAGATGGATTTAATACCATCATAGAATTAGTGCTTGAACGACTCAATGCACTGTCTAGTGACAATGATCTGTCTCTGCTGACAGAGGCACGGAGAGGAACATCACAAGTGAAATTTATGGCACTAGCAGATTTGGATCTTTGCCTAAATCTTTGGCGTGAAGCAGGTACTCTCCGAGTAGTAGGCAAATCAGAGCGAGATTTTCTGAGTTTAAATTCATCGACAATTTCATCTGTTGTGCGTACTCCAACAGCTTTCAGAATTATGTCCATTTTGCTAGCATAATCCATATGACCTGACACCTAAATTAAATATTCTGCATGTTAAAGTAAAGATCTGATTATCTTCTCAGCTTTCCAGTTAAAAGAATGTTTTTAAAAATCATACTAGAACAATTTCAAAAAATCTGAATACAATATATTTAAATATCTGAAATGCAGTACATTTAAAATATTAAAATAATTTGAAAATTTGTGGTTTTACATAAAATATATAGAAATACTCACCTGAACAATTTCAATTATAATAATTCAATTATGTATTCTTTAAGTAATAATTACCAAGCTCACAAAAATGAAAGCATAAAAATTGAAATAAATTTCTTTGTTTCTTGAGGAATTCTTTATTTTTAACAATACCAGTAATTTTGATTATATTTAAGTTTGCAATCATGAAATAACTTTTATTACATTTTTCATTTGAAACATTGGTACTACACACTAAGATAAAATATATAGAACTTTTTTTTTATTCTTACCACACTACTAAGGTCAACATTGCACATTCTTCTGTCACTCCATTTGATAGCTTGCAAACCAGCTATTTTCATTGTTACAGATGATGTTCTGTATAGGAATTTTAGTAACCAGTCTCCCCTTGGAATAAAAAATTGATTTGTTTAGAAGAATCAAATACTATAAATTATTTTTAACACATTGACTGCCTATCAGGCACCAGTGAATGGCATGATGTTATTGCCAAAGAGCCAATCACGAGATAGCATGTGATGCTTCATCAGCCAATTACGTGCTGTTGTAGTAAAATCCTCCTCTGACTGTTCATTCTAAAAATTATTTGGCATTGCATACTCCCTATTCCTGATGGTAATGACATGGAGTGATGATTAGAAACTAGCTACGAAAAATTGTCATTTCGAAATTAATATTTTTTTTTACAGAAAAAATAATTTTGCAATAAGAGTTATACAGATGATAGTGCAGGGTCCTTTGCAGCCAATAAAAAAAAGAAAAATTCAAAATAATAACCAGTAACTGATGATGAAATTGCAAATTTTTTGGCTGAGTTATAGGATGAGTTCTCATTTGATTTTAGTTACGACAGTGATGAGGAATTTGTTCTTCCCATAGATGCCCATGATAGTTTAAATTATGATGATGAGGATGAAGAATGAATCACATAAGAATCGACAAGTCAGCAGGATGATTCAGCTATGGTGGAAATTATAATCTGGGAAAATGATTCAACATCAATGCAACAATTTTATTTTATAAAATACAAGTGTTCACTTCAACCTGTTTTAGGTAACAAACCTTCAGATTTCTTTTGGCATTTTTCACCAATGATATCATGGTGGAAATAGTTGCTGAAACCAATGATTATGCTCATAAAGTGCTTTTTCCCCATGAAAAAAAGAAATATTCTCACATCAATACTTGGAAGGACACCCCAAAAGAGGAACTCTTGATATTTGAGGGGTTGACCTTACATATGGAAACTACAAGGCAAAGATAATACACAAATAATATTCTAAAATGTATCTTTTGTAATAACAATATTGTAATTTTCTTGTAATAAATTCACTTGTAATTTGTTTGCTATACAGATTTATATACAAATAATGCATAACATCATTTATTTTTCTTATTTTGATTCACTTTTTACATGCCAAGCACCAGCGAGTAATGTGGCATTTTGGGGGGAGGGGGAATTTACAGGTAATGCCAATCACACGCAGGCAGGTAGTTGAAAAAATTCTTTAATGAAAGGCTTAAATAATAGGTATCACATAATTATCTTTTATAACTATTTTTAAATCATATTTCCTATGATAAGCCTGTTGGTATCTGGATAAAATCTACTTCCATGTCAGGGCAATATCTATCAACCCAATCTCTAGTGACTGACAGTCAATGTGTTAAGTAGAAATATGACAACAATATATAAAAATATTTAAAGACATTTTTTTTTCTTTCTAAATATTGATTTTATTAAAGAACACAGTGCTTTCTAGGTAATCTGACAGATACCAGACCAGAGCTCCGTCAGATTACTGAAAGTGCTGAATTACTGGAAAATCACAAATAAGGTATTTAAACAGCAAACACTATGTATTATTGTATAAAATGTAATACAGAACATGTAAATAAAGTGTCAAACACATGTAATAAATAAAACTGTAAAAAATGAAGTTTTGTATTGATAGTCTACATTATTTTATTGAAATCAGTGGCTCATCTAGAGGGGACATGTGGGTATCTGTTACCAGATGCAGCATCCAGGGGACACCAAATTGATGTTACAAAATGTTATTTTCCATCTCATTGCATTTTGGGCTACAGGAAGGGATATGAATCCTACAGTTGTGAGTGTCCCTAGGTACAGAAAACCCTAGCTGTATCTCTGATTGAAGTAAAGGCCTAAAATAACATCTGCCAGCCTATGCAAAAAAACCAGATTACTGGTAAGGCCAGAAAAGTTATATGCCAGATAATAGAGGGAGTACTGTAGTATACTTTGAAAAATGTTTGATGTATTAAAAAATCTGTAATATCCTTAATTTGAAAAAATAAATAAATAAATAAATAAAAAGCCAACAAATCCTATAATTTCTTAACTAGAAATTCTTTATGTTTTTTTTTATTTTTTTTTATTTTCAATTACAGCTTTTTTCTGAATAGAAGAAATCCTAAAATTTAACTTTGACAGCACAATGCTTTTAAATAAGTTTACATAATACAAGTTTTTCATAGTGATTTTCTCTTATATAAAAGTATTATATACTTATAACCAAGATGAATGAACAATACATAAAAAAATCTAACTTGCAATATCCATTCACTATTCGGCCATTCACAACTTTGGCCAAGTCATGCCAGTTTTGAGGATTACCGGATATTGGAGCTCCTAATAAGATGGCATCTTCAACAATGCCTTCACAATCTGGAAAAAATATATTAATTGTTCAGGTTTCAGTTAAAAATACTACTCATATACTTTTAAAAGTATTAAATTATTTTATGTAGTATATTTCACATACATTGATTACAGCAGTATGTTCAGTAGCAGAAAATTAAAGAGAAGTTTTAAATGGAAAATACAAATAACAGTAAATCATTTAGACTATAAGGTATTAATTACAGTAAGTCTATCCCTAGAAATAGCACAATATGAACTTTATATAAGTAACTAAATTTAGGGGGAAAGAAAGGAATACGAAATGTTTTCATACTTTGTACCCTTTTTTTTGAAAAAAACAATTTTATGAATTCCTGAAATTTATGAAAAGTAATAAAACCACTCAAGTGATGCTTTTTTCTCACATCATATTAAATTATTTATCAATTGCAAAATAATTTTATATATATTTTGAGAATATTTTTTTCTGCTTCAAGTCAAGAATACAAAGATTCTAAATTTAATGAAACTTAACTGGATTACAGTGATATATATATATATACACACACATATATATATGGATTATTGGCAATTAATTCTTGAAATCATGATACATAAAAATCAAACTGTTCAGAATGAGTTATTTCACAATTTTTAATTCAGATCTGTTTGGTAATCAAGTTGTAGTTCCATAGCTAAGAGATTCTCAGTATATTATAATAAACAAAAAAGTTATTGGAAGAAAAAAAAAATTCTTTTTTAGAATTCTATTCAAAACAAAGTGTGAATTGATTGAACTACTCACAACATATTTTTAAACAAGATAATTCCTAAACTATTTTTATTATGGATGAATAAAAAAATCCAGAAAATATTTACCTTTTCTTTTTGCCATTTCTTTTAAGCAGTGAAATATGACTCTAGCACCCAAACTGAAGCCAATTAATGTTATAGGCCTTTTACCCTATAAAACATAAATATCCAAAAAAATTTACCAAAAAATATAATACAATGAAAACCCTCTATAACAATATTTTGGGGGTCAAAATAATATATCTAAAGAGAATTTTCATTATAGAAAAAAATAAATACAGGAATGAAAAGAAATTTGTTTTTCATATCCAGTGGCATCACCAGGGGTCCTCTGCTGTCATTCAGCACCCCTCACCTACCAGCACATAATATATTTTAAATGGAGGGAGATTAACATGTTTACAGTGTTCAGCAATTTTTACAAACTCCAAAGTTTTAGTGAAGTACCCTTGCCCAGGATTCTGGCGATGCCATAGCCTATAAATGTTTAGTGCATATTTAAATAATAAATTTTTAATATATAAATAAATAAAACCCCAAATGTTTTCTGTGAAATGTATTAGATAGTATAAATAAATAGAAATACATACTTATTAATTAATCCTTATTTAGTTGGAATTCTGCAAAAAAAAAAAAAAAAAAAAAAAAAAAACAGATTTTTTTTTTTTTTTTTCCAGCTTTATCCAGAAATAATCTCATGCAAAAAGAATGAAAAGCATCTAAAGAATTTAGATGTTCCTCTGGTACATTAGGTAAGCTAGATATAAAGAGCATCATTTGAATACACTGTTTCTCCAGGAGATAAGTTTGGCTCAACCATAGAGGAATCATCCTTTTTATTTACATCAGCATCATCTTCTGACTCTTCTACTTCAGCATTATCACTTTTTATTTCAGAAAGAATGTCTTCACCTGTTAGTTCCATGTACTTCATCATCGACATTTAAATAATCATGAACAAATATTTCAAACTTTTTCCCAATTTTATCTTCGTAATCAGTCGAGGAATTTTGAAGACCTGAAATAGTATTTTTTCCCTCAAAATTTCTGCAAAAAATAATACTATGACTCTCTTCATCATTTTGAATGAAACAGTTTTTCTCCACCAATTCGATGTTGACTGTGGCTTCATTTCCCATCAACTCTCTGCAACACATTCACATGCATTTTTTATTGTAACTGGCACTGCTTTTGATCAAAATTAAAAAAACCATTTTATACACTAATAGTTTTCTGTAATACCCTTTGAAGCATTTTATAATGCCTATTACAAGGAGCTTTAGAGCTACAGTAGTGTTTGGTGGAAAGAAGTAAACTTCACCAATCTGCAATTTTGTAATATGTTTATATGAAGAGCTGTTTTCAATTAAAAGAGCAATACTTTTCTTTTTCGATTTCGTATCTTTATCTACTTTCAATAATCATTCTTTAAATATTTTTGAAGTCATTCAAGCTCGCTTGTTTGCAATGTAATCTAGTGGCATGCTCTTAATGTTTTTAAAACATCTTGGCTCTAAGGATCTTCGAATTATATAAGGTTTTAATTTATCCTTTCCCGACATATTTATACACAACAATACTATTACTCTCAGCTTGGATTTCTTGCTCCTTTACAGGTTTCTCCATTGAAAGCTAGTGTTCGTTTTGGTAACATCTGGAAAAATAACCCTGCTTCATCTGCATGATAAACATTATCAATGGAATATTTTTTAAATAAGTTACACATTTCTCTCTGACGTCGTGCATACGTCATCCAGAGGCACTCATTTTTCTTCACCATGGACAAGTATCTCATATCGGTCTTAAAACCTTGTTAACCATCCATTGCTAGCTTTGAAATCTTGGTTCCCCATCATACATGCAAATTTTCTCATTTTTTTTCCCAACATATCATCGAAGACTAGTTACGTCAGCAAGAGCAATGCAAAACTTCGATGAAATTTTTCAACACAGAATAAAACTTGAAAATCCAAACTAAAGGTTCAACCACATCTTATCTAGACTTCCTTTGTGTAGCATTTAATTCGTAGACATCAGTTGGATTTTGAAAAAAAAAAATTTATCGTAATAGAGAGAATTATTGTGATGGAAAGGAAAACGTTGTAAAGAATATCGTAATATAAAGAACTGGTTTACAGTAATCTGAAAGAAATTAAGCCTGAACATTGAAAAAATATACTAGAGAGAATTATCGTTATAGAGGATATAGTTGTAGTGAGATTATACTGTATTAGAATTTTTTAAAAAATATATATACCTAATTGTATGATTTTACCTCCAATATACATCTAACTTTTAGTATTATTCCTATAAAACTAAATTGTCTTTAAAAAGGTTAATAGTAAGAATTTACACAACTTATTTTCGAATTTTTATATAACATAATTTACAATTCAAAACCTGGAATAATTTTTTATTGCATATTTTTATTGTACATTTTAAATAACTCTAGACAGTGATTTTAACACTTCTTA
Source organism: Nephila pilipes (assembly GCA_019974015.1). Taxonomy (NCBI): domain Eukaryota; kingdom Metazoa; phylum Arthropoda; class Arachnida; order Araneae; family Nephilidae; genus Nephila; species Nephila pilipes. The sequence continues at coordinate 367,828 of BMAW01063591.1, read as the reverse complement.
GTATCATTAATTAATAAATTTAGAGGATTATGTAGAAATAAATTAGCACAAAATATTACATAATTTGGTAGATTAAATTTTTTTAAAAAATTAATCTTACAAAACTGAAACATTTTAATTATAGATAAAAGAGAAAAAGTAATAAGAAAATTATAATGCAATATTCCTAGCAAAATAAGAGACACTTTCTTGTTACAGTTCCCTTGGCAACATTTTCAGTTAAAGAGTAAATATAAGAATTATGCTAATCAGATTTCCTCATCAAGTCAAAGTATGCAAGTTCCTGACATTTGAATTTAGAAATATTGAATTCGAATTACCATAAAACTACATGTTCTTTCAAAATGTAAACAATACTCAGTTATCTTATTGGTGTGAAAGATATATTTTATATTTGTAGAAAATGCAAACATGTATCTTTCAATACAATTGTAAAATTCACAATCATTCAATTGTACTACCAAGCCATTTGAAAACATTCAAATGCAGCCCAAATAAAGATATAACAGATAAAACTAATATACAGACAATCCTGATTTAACACAATAGATATATTTTATGAAAGAATGTAAGAAAAAAAATAATTTAAAAATGTGCTGTATCTGGGGAAAATAAAAGAATGATTCTTAATTGAAAATCAATAAAAATAAGATAAAATAAAAATATGTATTAGAGCCTTATAATTTCCACATGTTACACATTAAATACACCACATGCCAAAAATTAATGTTTGCATCATATAAAATACTATGTCACTTGAAAAATATAACTCAGAATATAATAATTATAAAATTAAGATATGAAATTTTTTGAACTTTAAGCCAGCTCTAATAATTTTCAATGATATTATTGTTATATGCAGGAATCTTGCTCCCCATCTTTAGAATTTCCTTCTAAGTCACCAGGAAGGACTTCCAATTAGAAAATTTCTTTTTTTATTAGTTAGATTACACAAAATCAATTCTTATGCTATTGATTGTGCCTGATTATGTCCACTGAATCCCATCTGATATCCTATGCACCGTTTTGATTCATTCTGAAAGTCTATATTACACAGGGAGAATATATTGCATATTACAATTTAAATATATTGCTTTTTATTAATGCTGAGTTTTGTACGATGAAATCTTACAATATAGAGAAAATTTTTAAAATGCAGTGAGTTGAATCTCTACCAAGGGGACAGATGGAAGTGCTTTTAATTTTAAATATCTTTAACCTTTTAACTGTCATGCCCGAGATAATCTCGGGCACACTACTGGTGTTCGAAAATGTCACGAACGAGTACTACTCGGGGTAATGCTTTTTTGAGTGCATCGTATTGTTATACCCGAATATATGTCGGGAAACGTTTATTTCGGCTTCATCTCTTTGTCAAACCCGACTTTATCTCAGGAGAAGTTAATGTGCGGTCAATTCAATAGATGGCAGCATTTTACTGAAGATTTCATAGGTTAGAGGTTAGAAGTTCTTTGTTTCAAAGTGCGCGGGATCTTTTTGTTATAAAATGGCGTCCAGTTCTTTGAAACGTTATATAGATGATTTAGATTCTTCAACGGAAGATGAAGATTTTGAAGGCATCGATACTAGTGACGCAGGTGAAACTGAGGAGAGTGACATTGAAAGTAGCAGTGAATCAACGGATAGCGGTGATGATGATACAGGAAATGCGAGAGACTGGTGTGAAATAACTGCTTCAGGCCTATCAGGGCCACCTCGGTTCCCTTTTACAGGTACTCCAGGTGTAACTTTTCCTGTAAACATAAACTACACTCCTTTAGATATTTTAGAAATGTTTCTGGATTCAAATCTAATGGATATAATTGTCAAAGAAACGAACAACTATGCAGAACAAGAAAGAAAAGCAAATCGGGCCAAGATATCAAGGTGCTCCCGCAGTAAAAAATGGATCCCTACAAATGACAGAGAAATGAAACTCTTCTTCGGGCTAATAATTCTTCAAGGTATTGTCCGAAAACCAAATCAGGCTATGTACTGGTCTCATCGAAGAATTTTGCATACTCCAGTGTACTCAAAAGTAATGCCCGTAAATCGTTTTATTTTGCTTTTTCGATATTTACATTTTTGCAATAATGAAGCTGAAAAAAAAGATGATTTTCCAAATCCAAAACTTTGGAAACTGTATAATGTGATAGAAAATTTAAGGAAAAAATTTTGTAATTTTTACATACCGGAAAGAGATGTATCGGTGGATGAAAGCTTGATGCCTTATAAAGGAAGGTTATCTTGGAAACAGTATATTCCTATCAAACGTGCACGATTTGGAATCAAATTTTTTATGCTTTGTGAGGCGGAAACAGGGTATATTTGTGACTTCATTATCTATACAGGAAATAGTACTGTCTTCAATCAATTGTATACAAATTATGGACTTTCTACAAAAGTCGTCATGCACCTATTGCATCGCTTTCTTGGAAGTGGTTATTGTGTGACTGTAGATAACTATTACATGTCACCCGAGCTTGCAGATTTACTTATAGCCCAAAAAACAGATATTTATGGCACAGTAAGGATAAACAGACGAGATTTACCTACAGAATTCACTAAAAGAAAATTACAAAAAGGTCAAGTCATAGCTTTTCAAAGAGGTAAGATTTTGGCTATAAGGTGGAAAGATAAGAAAGATGTGTGTTTGATGAGCAGTATTCATGATACTTCCATGGTCAGCCTTAAAAATAAAAAAAATGAAGATATACTCAAGCCGAAGATTGTTTCTGACTACAATCTAACTATGGGTGGTGTAGATCGCTGTGATCAGGAAATATCCTTTCATCCAACAATCCGAAAACGTCAGAAAAAATATTATAAAAAGATATTTTTACATTTACTAGACAAGGTACTCTGGAACTCATTTTTGCTCTATAAAAATGTAGTTGGGAAACGTATTACATTTCTAGAATTTCGAATCCAAGTTGTAGAAGAGCTTTTACATAAATATGATGATGCAGCTTCTGGACAAAAGAATGTTGGCAGACCACTTACAATAGATAACCCTGCCCGTCTTACTGAACGACATTTTATAGCCCATATTCCTCCTACTCCTGCGAAACGTGAGCCTACAAGGCAGTGCAAAGTGTGTTGTTCAAAAAAGGATAAAAATGGGAAAAAGATAAGGAAGGAAACACGATTCTGGTGTAGTGATTGTGGAGTTGGTTTGTGCTTGGAAAAGTGTTTCCAGTTGTACCACACAAGACTGAATTACTGAACTACTAATAGGTATTCACTTTTATTTATTTATTTTTTTTCATTTACTTATTTTTTAGAAAATAATTAATTTTTTTTTAATTTTTAGAAAATAATGCTCCACTAGAAGCGAACTTTACAACTGCCATGTCGAGTGGCAGCTGCCTCAAGCAAATATGCAGTAGCCATAAAACTTTAAAAATTTTACACATGTAATTCAAAATATCAATTTTTAACTACTAAGTATATTTTATTTTGTACTAAACATTTGATTTTTGCAATAAAAAAATTTGACAATTTGTGTACCCAAATCATCAAAATAACTTGACAGTTAAAGGGTTAAGTACGATAATGAAGATCTATGACTAATTGCGATTGTTTTATCAACATAGCACTTAGAAGCAGGATGAGGGCTATTGACAACTGACCTCATAATTTTGAGCCTTGGACAGGTGACGAGGATAACACTTGAGCCAGCATCTCAATCTTCAAACTTCCACACCAACATTGGAATATAAAGCCTTGAATGATTTAACTTGCATCAGCCCTGCTACATGACGGGTCTTTCGTGGCATCAGGATTTAAACCCACGACTTGACGGAAACAAAGCCAGTCGCAAGTTGTTATCTTGACCACTAACCACTAAGCTACCATTGCTACAAGGTGCATGGTTGGTCAAGAAATATGCTAAATATTTGTTAGTGTCTTAGAATTTAATAGCAACTGTAAGTAGAAACTGTTTAATATGATTTATAATACTAAAATAATTTCAGTATATGTTTTGAACATCAAGAAATTGTTCTGAAAAATGCATTTCTTTGCAAGAATATAGGAATTAACAAGTAATTTCCATATATTGCCAATTTCCTTAAATGAACTGTAGTCTCCTTTGGTAAATGCATTTATATGCCTTAACCTAATACATACTAACAAGATTATATTTAGAGATATTTAATTTTTTTTAAAAAAAAAGTTCACGTAACATTTGAAAATTATGAATCATTCTAAAAGTCATCTTTATGTGACATATAGAAAATTCGGCAATTTTAAAAATGTGAGAGGAAAAAGAAAAAAAAAAAATTCCATGAATTTAATAAATCATGTTGAATCAAAAATTTACGGGAAAAAATCATTTAAGAACATAATTGGAAATACATATTTATAAACTATAACATAAGAAAATATAAATTAAATCTATCATAAAATACATGTTGCCTTTCAAGCAAAACTTCTGCTAAGTGACGCCCAACTTCAGCTGATCGTCTGATGCAAACACCCCAAGGGTTGTCAATAACTCCAGCCACTGTGATGAGAGTTGCTGGCCATGTGATGGCAGCAATAAGCCCTATGATGGAATAAATCACACTCAATTAGATATCAAAGACATAAATACTAATTATGTAGCTAATATATAAAATTGTACATATAAAAAAAATCTGAAACATGAAAACTATATTAATGTTATTTTTGGTTTTTAATGAGGGAAAAATACACTTAAGCTTTCCAAGGGGTACCCAAACATCTTAGAAAAGAAAAAGTTACAGTACTTCAAGAAAAAAAATAGATGGTCTTTCCTTTATTTCAATTAGTTGTGAGAACCACAATGTGAGAATTTGAAAACAACACTGGACTCCTACATTGGCTAGTAAGGAGTGAGTGATTGGAGTTTTATGGTGCAAGAGCCAAAGTAGGCTATGCAGCACCAAACATTTGTTAAAATCAATTAGAAGAAATTATTTTTAAAAAATGAAACTAACACAAGATGATAAAAGAGGAAAAAAGTTGGGGGTCTCCCCCACCAAGTCAGATAGGTTTAAAACTGATGAATGAAAAAAAATCCGGCGATGATGATCAAACACCGGACAGACAATTAAAATATGATGAATAGAGTAAGGGGCATGGCAGGAAGGACACTCGAGAGCACCTTCTCCAAACAAAAGATGTTTATGAGTGAATCGGGTAGGCTAGTAAGGAAGGATATAGTCATTTTAGCTATTCATACAGAAATGAGTAATATGTGACACCAATAATTCAGATTTGCCTGCATAACAGCAATGTCACTTGTTAATACATTCACTGCCATTTATGAGAATACTTTCTGTTGTCAAACTGAGTACTTACTTGCTAGCTATGAGATATCTCATTATTGATTCCTTTACCTTAATCACCAAGTACGAGCACTGCTGTAGCAAATGTATGTTATGCTTAGGTGTTTGGCACACAAGAGATTAAATAATATTTTTGGCATGCTGAAATTGGTAATTTATTTCTCAAAATGTAGATTATTATAGCTAAATGTTTAGAATGCACAAAGCCATACCTATTTACAATATATTTTGAGAAACACATAAAATAAAAGATATTTCTATTAAAATATGTTGAAATTTGAATAAGTATAACAAAACAATATTATTTGTGATAAGTTTTAAAACAATTTTCCACATAAATAGCTTTTTTTTCTTTTTCATATATCAGGTAAAAATATCTTGTTTCGTATCTTAATACCTGTTCAGAGAACTCTACAAACCTGATAAGTAAGGGATTATTTTAAGTTGATGAAAGTGCTTCCAAGTAATAAAAATTATCATCTTTTGGTTTTTTTCCCCTACAAAAGCAAGGTCATTTTTCATCTGATCAAGGAGAAATTTTATCTCCTTTGATTTCAAAATGTAAAAGATAGGCATTATGAATGTATATTTCAAATAGATGGAGGGAAAATTTCTTTGATGAACGGATAAGTTTTTCAAAGTGCTGAGTAGTGCAGATATTTTTTCATTATAACACATCAATCAATAACTCCCGAGTCTAACATTGAAAACAACATTTTTTTTGCAAAAATTTTTTTTATTCATCAACATAACACCTTTTAGGGGGGTATAAACGTTCCACCGCTTTTCCAAAAACTTCCCCCCCCCCCCAATTTTTTTTTCTTTTCGCAAGAAATCTTTTTTGTTGCGAGTAAATAGCGATAAACAGCTTTCTGAATCATCGACTCGTTGCTGTTTTTGTTCCATCGAAAGCAATCGCGGCACCCACTTGGAAAAAACCTTTTTCACTTCACTTCATAAAACCTTTTTCAGTAAATACACTTCCATATGATATCTGTGTCATCTCAGCAATCTCACGGAGCTTCACTTTACAATCTTTCATAATAATTTTTGTCACTTCACTCACATTTTCCGGTGTAACGGCTTCCACAGGTCTACCCGAGCATTCCGCGTCATTTGTGTCGGTACGACCACGTTTAAACTCAGCAAACCACCGACAAATCGTTGCTTTTGATGGACAAGAGTCCGGGTAACATTTTTCAATCCATTGTTTTGCTTGCACGGTGTTTTTACCCATTAAAAAAAAAACAATGTTTTATCAGAACACGAAACTCGGTTTTTTCCATTTTTTAAACAAACTACAAAACGACTTTACTCCAACCTCGATAACTCAGCTGTTTCTGGTCCAATCGACTTAAAATTTTGACACGTTTCAAGCAAAGGTTAGTACTCTAGAAAGACCTGGTTACTGGTTTACTATGAGCACCATCTCTGGGTTAGTCTCGGGAGTTATTGATTGATGTGTTAGTTTCATATGAAGTTGGACTTCTTCGATATCTTGCTATTGTGATTATGAACAACAACCAACCTGTATATGCAGAAATTATTGTGTAGATGTGTGGAACGGGACAGTGTGTTGTTTATCATTTCATATACGAGGGTTGCTATTTATATTTCTGTCCTAATAATGAAAAAACAAATATGTAGGATCGAAATTGGTTTTATTGTTTTTCAAAATATTCTCCATGATGATCAATACACTTTTGCATGCGTTTGAACCAATTTTCAAAGCACTTTTTCCAGTCCGATTGAGGTAACTCCAAAACATGCGTTTTGAATGCATCAACCGCTTCTTCGAGGGTCGAAAATCGTTGTCCACGTAATTTATTTTTGATGTGTGGGAATAAGAAGAAGTCATTGGGTGCCAAATCAGGGCTGTACGGCGGATGACCCATCAGTTCGATCTTTCGCTCCGTCAGAAATGCCTTTGTTTGAGTCGATGTGTGAGAGCTCGCATTGTCATGATGAAGAATGATTCGCCTGTTCTTCTGCTTTTTTCGAATTTCTCCGATGACTTCTGGCAAACAAATGGTCGTGTACCATTCAGAATTGACCGTCCTGCGTTGCTCTAACGCCACTGTTGCCACATGACCGTTAATGCCGAAGAAACAGGCAATCATTTGTTTCGATGTGCTTCTTCCTCGAACAACTTTTGTTGGTTTTGCCTCATATTGGAAGACCCATACAGTTGATTGCTGTTTTGTTTCTGGCTCATATGCATAGATCCATGATTCGTCACCTGTGTAGATGTTATACACAGCCTTTGATGTACCTTGAATGTATTTTTCCAACATTTCCTTGCACCAATCGACACGAGCCTTTTTTTGAGCGTTTGTCAGATTATGCGGGATCCAACGCGAACAAATTTTTTTTACGCTCAAATGTTCATGCAATATTTTATTGATGCTAGTCATACTAATGTCCAAAGACGCCTCTATCTCACGGTATGTCACATGACGATCTTGCTTTATCAGTTCACGCACAGCATTGATCTTTTCTGGCACAACAACGGATTTTGGACGACCTGCACGGGATTCGTCCTGGATCGAACATCGACCACGATTAAATTCGTTATACCAATTTTTTACAGTGCTGTAGGATGGCGCTTTATCGCTGTATAAAGAATTAAGTTCATCGAAGCACTCTTGTCTTGACAATCCACGTCGAAAGTTATGAAAAATAATGGCACGGAAATGTTCACGATTCAATTCCATTTTTTGACAGAGAAGAACTTTTCAATTTACTGTCAACAACACAAATAAAGCTATAATGGTAAATCGTTTGCTGAATTTATGTTTAAAAATATCAAACTTTCGATTAAAATCGTCTGCGGTCGCCTAGCAACACTTACTGTTGCCAAGGCCAGAAATATAAATAGCAACCCTCGTACCATGTATGAGTATACTCATGTGAATTTATTCATTACAAAAAGTAATCTGTTATATCTATATTTAAATAATAAAACAACAAAAAATAATTTAACAGCATGAAAATGCAGATAGGATCTTGGCCGAGGTGAATGAACACACCTTAACAATTTTGGCAATGAACATATTAAATAGAACAAATAATAAGATTTTCCCTATTGAGAGAAAGAATTGACTTGAAAAAAAATATATATATATACAATAAGTATTTTGCTTCATAACAGTCATTTCATCAAATTACATACAATACATTGGGATACAATAATTAAATATTTATAAATTTTCATTAATAAATACCAATGTCCATTCACATTTGCTAGAATTTTTATTAAATTGCATTGCATGTAACTTGGTTCTATTGCTTTACTATGAATTGTTTCTATAATTTCATGAACTGTTCACAAATATGATATCTATAAATGATATGCATTGAAATTTTAATTGATACATTTGACATTTATAATCTTTTAAGACCCCAGGCCATAGAATGACAACTCTTCTCTGAAATGTTTATTTTGTGAAATGCTTATTTTAAAATATTAACATTAATTCTGCTTTTATATATATATGTGTGTGTGTATATATATATATACATACACACATATATAGAAAGAGAGAGAGACAACCAAATAATTTACAACATTCATTATTTAAGAAAATTTTATTTGAAATTATTAGTTTCAGTCTAAGAGGTATACCAACAAAATAGTTTGGAAATCTTGCTATGCAGCCTCTGTCATTAGAATAATAAATTCATTCAACAAAACAAAACGCAAATGGATGCAAAGTTACATAGTAACTCTGAGATATAGCTAAGGATTTAAATAATTGCAATTCCAAAGTTAATGATGAATACTACAACATCTTCATCCTGCACCACATAACAATGGATTATCATAAAAATATTAAATGCCTTTTATAATACATTGTATTAAAAATGTTATGTTCATAAATGCAACTATTTCAACACTTAGTCCCCCCCCCCGTGGGGGGGAAGGGTTTATGTAATGAAATTTAACAACCAACACTTAAACATTATAACAGAGGCATTAATTTTTTTTTTTTTTTTTAAATTTAGAAAGAATTCCAACATGAAATAATTTCATATTTACTGTTCAAAAATTCTTATATGTGTTTATAATTTACAATGATTTTATTCACTCATTTTTTTTTTTACACATGTTGAAATTTGAGTTAATGCAAATAAAAATGCAATGTATCTGCTTTATTTGAAACTGTGATACATGTCATTTTCTTCTTGATATGCATAAAAATACTGAATGAGAAAATTTCTTTTATGTGGATCTTGAAAATACACACTATTCTTTCAGACATAATAGGATTACTAAAAACAATATGTGTGTGTGTTGCTTCATCCCAATATATTAACTTTTGAAATTAATTTTCCAAAAATGAAATTAAACAAAAGTTTTAATATACAAAACTTGTTATCTTAAAAATCATTAAACATTGGGAAAAAATTAACCTGCATTTTTAAGAAAATAAAAATACATACCAGATAAAATTGTATATTTTAATGCTTCTTGGGCAGCCATCGTTAATGCAAAGCTAAATAAATAATCCATAGCACGACCCAATTGCAAGAGGTAAGTGGATTCATATTTTAAAGAATACTGTTCTCTGGAATGCATGAGATTATACCAAGGTTCTTGGAATGCTTCTAAATATGATAAAAGCAAAAATTAATATATTGCCATAATGAGTAAAAATTTCATTAAATGTACATATGTATAGTATTAAAAAGAAATAAAACATTAATATGATCTAATACTTGTTGTTTGTATGTGTGAAAGAGAAAGAGAGATATTTGAAAAAGACTAAATTTACATGGAATAACTATATGGTTTGCATATATATATGTTCAGTTCTAAATTTACAAAGAATAAAAACACATTTAATTACCTCAAAATAATTCAAGTTATATCTCAAACATCAGATAATAAAATGAAAAAAAAAATTAATCTGATTTTTATTTTAATACTGAAGTTATAACTTTAATTCAATTACATAACACTTTAAAAGTTACATACACTTCTTTTAAAATACAAATTGAATTGTATCAATTAATATTAAAATTACAAAAACAAAAATTTCTTTATAAAAATTTTACTGATGAAAAAAATTAAAAGAGTTGCAATTACTTTTTAAAATCCCTAAAAAATATAAAATAATACTAATAATTTTAAAAGTAGGATAATTTATTAATATGTTTGTTACCTTTTCCTTCTTCTGACAACCATCCAGAGATCGCTAAGGTGATATGTAATTGTTGACCTTCGGTTAAAGTATCAAAGGCAAATTCTTCAATGTCACCAACACGCTTCTGCATCTTATAACCTAAAAATAAAATAAGGAATAAAATCATATAAATGTACAGTATGCTAAGGAAGAATAAACAATCATATGATTTTCTAAATACTTAATGTGAATTCTTTTTCATTTCTTTCTAAATTCTACGTTTAATTATTTGATCCTCCATAGAGTGACAATTTAAAATAATTAAGATTCAAAGCAATTTTTGAAAAACAAATCGTATCTAACTTTTAATCAAGCCTTTTTTTTTTCCTTTCAGATACACTTAAAAGCAACAGTTTATGTTATTTGCAAGAATGTTTCTTCTGATAAGTTAAACTAATTAAAAATAGTTACAATTTCATCTTGATATTACTATTTATCTAAGTACTCCAAATTATTTTTTCTACAACAAAGATATAGAAGTATTATAAAGGCCACACAAAGAAAATACATGAAATTAAAGTATAAAAAATAATTTGATATGTCAGTTACTTCTAACATTTAGGGTTATAAACCAAACAATAATTCTAGTTTAATAAATTTAGTTAAAAACTACTTGGTAGTTTTAAATAATATGAATAAATTAAAGAGTTATATAGTTCTATAGGTACCAGTCAATCCAGCTCCAGCAACACCAAACAAAGAGCCAATGACAGCAACCCCAGCAGCTGAGCCTAATGCTGCTGCCCCTGCTCCCCCTATGATTGCCCCAGCACCGGCAGCCATGAATGGAGCAGCTAAGCCTCCTGTTAAACCTTCATAAGTAGATAATTGTATATTATTGAATGTAACTCTAACCCATCTAATCAAAACTCATGCTCGTAACAAAATATTGATGCAACTTGAAAACAAATTCAGGAAAATTAATTATTCCAGTACAGTAACTAATTTTGTTTCATACAACACATTTCGAATAAATTATTAAAATTTGTTTTCATATGAAGTTTTATTACACTTACTAATTAACTTGTTTTTCATTACATTTTTACCAATAACTTTAGAAGAATAGTGGACATAAAACAATAAATGTTGTGTGTGTATATATATATATGACCAAAACACTTTAAAAGAAAAAATTATTTGAATAAAATTTATATTTCAAATTGCATATGCTCTTTTTGCAGTTACTTACTTCATTTCTGATTAAAATGGCAAAAAATAAAAAGTTGATAATCATACATAAATATTTATAGCATGAAATTTTCTGAAAAACTATATATCTCACAAAACATGAAGTGATAAAAATTTTCAATAACTAAGAGAAAAATTTACAGATTTTTTAAGTAAAATTAAAAGCAACAAATAATTACCATTATGTATATAAAAGTTCTTAAAACAGTTAAATAAATATATATATGTAAAGTGGTAGTTGAGAAAAATAATGAAGTTTAAAAATCATAAATTAAATTATAAACATTAATAGTTTCACATATTTAAGCAAGTGAAACAGTTAAAAAAAACTCATTTTATTTTAGTCCAGGCCAACAATGAATGGTACAGCTATAAAAAATTCTGTCCATCAAAATCTTGTCAGTAATAAATTTAAAGGTTTATCCAGAATACCAAGGTCATTAATTTTCATGTCACAGAGACAATACCTAAATACATAAAAGACACTGTATTCTTGTTATAGAAAGAATGAACATATAAATGTTTTACACAAACCTAAAACAGCTCCTCCGCCTATAGTTGCCATTCCTACCAATAAATATCGCTTTATTTTTTTATTTCTCTTTCTCCTTGCATTTGCTTTTTGTTCATCCCTGACAAAATACATAAATGAAATATAAATGTTTCAACTGGTTAGCATTTAAACAATGATAAGAAGTTTTATGAATAGAGAAAAAACTTGCTCTGATATCTCTTGAACTTCTCGAGAAAGCATGTCAACAACAGATTCCTCATAAATTTCAACTAAAGGTAATGCAACTCTTAACAGCCATGCTACATGTAGAATCAATATCCTCATGCGAGCATCATAGACACCTGCAGTTGTAGAGTTTCAAAAAAAAATATTTGAAAAACATGCCTGCTTTGAGCAAATAATTTTTTAAAATGATTATATTCAAATCTGTTTTTTGTTACAATAATTTCTTTCCGTGTAAACAATTAAATTTCTGATTTTTAAAAGAAAAGCAAAAATTATCAAATATATGACGAAAAAGTGGCATATACATTTAATTAAAAACCATAACTTTTTAAAAAATTAAATACATAAAAACATATAATACAGAAGGAAATAAAGACAAATACAAATTATCGAAATTATGATGATAAAAATTACAATGGAATTATAATTTATTTATTTGTACAATTTCAAGTGAAACAATTTGCACAAATTGAAAAAGGAAAATGCAGATAAAAATAAATAATTTTGGTCGAAATTTCATAAAAAGGAAATGTTTAACTCATGAGATTTGTACAGTTATTCATACATTCCAATCCAGTTTATAAAAGCCTTAATTCATTAGTCTTAATATATGTTTTACTTAACAATATAAAGAAAAATTGATAAAATAAGTAAAGTCTGATGTGTTTAGTTGTCTATTATTTACCCTTTATTTTCAAAGATATTGAAAAATTGTTTGAAGATTTGAAAAGCTTTCATTAAAAGATACATGATTTTACAGAAATAAATACACATACATGCATGCAGAAAAGTGAAAATTAAAATTTCCTTTATGTAAATAATGAAAATCTCTTCTGTCAATCCCTATTTTTATATGTAATATAAAGGTAATAAAATACATGAGTTATCAATAAAAGACATAGTAATATTTTTCCTCAATCAATAGAAAAACCAATTCTTCAAAACTTCATGCTCCAAATTTTGTTTTACATGAATGAAGTAAAATCTGCCTTACATATATGAAAAATTAAAGAGAAATCTAATTCATTTAATGGTAAAAGAAACTAATTAAATCAATTAAAATAAAAATAATTAATAGCAAAGAGTACTTACCAGTTAATAATCCTAAAGAATAACCCATGATTGCATAATGAACAAATAAATTATGTATTTTGGCATTGAGATTTGAAGACAAAAGAACTGTTACTGAAGTTCATAAAAATCATAAGAAGTTTTATAATTTCAACATCATATGTATTAGAAATTTTTAAAGATAATTTTTTTAATTTAAGCTACAACAAATGTAGGAAAAAAAGTACCTCCTTCTACAGCAAATACAATAAGATCTTCCAGAACTCTTAAGCAATTGCCATTTAATGCAGGTTCTTTCTTTAATGCAAAAATCAAAGGTTCAATATCACTTCCTTCTCCACCTAGAAATGCATACATTGCACTTCTTACCTAACAAAAATTTAAAGAACGTAATAAAATATATATGAAAATCCTTCAAATACATATGAAATGACACTTAAAAAAATTATTTAGAGATATCAGGTTTGTAAATACTACACAACTGACACAAGTACAATGAAATATATATATATATATATATATATATCTTAAACAGTGATAAATGCTATAATTTTATATTCAATGTTTTAATATTTTTTTTTTTTGCAAGCAATAATATTTATCAAAGTAAAAATAGAACAAATTGAATAATTTTTTCAAAAGACAAAATTTTAAAAATAACATAATTTCTTGATGAATATTTTAAAACAAATGCACATACCAGAACAAATTTAAAACATGATGGCTATTTTCAGTAACACAATAGAATAATAGAGATAAGATTTTTTTTGTTTAAAAAAAAAGCCTTATGGACTCCATCATGAAATCTTCTGTAATTAACAGAAGATATTTACTAAGTATTCAGTAAGTAAACTTCAGAACTTTGAAAATCCCTTCACTTTTATATGAATTATTCAAATAATTACTAACCAGAAAAATTGACAATAAAGGCAATCACAAAAGTAGTATAATGGGAAGTATTTTTTCTTTGTATAAGACCTCTTTTGGAAATCAGCTGAAGACAAATTTTAAGTCCAATTATAAGATGTTGGAAAACACTCCAATATTTATTTTTTAGCAAACCAGAAAATTATCATGTAATCTTTAAGATGTCCAATATTCTTAAATTTCAAAAGAAAATATTCAGGAAGAACCATCACATATCATTGCAGAAAGTATACATCAATGAAGGTTTATTTATTTATTTATTTATTTTTCAAATTTTTTTACATCTACAAAGCACATCAGTCAAGAATAGAATTTACAAAAAATTAATTGCCATAACACAAAAAAATCTTTTATAATATTAAAATATGTCTCTTAAACAAATTATTCTTTTATTATCTGATAATCAAGGATCTACAGTACAAACTTAAAATACTCTGAAATTTTTTAACACATTAAAAAAAGAGAGAGATCAAATTTAATGACAACAAAAATGACTGTTTTTAAGATATATTTTACAAGTATTAAGATGAACATAAAAATATGAAGAAACGTAGAAGAGAAAATAAAAAATAACTGGAGTCAAAATAAGTGCACTATAAATCTTTTACGAATTCAAGGATCATTATACAAAATAAATACCTGTTTGGGAAGACCCACATGAATAATAAGTCTTGATAAACATTGTTCCCTAAAAGTTCTGAAATAGTTTGAAAATTATTCAAAATTTGACATACTAGTTTCAACATATGCAACATAATTTTGAATGCTTTAAAATTATTTCAATATATTAATAAAATTGCAAATTTAAATAATATTAAAATAAATTATTAAAATATCAAATCATTTAATGAAAATTTGAAAAGAAACTAATTACAATTGAGTCTACTTTTTCCACACAAAAAATATCATTATATTCTTCAGACTTGATATTAATGGTATTACTATATTCTTAAAATTTGTTTTAATCATTTTAATTTTGTTCTTCTTAAATTCATTCAAGGAAATCTCAAGTAAATTTTTAATTTTCATTATTTTGGACAAAAACTACTCAAATTCGTTTAATTTTCCGTAATTCTTTCATATATTTATTCAAAATTTAACTACATCTAGTTTCTTATTCATCTGTTATAATATTCCAATCAAATGAATTAATTTAAGTTTCATTCTAAAAATTTCTCTTATACAAATAATCTGTTTGAATAACTTTTAAATACATTACCTGTTCCATTCTTCTTTGTACAGATCATGCAAAGAAATAGCACATATTGCACAGTATGCATAAATTCCAGCATCACTTATTACAGCATTCAAAGGTTTAAAAGGACTGCAATGAGTATTAGCTATAAAAAAAAAATTAAAATTCCGAAAATTGATATAATTACTTATTATGCAAAAAAAAAAAAGGGTACCATGTTTAAACTTGTAGTAAAAAATACAATACCAGAAATGTATACTAGATATAAATCAGAATAACACAAAATTGATTAATTCACAAGATTCATTTCATGAGCCTGCCAAGACTTTTAATTTAAAAATTCAGTCCTATATTGCCTAACATGTAAGAAATAGCCCTTTATGAGGAGTGTGAATATATTTTAATGTCTTGTACAATAAGTTTTCTTACTAAATTTGATGCAATTTGAATAATTACTTCTTACTGATCATAAAAAAAATTGTAAGAAAGGTTAAACATCAGAAGTATATTCAAATATATATTTAAAACATACCTACTAAAGAATTCAACTAATTTTTAAAGTTGTAGTTCATTCAGATTTGATTATTTAAACTGTTACATCTATACAATGAGTAATATGAAACAATTAAAATTCATATCCATAACCGATACCATGCATTTTATTTAAGCAATAAGACATAAAATGGATAATATTGAGAATTGAAATTAAAGGTTTTGGTTTCAATTATACCAATTTTCTTCTGGGCGAAATATTTGAGCATAAAATGCATCCACACAGTTGAATTTTTTTAAGATTTATTAAACATTCGTTTGTTTGGATATATTAATTTTTAATATTAAATATATAATTTATACAATTTTTACATAGAATCAAGGAAAATGGAATTAATACGCAAAATGTTTTCAACAAAAGTCTAATTTAACTTAGACTCAATACATTTTTATCATTTTAAGAGTTGCATTCAAACATCCGTCGAGCAGATAATAATAGTAGAAAATGAGCTAGGTTCAACTGAAAGTTTATTTTTATAGGATAAATGCAAAAAAAATATTTTAAACATTTTGTTTACTATGGATAACACAACAAAATTAAAATAATCCAACACAAATTAATTTTAATATATTTTAACAACATAAAACAAAATAGCTTTGTCCGAATATTAATTTATTCGAAACTAAAACAAAATTACCACACCTATTTCAGTTACCGAATCATCTGACTTCATTTTAGCTTGTGTTCCAAAAATCGTGGCCATGGTGACGGCACCATACTTTTATTAGTGAAAGTTGAAGTTTGCATGGCAATTTGAAGTTATTCTGACTATTAAATATGTTATGGAACTAAAATGTTATTAGTGCGCAGTTTATTTCAATTGAAAATGCTTTTTAATGAAAAATTAAGACTTCAATTCACTTATTCCTCATAATTTTCTATTAAAATTGTTTTCTTAACCAAACAAAAAAAATGAGTCCAATGAATTAGAAAAAAAAATCATTAATGAATTCATGTCCACGTGTTAGCGTAGGACTGTCCAGAAGACCTTCACCTGAAAGTCTGACGACTATGACTCATCACCTCAAACAGAATTATTGCAAAAGAAGAAACACGTTCAGTAGTATTCACAGAATTTAGCATTGCCCTACTCTGCTGAAACAAGCAAACAAAAATTAAATAGCAATGATGTAATTCACCGGATTTGGCAACACTGACTTTGTTTTCATTCCTTTCTGGAGGAGGGGTGGATGTCAGAACGGATAGAGTTCCCGAGCGGAGATGTTTAATTGAAAAAATATTTTTTAATTTTCATTTCTGATTTGTAAAACTGTGATCGATACATCCAAACATTAATGCGTTTTCTCCCTATTATGTATACATATTTTTAATTCTTTCTATAATCGCAAGTAACGTAGTGCGACGTATACGTTTTAATTCAAGATATATTCTCTGTAATTCTACATTTTTCTTATTTCTGATCATACGCTGCGTAAATATTCTTCTGTAATCTCAATTTAATTTTAAAATGAGTGAATTTCCTTGTCGCCGTGTTGGATATTGGTGGAGTGAAAAGAAGAGCCGGAAATTAAATGCTACCGAGTTGACCGCTGTTTGCCGGTAATGTCATCTACTTTTTTGATGCTTATATGTACAAGAATAATACAATGTGTATTTGACTAACCTATAATGTAGGCATTTTCAAATGTTTATATCCTTAAACGAAGTTCATTGATAAATTTGCTTATTTTTATAGCGGTTCAAGATTGGGTTAAATTAACTTTAGTCTTGACTGTGTTCGAAATATATCAATAAAATACGTTATGGTTAACCGTTTTTAAAATATTAAGAAACCAAAATATGAATAATTAAAAACATGTATTTCTTATTATGAAGATTTTCGCATTCATGATCAGAACTAATGTCAGCAATTTTTTTTCTATTTTAATATTTATTTATCTGTTAAATTTCTTATATCTATATCAATATATGTTATGTTTTTGCTATATGTTAAGTATTCTATTGTAATCTAAGAATTTAAAGCATTCTAATGCCTTATTTAAAAGACCTATTTGTTCTTAATTTTAATACGAAATTAGACATCATTGTTAGTTTATATAACTTAAATTTTACTTTTAAAACTTTGTACTTGTATAATTTAATACTTGCTTGATTCATAATATTTTTTTAATATGCAAACTTCGCTCATTTTTTGTTATAGAACAAATATAATTGCATTATTAAATAAAAAAAATTCAATATGCCAAATAATGAATAACTTGAAAATTTTTAAAAAAAATGCTTTAAAAAAGTGATTCTAGTGATTCTGTTGCTTATAAATTCAAATATTAAGACAAAAAAAGTCTCTTAAATTTCACTCTATGATTATTGAATTCAGATAAAAAATCTCAATTCAAGATATTCAACTTGTCAATGAACCCATTCAAAAGAGTAAATATTGATTCACAACCTTCTGTTTTGAGTCTATTTTTAAATATTCTTTTCTTATATTTGAGAGTTTTATAGCATACTGATCAAATGAAAAAACTGAACAAGTGTTTTATTTATACTGTACGTAAGTTTTGAATTATGTTGTACGTATAATTATTACCTAAAGATTTCAAAAAGCTATATTACTAAATTTATTTTGAATATTAGTAATAATTTTTATGTTGCAATATTTTTTTAAAATTTATTCATAAAGGCTATTTCAAAAACTATTAAAAATGCTTTTTTTAATTATGAGACTTTTTTTAACTCGTATATCCATGTTTCTCTCTAATAAAACATTAATTTTTTAAAAAAGTCTTGCTGTGTCATATATTTTCAGGTTTTTAACAATCTGGTTATTAGTATTTTGCTTAAAAGAAATATATAAAAGTCATGAACTGTTTTAAGATATCTTACATTTGTAATCTTTTCTTGTTACAGTGAATTAACCAAGTTATCTATTCAAAGTATCATTATACATTTATGATTGCTTATAGTTTATGTTGAGAACAATTTTGAAAGATTTTTTAGGGCAGCTTGTCCTGTCAACATGCAACATCGATCATTATCACTAACAAAGGAATGATTTTAATTTTTGACTAACCGTGATGATTATTTTATTTCATGGAAATTGTTATTTAATCTTGAAGATTTATTTACATTTCAAAATTGAAAAATTCATTTTTCATAAGAATAAGTAGCTTCATTTTGCTTTCGTCAGTAGTATACCTTTATGTGGAAAAAAATTTCTCCCTTCTCAACTTTTACAACTGCTTTTTTTCAGGTCTAAAATAAGGGCTCAGTGTGCTTCAAATATAATTTACTGCTATTTTGTAAAAGATCTTATTGTAAATGAAACAATTTATATTGAAATCTTGATAAAGTTAAGTTTGTGAATTCATAACTGCATGCAGATCATATTACAATTGCTAATTTAAAGAGATATATCTAGTTTTAAAATTTAAAGATGCTGGGTATAAAAAATGGTGTGTAGAATATGAAGGAAAAATATGTATGTTTTTAAAAATATCTTTTATAATTTTTTAAAATTACATAAGCAAAATGTTAATGTGAGTAGTATTTGCATACTGATCCCCCTCCCAAAGGTGGTTCTATGAACTAATGAGAGCTGTTACACATTAAATGTAGATAGGTTTTTTGATAAAATGTGGAAGTTGTTAGGATAAAGCATAAAATCAGATGTTGTCTTTCCTTGCTTAAACTTGGCTTAAAATTATGAAGTCCATTCTCAATAGCCTCCTTAACTAGATATAGAGCCATGCTAATTTAAACCAACCAGCTTTAATAATTTTTTTTTTCAAATAAATTTAATCTTTAATCAATCGCAATATATAAAGGATTACTTCATTCATTATTTCTTCATTCAGCTACCCCCAGGTTACCCTGGCAATCCTTCTTTATTTTTGACCATCCTTCTTGTCAGCCAACTTTTGTCTCTCTTTTTTTTTTTCAATTTTTTCATGTCTAGACCACAGTTAAATCTTGTTTCGTGCAGCATAGCCACATCAGATTTGTTAAATTTGTCAATGATCAAAGTCCTCATAATTGATATGGTTTGGAAATTTTGAGAGTGGGGTACCTTTTCAGGTGCCATCCTAGTCACTTGACCATCATTTAAAATTGTGAAGCTCATCGCTAATAGCCATCGTGTTGTTTCTTAGTTTGACAATAAAAAAATTTATCGAATATAAGATTATTTATTAATGATTTTGAACTCAATTGATATTAGATAAATTTTAAGTAATTTGTCAGTAAGAATTTGTACTTTTTACTTATTTTTTGATAACATTTTGAATAATACAAACTTAACAGATGAACACCCACAACTGGAGATTCATTGTAGGTCTGATAAAGTTGAAGGTCAAAAAAAGCTTATTTATTATCTCTTCAAGAAAAAGTTAAATATTTTATCTAATTTGGAAAAGAAAAAAAAATTAAGTTTTTTTTAATATAATTTTCAATTTTAATTTCAATTAATTATTAATTTTAATAAATTGTTAAGGCATGCAATCTTGTAACTTGATATTTAAAAAACAGGAAGATGGAATAGTTTATAAAACCTGTGCTTAGAATGAATCATTTATATTTATAATTCATTCTATATATGCAATGTATAATTTATGCATAATATACACAAGTAATTATTCAAAAAAAAATTGAGTTTATTTTCATGAATGTTATGTGAAATTATTTAAATTAAATTTAATATTAAAATATCTTGAAACAATAGATCACTTTAAAATGTATCAATATTAATATACATTCTTACTTTTTATTATTTTAATATAATGCATTAATTATTGATTTATAAAAAAAAAAATTTTTATTTTTATTATAGTTCATCGGGGCTTGAACTTGTGAAAGTAAGTATAATTTTATTTTTTCTATAATTTCTTTAAGTTTTCCATTTCTGGAATGCATTTTGATTCATTAAATGAAATATTTCTTGATTAAATTTTGTATCATTTTTGTTTCTCATTGCACTGTATGAAAAATTGATTTGTGATTTAATATTTTCTTACTTTTTATTATACTGAACTGTGTTATCAGATCCTTAGTTTTAGAACTATATATTGCTGTATTGATTTTGATGAAGGAATGTAAAAAAAATGTCCTTAATTTTCACCCTCAGTTTTTCAGGTGTGAAATTTTACAGGTAATACAATTTTAACCAATTTTAAAAATAATTTTTGTACACCTTATATGTATTGATTTCTGTGTGTAAAAAGTAACTAATTAAAAATTGTTATTTTGTATATTTATAAATATCTCTTAAGATTTTATATTATATTTAACAATTTTATTGCCTATTTATTTTGTTAATTGATTTCATAATAAAAATTTGTGCTTGATTTTTTATTATTAATTTTTTCAAAAGCTTGATTTGGATCGATCTTTTGAAGATCAAGGACCATTTGCTGCTATTGTTCACAAAATGTCTGATATTTTAGTGAAAGCTAAGCAAGATGACCCACAAGCAAAAGCAATTTGTGCATCATTTCAGGTATTTACTTTGTGAATAACCCAATGTTAAAATTTAGGAAAGGGAAATTGCCATTTTAGAAAGTAGTGATGCTTGTTCCTTTTTTCAAAATTAACTATTGCTGCCCTTAAAATATGAAGCATGTACAAATTAAGAAATAATTTTTGCCTTTTTGTTACCATTAATTAGTAAAATTGTATTGATGCATATAAATTATGAAAAAATGTAGGTGCAAATTTGTTATTTAATGCACAAGTTTTGTTATAAATAGAAAAGAAAGATAAAGGCTCTGGTCAATTTATAGAAGAAAAAATTTTGTTACTTCATTAAATTTACATATCTAAATGTTCAACTAAATTCAAGAAACACTGAATGGAATAAATTGAATTTATTTTCTTTGGGAAACGATTTTTTTTTATATTTATAAGAGTGACATGAAACATTGTAAACAAATATTTTTATTCATAAAAATATGAATAATTATTTGTCTACCTTATTTTTTCTCTAATCTAATCTGTATTTTATGTCAGTATGAAGATCTGCATTTTAGCTTCTGTCCACTCTTGTGAATTGGTAGAAAGGTAACATTTCAATTCAGGGTAGATAAAGAGAATATTAAATAAATTTTTAGTATTGAAAAAGGTGTCATTTGCTTTATAAATGTGAAGTCTCAAAAAAAGATGCTATTATCAAGAAGCTTGATTTCACTATTCTTCAATGAAGTTTTGAAAAGTTTTAAAGAAAAGGTATTTATAGCTCATAGTAATTGTCTTCCATTATTCTATTTCATCTAGCAGAGTTACAGTATTTTTATTTTATTATACCAAATATCAATAAAAGATGTTAAAAATCCTTTACCAAGGTCAGTTATGCGATATTTATTACACCATGTGAATGAACGTTTCAGTACTTTTGAACAGGACAATAGGATACTTTGGCATTACATAAATATAATTTTCTTTTATGTATAATGTAAATTTCATTAAATCTTTAATTTTTTTCCTATGTATTCTACATTTTTATGTTTTCTAATATCATTCAAAATAAATATTTTATGTTGCATATAGTTTCTAAATACAAGATTACTTTTTTCTTGCTATTATTTCTTACAATGGTAATTTTGTTTTTAATTTTTTTGTAAATTTTTTTTTTTTTTTCGTTTATTTTTTATAATAATGATTTTTCACATAATTTTGGGATATATCTTGTAAAGGCTGTCTTTTTAATTTAAAGTTTCCTTTTTTATTGTTTTAAGTATTTTATAACTTATATAAAATTTGTATTGTTACTTATGTTTAAATATTAACTGTCTTTTATTCTGAATCTTGTGGATAGAGAAGTTTTTTTTAATAAAAGGTTCCATTAAATTTTTACAAATTGTGTTGCTTGGGAAAAAAGTTGAGTTACATTAAATTTAAGCTTTTTTTGGATACTGGTATTTTTCTTAGAGAAAAATTACCTTGGGTTGTATTCAGCATCATGCAAAAATATTCTTTTTTAAATTGAGGCCTTATTATTTTTTTATGTGTTAGCATTTGTTAATAATTAAATTAGAAATTAAAGAATTTAGTTTGTCTTATACTTTGTTAAACAGATTAATTTCTTTCATAAAGGAAACTAAACATTTTTACCATTACAGAATTATGTAAATTCTCATCCAGAAATGGCTGTTATTGATTCTCTCGAAAATGTTGATAAAGTGTTGGATCGCTATAATCAATATAAAATAGTACATGAGAGTGAAATTTGTGATGAAGGTATGTATATTTTTGAATTATTTTTATACAATAGTGTAGAATAACAATTTTCATTTTTCTGAGTAAAAAATGATTTTCTAACTTTTCACAGTGTGAGTTCTTATGATACAGGTTTTATTTTGTGTTCATCCAGGCGATATTTTCATTCCTGCTTTTGTGGAACTGGCTACCATGAATATTCTAGAAAATTTATCTAAAATGAAATCAGCTGGGATTGATTTTCCTGTTGGTAATTGACTCTTTGATTTTTCATTTATTTTAGATAAAATATTGATATTGCTTCATTGAATCTCTGCCATTTTTTAAAGAAATTCCCTTAATACTGTATTCTTTAAATGTAATTAACACTTTAACTCAGTCTTCATTATAAAAGCCAATTCAACAATTTTGTAAATATATTATATGTTTTAAGTTTTAATTAGCATTTTTACCATATGAAAAAAAAAATGTGAGAATAAGAACTTCATTTTATCTTTGACTAAAGAATTAAATTTGTCTAAGATGGATGAACCAAGTCATCAAACTGAATGAGTGTAGACAGAATAAGAACGAAATAATTATTAATTTATGTAATAAATTTTACTCTAATGTGTAATTCTAAAAAATGTTCTTTGTGCTGTAACTGAATTTTTTAATTCAGTAGCAGCACAAAGATCATTTTTTCTTTCTCTATTCTCTATTGAATATCTTACTTTAAGATTAAAAGAAGAGATAAAAGAGATTTAAAATAAAGTAAGAGATTAAATCTCTCTTTATTAAAAATGTATTTCCTTGATAACTACTTTCAAAATCTATTTTATAACAAGTAAACACACACACTGTTTCATTTAAATTGTAAATTTGTGTAGTTTTATATATTGTAATTATTGTTTAGTCTTACTGATTTGTGAGAATCAAACAAATTCTTATAGAATTATTTTGTCACAGACTTAAATGTAAATTGTCTTTAATCTTAGAATTACTTCCCTTTCATTAAATACCATTTGATTTTAAAATATAATTCTTGCTGTTTGGATTTTCAATTCTGAATTTCTTATTAAAATAACAGATTTACTGATGCATTTTATGTAAAAAGATTATTTGAAATCGTAATGACACTTTACTTAAAACAATAAATTATATTCACTCTGAAAAATTTCTAGATGTCTCAATGAATGAAGTAGTAAGTGATGGGTCATGATTTGAGATTCTATTGAAAACCATGATGTGAAATAATGGGGATTGCTGCATGTTAAATTCATTAATGCTATAATGTTTCCTCTTGATGTGGTCTTTCAATACCAGCTTGATGTGTTTGTGATCTGACCAAAGTTTAAAATGACAAGTTTATATCACTAGTTCATTGCAATGTTTACAACAACATTGATTAAAAATAAACAAACATTAGAATTTCTATAATCTGTATTTATCTGTAAATCATCGTTTCAGTGAGTCAAAATATTAAATGATTAAAAATTTATTAATTAAACATATGTAATTAATTTTAGAGAATGGAAATATCATTGACTTGAAGTAATCATTGCAAATGAACCAACAAAATTAAGTAAAGAATAATAGCAAGTAAGATATTGAGAATGCACAAACAAAAAATCAAGTGAATCAGTTTTTTTAAAAACAATCAGTTGTCTTCATACATTTAGAAGAAAATATTATTTTATTTTATATCAAAGGATTTTTTTTTTTTTTTAAATTTCTTACCTGTGCAGCTTTGTTTTACTACAATTGGGACCTTAAAAGGTTTCCTTTGAAAATTTAATATGATCCATATGTGTATAAAATAAGTTGCATGAATTCATCCCATTTTATTTATTTTTTTGTTTTGCAACTGAATTTAAAAATAAAAAATAAAATGTTATAAATATATATATATATATATATATATATATATATATATATGCATCATTTTATAAAATTACTAGTTCATGACAAAAAATGTTTGAAATGTTAATAAATTTACTTCATATACATTATAATGTAACTATATCCCAGGAATATTAAATATAATAAATTTCATCACTTGTGGAATATTTTACAATGTTTTACTTTTATGTATGATCTATGATTCTTTCTGTGATTTATTGATGCGACTTTCTGTGATTGATAATTCTTTGTGTGCACATATTATATAGCAATTTTTAACTTTTTAAAAAAAGAATGTATTTGATTATTCTCATTTTAGTTTGTAAACCAACTATGGCCCATGGTTCCAATCGCTCTCACCAGGTGAAATTAATTTTATCTTAGTTTTTTTTAATGTTTTTGAAATTAGATTAGCCAAACTGTTTATAATAGTATCAAAACAAAAATTTTGCTCAATTTTTAAATTTAAATCATTCAAATGAACTAAGAGTTCTCCTGAATATGAATGAAAACAGTAAATAAAAAAAAGTTACATTAAATTATTATTTAAACTTAACATTACTAATATCTCAGTTTTTGAAAACAAGCAAAAAATCTATAGAGTATGCTTTTTTGTTTTTTTTTTAATCCAATTTTTAACAAGTGTTGCCACAAATCGGTTAAAGTCGGGAATAGGGTGTCCCCTAGGCGATTGGCGATAAAAGTTGGCAACTTCCTAGATAGGTTGCCAAACATGCATGTCTTAAGTATTGAGTATTCTTAGGGTTACCATAACAAATTGCCCCAAAAATCGTCGAAGCTCCCCAAAAGTCGCCAATTGCGTAGGGGACACCCTATTTCCAACTTTAACCCCACATAGCTATAACTCAAAGCAAAAGAAAACATCTGAAAATTGAAAACTTTAATCCTTTAAGATTAAAATATTGATATGAAATATTTTTAGTCTGAAAATCAAACCTCAATTTTTTCTAAGCATGACTATTGGTAAAATAGAATATTTTTTAAGTTTTAAATTAAAAATTATTAATTAAAATAATTACTTTTTGTTAAATTTCATGCTATGTTTGGATCACAATAATTTATGTAATTAGTTGTTGGTTATCAATATGAGGTTTGTTTTTACTAAAGGAGATGCAGAATGTTTGGGATATTTCATTAAATTTTAATAAGATTAAAAAAAATTCATGAGTGGTGAATCAGGTGCACTTATTTTATTATGGCTTAAAGTTGTACAGTTATTTACCAGTAGTCAATTTTGTAACAAAAGAACAAGGTTAATTCAGAAAATTATGTGTATAATGTAGCACTGTGATATGCAGTGAAGTTTGTGTTATCATTTGGAAGTGGAACTTATATTGACATTATAAGAGGGTAGAAAATATGATTGTCAATTGCTACTAATTTATTTGTGAAAATGCACATTTGCCAAGCTTTCTTTCTTTTAATCATTGAATTGCTGTTAAGCAGATGTTGTTATCAATTTTAGTCTGTAGGAGACCTGGACATTTATTAAATGCAAAAGATTATGTTCATCGAGATGAAAATAGAACCTTTTAAAAAGAAGCAAGGCACCACATAGTGTTACAACTGCAATTATTTTCACCTCTCCTCGAAAAATGGTTGAATGCACTCAAGATACCTAAGTGTGGATAAAATCATCACACTGGATAATGCTACATTGAAGAAAAACTGGATGAGCCCCTTTGCATAAATTACAACTTGAACTTCTTGGAAGGATGTCCACTGTTTTTTAAAATGAAATCAGCTATATGCCGAAGCACAAAGAAAACCAAGAGCAGAAATATTCCTCAGTTCCACTCCATTACCACAAATATCAAATTTACAAAAGTTGGTGACATGCCCCCAGGTTACACTAGCGATCCTTCTCTATTTTCGACCCTCCTTGTCAACTAATTTTTGTCTTTTCTTCACATCTAGACCACAGTTAAATCTTGTTTGGTGCAGCATAGCCATATCTGGCTCTTGTGCCAATAAACTTTACATTCACTCCCTCACCTCCATTGTCCTCTACTAAGTTCAGTAACTTAAATTCAACTTTAATTTCCTTGCAGCAATAGCTGAACTTCAAAATTTATTCAATAAATTCCTCTAGCTTTTTGAAGCCTTTCATAACATGTTGAAGGTTGAAAACAACCTAGACCAGCTAAATGTCTTTTTAATGGGTGTAGTTGCCTTCCCACCCACTAAATTAACATTTGGGCTCAAACTGAATTACTAGAACACTTTAATGTTGAGTTACAGGCCTTTATACATAAGTACTTCCCTGATGTTATACTCCTACAAGAGACACACCTGGAACCAGGAATCAGATTTAACATTCCGAACTACGTCATATTTAAGAGTGATAGGCCTTCTCCCTATATCCCAACAAAATTACAGCTGCACTGCAATGGGTGTCCCCCACCACAAATAGTAATCCAATAACTATCTCAATGTATATTCCATCTTCTATTAGAGTCATACATATACCCACTGATATTAAAATTCTAAATTTAATGCCAACTTCACTGATTTGCAAATATCTAAATTCTAAGCACATCAGCTGAAACTGTTCATATAATACTTCCAGAGGTAAAATCCTAAGAAACTTTGCCATCAAAGCAACATAAAATCATAGCCTCACCCATACCAACATGCTACAGCATAACTCTGCCTCCACCATTGATATCACTCTAACTGCGAATTTCCATTAACCCTGATATTTTCAGATATCTTCACTGCTCAAATTGAGAAGCAATCACAATCCAGTTCTAATTCACTTTGCAACCTCCAGCCAAAGTCACTACAAACCAGTTATTTAGAAAAATATTCCTAGAAAAACAATAACATCATTCTCACTCCCCAAAGCACATAGTGGAGAGGATATAAAATAACAGGTTGCTGAATTCGCACACAACATCCTCCAATCTTAATCAAACCAAACACATAAACCTTTATCAGTAGGAAACTCAGACAACTTTCAAAGATCAAAATGAAGCTAGGAAAACCTAGCAATTTATTCGCTACGCAGCCGATAAACAAAAATTGAATAGAATTCAAAACGAAATTGGACACAAAGCACACTTACACAAAAATAAAGATTGGGAAGAAATGCTTGAAAACCTATATACTGAAAATGGTTCCCTATTGAGAATTGCCAAAGCATTTTGGAAAAAAAGATCTCCAGTATCCGCCCTAAAAGGCCCATCTAGTATCGCACTGAGCGGTACAGACAAGGTAGAAACACTAGAGCCGACTCCTCTAGAGCTAGTTTAAATTAAATGATATTCAAACACATACATGATAGAACAGTTACCCTCTCTCTGTATTTTTCAGCTTAATCCAGAATATACTTAAATGCAGCCTCTTCCCATGAGCCTGAAAATTACCTTCTAATACCCTTTCTTTCTCAGCAAAATTCCTGAGAAAACTTTTCATTAATTTTTTTTAAGAAAAATATTGCCTTATTTTAAGAGAATAAATTAATTGTTACTTACATTTATAAGGAATATAATTGCAAATCTTATCTTTTTCTTTTAGTTTAGGAGGAATGTATAAAGTATACTTACTTTTACTAAGGGAACATTTTGACCATTCGAATAAATATTGTTGAGAATACATACATTTATATTTAAATATTTAATGGCTTGATAGGGATGCACATAAATATAGGTATAAATATAGAAATAAGTATATGTTTGTAAAATGTGTGTATATAAGAAGCAAGAAGACTTTTTCTTAGTTCCAAGAAAAATTCCATCAAAATTGACAAAAATGGAAAAAAAATTACTCGAATCAATAGCATATTATAATAATACCTTGTATGGATTTGGCATGACAGACCAAATGGCTTCAAAATATACCGTAAAATTGTCATCTCAAAAAGATGATCTCTGCAAATCTTTTTTCAATATCCTAGATTTGTCTGGGATTAATTCAGGGATATTATATTAAGAAACCACTGATGAAAATATATCTAGGGAGGATTATTTGTTCTAGCTAGCAGAAAAACTTGCTGCTGTATACAAAGATTCATGCGAATCAGAAAATTTGAATTGGCTGTTGGTGGATGCAGTTGAGAGTTCCGGATCAAGAAAAAATGCCAAATATCTCTTTATAATAAAAATAAAATGCAAGTTACCTGTGGCAGTTGCAAAAAATATGTTTGTATGGAGAAAAAACTGTAATTTGTAAAAAGTGTTTTACATTAAAATATCAGAAATAAAAACTAATTATTACAACTGATGTAGTTTCATAGAGGTTAGTTTTTTTTACTTTAACTTCATAATAGATAAATCAATTTATATTTTTCCTAATTAAATACTGAAAGGGATCATTGACCTCTTTGGTAGAAATAGGTATATGCCAACTCATGGTAACCCTAATTTTAAAGAGACTCAACAACATCTCCATAGACATATCATTATCCATGAATAACATGGTTTCATGCCAAAGTCATCCATATCACTCCAGCTCATCAGAGTGGTGCAGTACATCAAAACTGGATTTGTGAGAAAACAAAGTACAACAGCAGTTTTCCTGGACATTCAGAAAGCTTTCAATTGAATTTAGTGTACTGGCCTTCTCATTAAAATGATAAATTTAAGACCTCTCAACTTCATTTAACTAACTAATTCTTACCTTTTGAATAAAAATTTTTGAGTCTTGGTTAACAGGACCTATTCTAAACCCAGATTAATTGAACTGGAGTCCCACAAGGTGGATTAAATTCTCTAACATTATTTAATTTGTATGTGAACAACATCCCTATGCACCACAACACAATTCTCTACATGTATGCAGTTGTAACAGTAATACTAGCTAAAAGTGATGGCTCTAAAGCTATTGGCCAGACACTTAACTGACTTAGAAGGCTGGCATTTGGCTTGTTAAATTGCTCTGAACGTTTTCACGGCAGAGGCTATCTTCATTTCCAGAAACCGCAGAAAAATTGAACCAGACATCTATCTTGAAAACAAAGATCTTCCCTGGTCCTCGAACACCAAGTCCTTGGTGTAACATTAAATATTAAGCATTATAAAACTGTAGTGCATGATTTTTGTTCCTGAATTGCATACTGATCCACATTAAGTAGGCATTAAAAAATGCTTACCTATACTCTGATAATAAGACCCATCCAGTCCGCCGCTTATTCGGTCTGGATAAGTGTAGTTCTGAATGGGTCTTATTATCAGATCATGCTACAATTGATCTCCTCGAAAAATCCCAAACAGTCATGCTTTGTGTTATCCTCAAAGCAAATTGGTACATGAAAAACACTGATATCAGAAAATCAATAAACAGTCCTTTCCTTAAAACCTTCGTAAAAAGACACTCTACAAAATTCTTTAACTGATTCCTTTACAAATAGATCAATTCAAACATTTAAAAAATATACTTTAATCAGAAATAAACTCCTGCACAGATGAGAAATTCTTCTCTAAATCAGAAACATTTTTTCCAACTTTTCCCTTCCAAAATCTCAAAAATCCTTAATTCCACCTGTCATCAATAAAAACCTTTCCTGTCAATCAGAATGCTCTCTCTCTCAGCCTCGCCAAATAGAGATCTCTTCTTTACTTATCGGACTGGATAACTAAATGGAATCCCTACCTCCCGCATACCACACATAACTGCTTGCATCAATACTCTTTTGTCCTAAAAATATTTTAATTCTTAATCAAATAAATTTAAAATTTCTGAAACAGAATAATTTTTTTTCCTTATCAGTGTGTTACGAAAATATGCTGAAAATTCAAATGAAAAGAAATAGCTACACAAAATATAAATCTTATTCTCTGAATCCTTTTATTTATCACATTTAAAACTAAAAGCTTTGACTCTAAAAATTCTTCACTAAATATTTCACTCTTAAAATCCTTTAACTCTCCAGTTTGTATACAGTAAATATTGTTCATTTAATTGTAAAGTAACTCTCCTAATTTAAGATTTTTAATTCATTCCTGGGTAAATGTAGAACCAAAGTTCAGTCTCACCTCTAGAATTTGTTCTAGTCAGATCAGAGATAAAAGCTTTAGAGGATTAAAAACCTCAAAAATTTCTTTGCAACTATTATCGATTTTCAGAGTTCATATTAGTATTCTCAGGGTTTAAATTATAATATAGCTGCTAATTATCTAACCAATGGGTTAAATTAATAATCAATGGCTGTAGAACTATATATGTTTTTTTATGCATCTATATTAACCTGTACAAAGTAATGCTTTAGAGTATAGCTGTTCATTATTATAACAGTTGATAGTTCAATTTCACTACATGATACTTAAATAAAGTCTTAATCTCATATTGATAATATTAACTTTACCTTGAATCTCAGAATAAATGTTACAGGAAACCATTGAACAAGAAAGTGTATGTGGAATAAGATCTTGCCTATTTGCCAAATTTTTTAGATCATTTGATGCACCTTAAAAATCGACTTAAAATAGAAGTGGGTCAGAAGATAACATTTAAACTATAAAGATTAATTTAATTATTAACATGAATTTTTAAAATTAGTCTTATAAACTTGGGGGTGTTTTATCATTCAATGTATCTTATGGTCTAAAAAATACTGTATTATAAAAGTGAAGTAATTTAGTAGGCAAAAGTAATCTCTTGTAAAAGGAAAATATAAAATAAACAAAAATCTTTCTTTTCACAGATGTTGATAATTTTCAATGAAGAAGGTCTGAATGACATTATGGTACCTTGTATTGTTCAGAATTTTATTAACCATAATGCTGTGTTGTACAAACTATTCATAATTGGAGATGAGTATTTTGTGATTGAAAGACCTTCACTGAAGAACTTCTGTGCCTCTGGTAAGATTTTATTTTCATGAAATTAATAAACTTAAGACTGATTTGAAAAGGAGATTTAACTCATTCTCATATCTCTTTTTAATATGGAAATAAAGATAAGAATTATAAAAATTTGTTTTTCTCTAAAATGCTCAATACACAGTATTATTTAATCATATTTAACCATAAATAATGTTATACAGTCAAGTCTTCTATAACGCAATTAATTCATATCGCATTATATGGATACCATATTATGAGAATTAATTCAAATAATGCATTATGAGAAACATAGAAATATGGCAAATCAGATTAATTTATGTTGCATTACATGAAAATGACTGTTACAATAAATGGGAAACCGCATTATAAGAAATTCAGAATTAATACAAATTAAATTACTTTGTTTCATATTATATAGACTCTTGGAAATAAATTGTACATAAATTAGGCCTTTATGAAAACTGTATTCACAAAGTATCAAGT
Source organism: Nephila pilipes (assembly GCA_019974015.1). Taxonomy (NCBI): domain Eukaryota; kingdom Metazoa; phylum Arthropoda; class Arachnida; order Araneae; family Nephilidae; genus Nephila; species Nephila pilipes. Next base: position 335,317 of record BMAW01063591.1, on the reverse strand, counting down.
TGTGATTAAATATAGTTAATTAATGAAATTTTGTAACAGAAATGGAAATGAATTTGTAAATTTTTATAAACTTAAGTTTATTGAATATAATACATAGTTTTTATAATAAAATTATAAACTTTAAAATAATTGTTTAAAAAAAACTTAATTTAATTTGATGCATATTAGATTGTTTTATTATTCATCATCACTGTCAAATATTTACAGTCCAACCTGTTTTCTAATTGACCAAAAATCCTCCATACTTATCATATTTTTTTCTTGGTTTTCAAAATTAGTTTTATTTTGTTACTGTACCAAAACCTCTTTATATGAAGCTTTGCAATTTTCAAATTGTCTTTTAAATTTTGTACTGCATATCACTGAAGGATCATTTTGAGTAAAGTGATGTTCTAATTCTTTAGTCAAATCCAGCCCTTTTTTTTACATCATAACTGAAGTTTGAAAAAGATTAATTATCCATGTTTTCTTACACGTATGGACTTTACAAGATTAATTATCCAAGACTAATCAATTAGTTCCATCAATTCCTCCTCATTTAAACTCACCTAGAGTAGATTTATATCTGCAAATTACAGCAGAAGCAATGTTAACTATTTCTGTAAGTGGAGCTATGACCACAGTAGCCTATTGGTCATGGTCGTAGACTTGGGGCTTGCATGTTATTGAGTACTAATGCCACTAAAGACCCACCATGTAACTAGGCTTATGCACTTTACATCTGTCAAAGTCCCAAGTCCTTTCTTTGGTTTGGTGTGGAAGTTTGAGGAAGGAGAAAGATACTGACTTGGGTGTCATACTTGTTACTTGTCAGAGGCTCAAAATTGTGAGCTCTATTACCAATAACCCTCGTGTTGCATTTCAGTTTGACATTAATAAGCAATCACATCACATCACTGTATGTGGAGTTGAAATATTTCCTTTATGACTCATTTGAAGCAAAAAGGGTCCAAAACATGAATTAAATTTGTAGTTTAATTTCTGCACAAGTTAGACTATTTGAAGAGTTTTACCTTCATCATTTTCTAATTTGTTGAAAATAGCGTAAAAAAAATTGACATTTGTAATACATTTTGAAAATTCAGATTATTCCTTGGTCCAGCGATTATATTAAAGAAATGCAGTTAACAGAAAGAAAAACTATTTTATCATTTGGGTGATACAGTTCCTACTTGCATCATCAAGAATCAACAACTTTAAAACTGAAAAAAATTTTCAATCATATAGCTTCCTATTTGCGGTATAAAGCACTTATGTGAACAATCCTTAAATAATTTTTGAGTCATCTGTGCTTCATTAGCTCGTCAAAATACAGGCAACTTGAATATCTTGAATTTTTTTAAACCTTGAGGAGTTGAAGAACAATTTACTATCATAGATTTTATCAACAAGCTTCCTGATGGATTGCTACTTATATTTAATAATTAACAATTTGTGATTGTTGATCAGTTTATCAAAAGGTGTTGAAAAATGCAAAATTAGGAATAATCTAATTTAATATTTTGAATCTTTTCATAATTAAAATTTTAATCATGAAAATCATTAGTAAATACATTTTAGTATTGTTTTTATAGTTAATAAATATATTGATTTTCTTTTCTGAAAAGGCTGCTGTAGCCTAGTGGTCATGGCTTCGGATTTGTGACTGACTGTTTTCGTTCGGTCGTGGGTTCGATCCTTGGCTGCTTAAGACCCGGTGTGTAGCTAGAGCTGATGCACGTTAAATCTGATGGGGCCCAAAGTCCTTCTGTTGGTGTAGGTGTTAGGAGAGGGGGTGCCAGCTCGGGTGTTGTCCTCGTCACTTGATTGTGGTTCAAAATTACAAGGCATCACCAATAGCCCTCATGTTGCTTCTAGTGCGACATTAATAAAAACTAAATTAAACTAAATTCTTTTCTGAAGAACTTACTTTGCTTAGGATAATTCATAAAATTATTAATTACTGGAAATTATTAATTTTATAAATTTGTGTTAAGTAAAAATTTTTATTTTTTCAGACCAGAAAACCATATTTTTTGACAGCAATGAAATTTCAAAGCCAAATTCTGTATCTGAACTCACTGCTGTAAGAAACTTTACTATTATACCTATTTTATTATGCACATTATATAAGATGTACTGAATGTATTTTGTGATGGTTTTTATTTCAACTTTTACTGCTTGTAATTTCAGTTGGATGACAATGAATCATATACCCCAACTGTGTGGCCAGAAAAGAAGAAAATGGATAATATTGTGCGAGTATTGCATAAATATCTTGGTTTAGATCTTCTGGGAATTGATGTTGTTATTGATAATAGGACAGGACATTATGCTATCATTGATATGAATGTATTTCCAGGTAAAATTTCATTGATTATAGTTTCATGGTTTTGTTTGAATTGAAGGTCAAGTTTGATTCTTGTAATAATTTAAAAATTCATTTGTTAATCTCCATAGTAGGATATTTTAAAATAATTGTTCTCGAATCTTTTATTTGATGAATCTTTCAATTATAATCATGAATAATGTTTTAATGTACATTCAAACATATATGAATAGTCTCTAAATTGCTTTCCAGAAACTTACAGTTGTTAGGTTAAATGACAGGTTACCTAGAGAGTACTATTTACTCTTATTTATTGATGCTAATTTAAATATTAATGATGGATATTTATTATCAGATACAGTGCTTATCGCTCATACACTTATATTTGATTTGCAAATATGACATTAACATAACATTCTAGTTGAATGTTTAATAGATTTTTAATGTCCCTTCTCTTTGAAATTTTGTGTGGAATTAAATTGGTCACACCCTTTTCCAAAATGATGATGGGTGACCCACCCCTAGGATACCTTAGTGATCCTTCTCTATTTTTGACTCACCTTCTTGTCAATTTTCATCTTTTTTCCCCCCCAATTTTTTCAAATATGCAGATCACAACTTTACCATGTGTGGTAGTTTAGTAACATCTTGCACCATTAAAATATACTATCACTAACTGCTTAATAATCTTAACATATTTGATTAATTATCACTGTAATTATGAGACCTTAAGTGAAATAATGATTGATTTGCTGAAAGAATATGTATTCATATGCTGCAATATAATGAGAGCTATATATATTTTGGAGGGGGATGAAAACTTTTTTTTAAACGCTATTATTTAATGAAGTCTCAAAATCCCATTCCTGTGAGGAAATTAAAATTTTGAGTTGTCATCTGTTACAAATTTAAAATCAGTAACCTGTTACAATCTTTTCTGTTCTGAAATCAATTGGACTAAAATGATGTTTCTCCTTTAAACTTGTAAATTCAAGATTTGAATAAAATAAAACTTTTACAAGAGTATTTTTTTTTTAATTTTAAATTCATGATTCTTGGAAATTTAAATTCATGATAATTAATTAGTTAAAGTATATAGAATGCTGTGTAAATTTCATTTCACTAGATCGGCTAGGATAAAGGAAGATTTACAGAAATATTTAAAATACATAGGTTGAATGTATCACTGTATTTTTAAATAAATAGGATATAAACTATATCCTAAAAAATACATATTTTTGATAAAGAACGCATGATTATTTTGAAGATTTTTTCCCCCTTTGAGTGTGGGTGATGCACATTGAATCTATTAGAGCTCAAAGTCCTCCCTATGGCTGGTTGTGGAAGTTAGGAGAGATGAGTGCCCCCCCCCCCTCTGCTCAGGTGTCGTCCTTGTCACTTTACCTAGGTTCAAAATCATAAGGTCCATCTCCAACAGCCCTTGTGTTGCTTCTTGTGCAATGTTAAAAAAATCAAATCGGATATCCACTTAACAATATTCATTGTTCAAATGAGTAAAGCATTTAATTTTAATAAATGTAATGTCTAACTAATCATGTAGCAACAAAGTATCTTTACCAAGTGAATGAGTGAACTGATGCTGGCTAAGAGAACCCTTACTGTATTTTTTCAGAAATGTTATTAACATATATGATTTTTTACTTCTTAGGATATTCTGAAGCTGATAATTTTTATCATTTGCTGACCAATATGATTTTGAATAAGATACATTTAAAAGAATCTGGTGGAATAGAAGAATCTTATGAGCCCAAATTAATTGAATTCTTGTCAACACCAGTACTCAAGATCGATGAAAATGGCCAAAAATCCACAAATGCTTTTCAGTTTTGGATGGATTTGGAACCAAAGGCTGTAGAGAACCATTCTTGTTCTTCAGTTACGAGTGATGCATCCGCAACAATGCAGTGTGCAGAAGACAAGAATTTGCAGCGAGCTCAGAATGAAATGCTTTTATTTCACAAGCAAAGTGATGTACAAGAAGATTCTGGAGTCGAAACTTCAGATTCATGTGATGAAAAGAAAAACAAAACATGCCATAGGACTGTAAAACATCAGCATTCCAAAAAAATTGCATCCAACAACTCAGTGGTCAAAGAATTGAGATGACTGAAAATTGATATGAATCTTATACTCAGTATAATGTCAACTACTTTACCACCAAATATGCCCAATGATGTTAAGAAAGTAGTTTATTATTACTCTGAAATTTGTGTGTTAAATCTTTGCTTTGTACTGAGTATTTGATTTACCAAAAGTGTGTATAGCTTGTTGGTGCAAATTAATCATTGCCAAAAGACATTTCTATGAGAAAAAAAAATGTTATAAGAGCTGTTAAAGTTTTAAAATAGGTTGTGTGCATTTTTTTTTTTTAAATTTAAAAATGCATTTCCAGTGAATTTTTTTAAAACACATTTCACTTTCTATGTATTTATATTGAGATACATGATTAATGTTTGTTTGAGCATTTGAATTCCAATTATTTTTTGAACTGTATGTTTTCAGTGCTGTTTTATTATAAATTTGTGATAAGTGAATTGAATATGAACATTTTCTTTCATATTCAAAACTTTTCAATTTTTTTTTTAAATTTGATATTTGTGATTGTATTAACTGTCTGGGTTTCACTTCCACTATATAAAATAGTGATAATACAGGAAAAGTCTTAAATTAACCTATGTTGTGATGAAAATCATGGAAATGTTGTTATATTTTGTTTTTAATTTAAAATATTTTATATTCATTTTGAAAAGAATTTTTCCATTTCAAGGTTAAAATTTTTTTTAAAAAACTTTATTATATGTATTAATGATATCTAATCACCAACAAGCATGGGTTAAAAAATGTTTTAAAAAATTACTTTTTGATTCTTTCAGTTTTGTTTGTCTCCTTTCAACATTTTTTTCTTTTGGTACTTGTGTGATATCCCATTGAGCATTTTCACCAAATATCAGAATATTTCCAAATAATGTGATATTCTACCAATAATATAAAGCACAAAGTGAAACATAGTTTTTTTTCCATTTGCTCCTAAGCTTGTTGCCATATTAACTTGGTATCAAACTTGTGGTTTTATTTAATTTGTGTAGCTATTTTAAACAAGAAATGTTGCAAAATAAAAATAAGAATTGTACTATTATAAAAGGCTATTATGTAAATTATTGTCATAACCAATAATGAAATGTTAAATTCACATATATATTAATATGGTGTTAGATTCACTCTGAAGAGGGCTAATTTATTTGCTGTCTTGAATGGAATTGAAAATTGTTTGTTGCTGAAATAATCAGATAAGTTTGTCTGGAATTGCTCCAACTTTCATGTTAATAGGATTTTACACAAGTACCTATCTTTTTAATTTAACAGATAAGTGATTTGATCTTTCTCCTAATCAACTTGTGTAGATTTCTGTAATAAGGATTATAAAGAAAACCAAGTTTAAATTTTGGTACTTTTATTTTAACTCTTAAAGCTAAGTTAATAAGCTTAATAATTTGTATTGGTAAACAATGTATTTGTGTCTATAATTACTATTAGTTCAATTTTTTTTTTTTTTTTTTTTTTTTTTTTGTAATGTTAGCTATATATACTTAAATGAATCATTTTATGCAGTAGGCTTTACTCTTATACAAGGGCAATATCAAACATAAATATCAATATCAAAATTAATATTCTCAATTATTTGCTGAGTGTAATGTTGTTTAAGCTTAAGCCGCCACATTTTGAAGTATATCGAAACAAAAACTGATATTTTCTTTTGTTTTCTATTACATGCTGTTTTTTTCTTTCTGTATTTCTAATGTTGCTTTTGTATGAGTAAAAAATTGAATTATAATTAGTCATTTATTTTTATAAAATTCGTTAGGTTTTGAGTTTTACGCAAGATTCATTGATTGTAGAACCGTAAATCTTAAAAAAATTTAAAAAAACTGGAAAACATTTCAAAGAATTATCATTTTTCATCAGGAATTTGATATGAATTTTAAAAATTTTACAATTTTATTGTGTGCATATTCAAAAATTTCTTTGTTTATAAAATTAACAACTTTGTATCTAATATTTTTGTAAAGATGCATTTTTTTAACTATGTAAAAAAAAAATTTTTTTTTTTTGGTACTATTTTTCTGTTTGGAGTTTTCACTTAAAAATAACTTTGCTTTTTATATTTGCATTTCATTAAGATGAATAATTTTAATGGACCAACTAACAGTAAAAATCTTAATTTTGCCATTGTGTCATTTACAAGTATGCATTTTTATTTATTTGTAACTTTTTTATAAATTTGCTTACAATTTTCTTACATTTTGTGATATTTATTTAATATGATTGTTGCTCTTGTACCATTTATGAATTTTTCATTTAACAGAAGAATTGTAAGGTTTTTTTAAACTGTATTCAATTACATTTGTTCTAAACAAGATTTTAATTAAAAATTTTTGTTTCCATTAAAAGTGAAGATAAATGTTTTATTTATTAGATTTTTGAACTCCAGATTTTTAATATGCTAGAATTAATTTGTTTACACATTTAAATACTGAAAATTTATATAATGCCTATTTTATTCTAAATTATAAAAGACTATGCGAAACGTACATGCAACTTCCCTGTTATATAAGAGTTATACAAAAAGTACCTGTGTTAGAAATAGGAATGGTATAATACTCTGTAATAATGGTTTGTTGATAATTTTGAAATAACCACTATAGAATATTTAAGATTGAATTTAAAGATTATCATCCAGGTAAAATTTAAATACACTGTACAAATTTAATATGTGAACAAATATTTTCAATGTTGACATTTAAAAATATTTATCAGGATGAGAGAAAAATTAGAAATGGGAAGTGGGGTAACTCGCTGTGTCCAGTGATCGTATTTCCTCTTCTTAAGAAGTCCATGAGTATGACACCTTTTGCATCCAAAAAAATAGCTGCTATAAATTTTTCAGCTATAATCCTCAGGGGCTTACATTCTTTAGATATGTATGGGTACCCTGTGATCTTTTTCATCCCCTTGGGATTTACTGTCTTCGGTAAACAGGTGATGTGCCTTCAGGATACTCCACCAATCCTTCTCTTCTCTCTTGGGTGTTCTTGTCAACTAATTTTTATCCCCCCGCTCCTTTTTTTTAATCATCTAGATTAGTTTTGCATTGTTTACTGCAGCATAAACATCTGGCTCTTGTATCATTAAACTCTACCATCACTCATTCATTTTTCCAGCTATTTTCAACTTCTTTGGAACAGATTCACTGAAAGCAACTGTTGCTTTGATTATTGTTTCGTTTCTGGTGTATTATGAGAAACTCATGTCTCTCTCATTGATGATGACTATGACAACTTGACATGGGACCAACAAACCTAAATTTTGAATGTAATGTCGCTATCTGTTAAATTCTGTCAAATGTTTTGGCAGCATTTAACTGATAGTGTCATTGAATGATAACATCTTATCCCAGCAATGCTATTTGTCTTCAAAAATAAGTACTTTTTAAATTACTCTCGTATATGTAGAGAATATTAAATACAGAATGTTTTGCATCTTGGGACGCTCTATGAATATTCATTTAAGTGGTTCATCCTTCCAAGTGGATCCCACATATGTGAAGTTTTCCTCCCTTTAATATACAGCCTTTTTTTGGAATATGAATTGCATTGTTAGTCATTGGTGTTAATATGCATAATTACGATATTTTAAGACATGTATTGGCATGTAATGCAATTATCGAATTTGAAGTTAGGAATATTGGTCTTTATTTAGTTTGAAAAAAGAATATATTAAACTTAATGTTATTTATTTTCATTTACTTTTGATAAAAAATTATTGTTATGTTAAGTCATGGATTAACTTTCATAAAAATATCTATTTAAAACTTTCGTATGACTTAATGTTATATATATACTTGACTTTGTGCCTAAATAAGTACATAACAGATCCATATGTATTACTATGAACAACCCACTGAGCATTTTCATTGTTAGATTCTATAAAAAACTTGAGAGAATTGTGGGGTTCTTGGAAAAATTAAATATTCTCAATTTGTGATTCTTAATATCACAGCAATAGCTTAACTGATTTATATTAATGCATTTATTTAATTCAGTAATACCTAGCTGCTTTACAAAAATAATTTTTGCATTTACTAATTTTTTGATTACATAAAAATTCAAAATCTACAAGTAAAAATGTTATGGGAAAGAAAATTACTTGCATCTTAAAAACATGTTTTGAAAATTATTTCCTTTGAAGATATTTTTTATCTTGAATTAGGTAAAGCGCATAGTTCGAACTTCGTCTGATGTTCGAATGCGATGAGCAAATGTCATTTGGTTTCCTTTCACATTGAATACACTAACTTTACTCATTAATATCTTTTGTTTGGTCAATGTCAATCCTATCATTTTCTAATCATCATTATTTAATTATCTGACTAATGTTTCATCATCCAACATTTTTTAAATTTGTTTGAAAGTTGTCTTACTTGGCGGGAGTGTTAACCTTCACCATAATTTATTTTTCTTTTTAACATAAAATTGGATTTGCACACCAAGCATAAGATTTTAATCCTTTCAATTTTATTTTTTCTCAGTGTTTTGATCTTAATGTGCTTTAAAAAAGAATCGGAGATATTTTGAACGAATGTTTGACGCAGCGTAGCCCGATTTGACTCTTGCTCCAGAAAACCCAGTCACTCACCTTAAGTTAAGTATTGGAAACGGTTTTTTTTTTTTTTTTTTTTTTTTTCCCTGTTCAAAATGCCCGGTGATCATGGTCAGTAACTGTGGCCGTGGTAACCTAGTAGTCATGGTCGCGGCAGGCAGTTTTCGTCGAGTCTTTTGTGGCCCTGATGCCATAAGCCGACCGCGTAGCGGGACTGATGCACGTTAAATCTGTCGATGTCCCAAGTCTTTCCGTTGGTGTGATGTGGAAATTCGGAGAGGGAGGTGCCATCTCAGGTCGTCCTTGAACGAGGTTCAAAATTACGAGGTCCGTCGCCCTTATGTTGCTTCTTGGTGCGACGTTAATAAATAACTACACTTGGTTTATAACTCGCGGCCTGCGTTAATTTGTCGAGTCATGGTTTCGAATCCCGATACCATTTAAAAACGGCCGTATAGAGGATTAATCCATGTTAAATCTGTCGATGATCCAAGTCTTCTCGTTGGCATGCACCTAAGGGGGTTGCCTTTAGGAAAGAACGGGTGACAGCTCAGGTGTCGTCCTCGTCACTTGACCGTGGTTCAAAATTACGAGGTCCGTCGCCAATAGCCCTCGTGTTGCTTCTAGTGCGACGTTAATAAAAACTAACTAGGAAAGAACAGGAATCATGACCCGAGGTATCCTAGTGATCTTTTTCTTTCATATGGGTTTATTGCCTTCGATATATGTGAGTGATGCGGCCCTCAGCTATCCATCGCTGTTTTCGAGCATCCTGCTTTCGAATCAATTTTTACCCTATTCTTCCTTTTTTTCTGTCTAGATAACAATTTAAACAAATGTTTGGTGCAGCTTAGGACCGCGATAGCCTAGTGGTCAAGGTCGTGGACTCGCTACCGGCGGTTTTCGTTCAGTCGCGTGTTCGATTCTTGGCCGCCAAAGACCCGCCGGGGCTGATGCATGTTAAATCTATTCGGGGCCCAAAGTCCTCCCATTGGCGTGGTGTGGAAGTTAGGAGAAGGAGGCGTCGTCCTCGTCACTTGACCGTGGTTCAAAATTACGAGGTCCGTCGCCAATAGCCCTCGTGTTGCTTCTAGTGCGACGTTATTAAAAACTAAACTAATCTAAATTGGTGTAGCTTAGCATATATGATTCTGACGCTATAAACCCTAGATGTCTCTCTCGCATGTTGGTGTTAGGTGGAAGTTTGGGTACCAGCTCAGGTGTCGTCCTCGTCTCTAAATCGAAATTCAAAATTATGAGGTACGCCGGCAATGTCCTCGTGTTATTTCTGAGGGGGACGTTCATAAACAAAAAATTGATATTGTGGCTGCTCTATTTTATAAAGACAAACATTTTTTAAAAAATATTCTGTTAAAAAATCGATTTGAATAGAAATTTTCTGATCTAAAAAGTTTTTTTCCCCCCCTCTCACCTCGCATATAATTTGAAAAATCAATTTTGCATTAAATTAGAATAAATGCGCTCGTTGTTGTAATTGCCTTATATTGTTGCATTCTCCAAAATTATTTTAATTTGTGTTCTTAATCTTAGACATTGGGTAAATGTAGTCCTTAAATTCTCCAATTAATTTTTTTTTTTTAGTGTTAAGAAATGCAGCTGCAAAATGTTCGTATTGTGTGTCTATCAATTCTTTGGTGTATTCCACAAATTGCTTGATAAACGTTTGAACGAACTATTTAATATCAACAATTAGGATAAACTTTAAATTATTTTTAAAATGTGCAATATTGACAGATCTGTGGAAGAATTCAATGAATTTTGGATAAGCTTCTTTAATATGAAATTTTAATTCCTGATCAATGAAGTGAATTAAATTTGAACATATTTAGCATACATATGTACCAGGTATAGACTTCATCTTAAAATGGAGGAAGGTTTCAAGGATATAAAACAAAACTTTTTTTTATGGTTGATTTATTGTTTATTAACGCGTCTCTCTTTGAAGGAACACGAGGGCTTTTGACGACGTGCTTCATTATTGTAAACATCGGTGAGTGAAAGTGAAGTTTATTGGCGCAAGAGCCAGATGTGGCTATCCTGCGCCAAACAAGATGTAACTGGTCTAGACGTGAAAAAAATAATTTCTTGACAAGGAGGGTCGAAAATAGAGAAGGATCGCTAGGGTATTCCGGGAGCGCGTCACCCGTGTTAACTACAGGCAATAAACCTCATGGGAAAGAAAAAGATCACTTCGGGGGTCATGATGCCCGAACTTACCAAAAAAGAGCAAGCCCCTGGCGTCCTCGGAGGCCAGAATGCCCGGTTATACTCCCAGACGTTGGATACCCATTTTAGTCACCTCTTACGACATGCATGATGGACTATTCTGTCACACTCGGTCACCACACGTGTTTGTGAACCTCGGTCGAATGTCGAGGACACCTTGCTGGCGCCTCCTTCTTCAAACTTCCCACACCACGTCTTCGGGAAGACTTGGGTGGTCGCCGTAGCCTAATGATCATGACTTCGGATTCGTGGCCGGCGGTTTTCGTTCAGTTGGGTTTTGATCCTTGGCTCTAAAGACCCGCTGTGTATTCCGGGCTGATGCACTTTATATCTGTCGGGGTCCAAAGTCCTCCCGTTGACGTGGTGTGGAAGTTAGGAGAAGGGGGCGTCGTCCTCGTCACTTGACCGTGGTTCAAAATTACGAGGTCCGTCGCCAATAGCCCTCGTGTTGTTTCTAGTGCGATGTTAATAAAAACTAAACTCGGGAAGACTTGGAGTTTCGACAGATTGAACGTGCATCAGCTCCGTTGCACTGTGGGTCTTAAGTGGCATCAAGATTCGACGGGAACAACGCCGAATGCAAGCTCGTGACCATGCTCATTATAATAAAGCTATTCTGTAAGACTAATTCAGATTTTAAACGGTATAAAAATATTTTACAGAACTAAAATGAACATTCGAAATTTAGTTTTATTTTTCATTGCTTTTCTTTGAAAAATATACTACAATATAGAGATAACTATAATTATGCCCAAATTACAATTGTATTATGTTCTCCGCTGGGTTAGAAAAGTAGTTATTAGTGAAATTAATTTGTAACAACATATTACTACGAAACAAATAAATATTGTTGCTAAGGCACAGTTGTTTCCGCAACATACATGTTCGTTGTGAGAAATGAGGCATTAAACCCTCTCGTCAGAAATGAGGTATGAATAAATTTTAATACATTTCTTACGAGAGGGCTTAATTCCAGTATACATTAAATAGAATTTCCACAGTTAAGTAGTCGACAGCTTTCAATGATCAGAGCGGGAAAACTGTCAATGTATAATTAGGATAGACTCAGTGGTGAACTCCTGTTAGATTCGAATCGTGATTTAATATTTATTTATAGCTTCTCGAGTATAACAAAACATTAAAATATATTATAAATATTTTTGATTTTTCAATCAAATTTGGTCACTTCTTACGGTTTCGTATAGCCGAGAGCTCATGGCCAGCATTTTTTTCGCTGTATCTTGATGCTACTAAATTTATCGGAGCTGATAAACATTTAATCTGTCGAGGCTCAAAGTCCTCAGGAGGTCCGCTACCAATAGCCTTCATGTTGCTTCTAGTGCGACGTTAAGAAAAAAAAATTAATTAAAGTCCTCATGTTGGGATAGAATGGATATTATAAGAGTGTTGTCAGCCGTATCACTTCAGCGAAGTGACGAGATCTATTGTCAATATCCCTCGTGCTGTTTCTTGCGACGTTAAAAAAAAAGAATAAATCAATCAAGACGCCTTCAAGGCCACTGAACGATATAAAGCCCATGGATATAAGATAGGATATTTCAGAAAAAAAAACTTAAATTTCCACATAAAATAAAGCACCGTGCAACATTGCCTCTGTAAAAACAGGACATCTGACGGGGAAAACATTATTGTGGGAGATGAGAAAGAAAGGGTCATAATCCGAAAACTATTTTGAAGGGGTGCCATCTATGGAAAAGGCTAAAACAAAATGCAGGAAGTTAATATTTTTCACAATTTAGAAATAGTATGAAAAAAGGTTTGTAAAATGTGGAAAATAATTACCGTATTTTATCGTATAGTTATGGTTTGGAGAATATAGGTAAAGTCATTCAAAAATTGAAATGAGAATTTTAATAGAAAATATGGGAAATAAATCGGGTGTAAAATTTACCGACTTTTAATAGATTTTTAAAGAATTACTTTAAAACTACGAAGTCTTAAACTCTAGGAAATAATAATTTTGTTCCAGTGTAGCTCTTGGTCTTTTATCAGAAACTGGGATGGAAAGATCAACGACTGGCAACAAAAAAAAAAAAAAAAAAAAATTCCACCTAAGTCGCACTTGTGTGTTTTTTTTTTTTTTTTTCTTTGAAGTTCTTGGCAAAAATTTTCGATTTGATGGAGGTTGCTCCATCAAATCAATAATCATTCTTGCCTATATTACATGCACATTTCATATCGAGTTGAGATATGGTTCTAAATTAATTTTAATCTCATTAATTCTTTTCATTCCGTTTTCAAAAAAAAAAAAAAAAAAAAAAAAATCTTTAAAATGGGAATTTTTTCTGTTGTAACCTACTAGTTCGCTTTTTACAGGCTACATTACACTTTATGTTTTCGATGACTGAACTGTTTCAAGTGAAGAGATTCCCTACATCTAGTTTTTCGCTTGACTGAATATATATACCGGGTGGCCCAGCGGGTAATGTTTGAAACAAATGAAAAAAATAAAAACAAATAAGAGACATGAGAAGAACTTAATGACGTTTATTGAATGGACATATTGGGCAATTAATGATAAAGAGATTCGAAGTGCCCGCCATCTTTAACAAGGACAGCAGTTAGGCGGTTCTGGAATCCAACCATTACTCGTGAGCAGGCCTCACTGTCAATCATGTCGACAGCAGTTGTAATGGCGGTTTTGAGTTCTGGAAGGTTCGTAGGACTTGTCTGCCACACTTTGCTTTTCAAATAATCCCATAGGTAGTAATCGCAGGGGTTCAGATCTGGTGAATATGGGGGCCATTCGATACCACCTTGGAAGTGCGATGGGTAATCTAACCCAATGATTCGATCGCTAAAATGCTCATTGAGCACTTCGAAAACATCCGCCGTACGATGTGGTCTTGCTCCATCCTGCATAAACCAATGACCTTGGACCAAGTCATGACCATGGAGAAAAGGGATGAACTCCTCGTCCAGGAACTTTCTGTAATTCGCCGCGCTTAGAGTTCCATCGATGAAAATAGGGCCAAATACACCATGCGAGGATATTGCACACCACACAAGAAATTTTTTCGGGTGGAGGCTTCGGACAACAGTGATCTCCAGCCTTTCTCTGCCCCAGTAGCGATAATTCTGTTCGGATGGCCATCCAAAGTGAAGTAGGCCTCATCTGAAAACCAAATTTTCTTTACATCGATTTCACCTGTTTGAAGTTTTTCAAGCATAAGCTGTGCAAACTCAGATCGTCTTTGTGTATGGTCTTCGTTGAGAGGTTGGGTTACTTGAATTTTGTAAGGCGACAATTCGAGCTCTTTCATTATTCGCTGAAGTGATGTACGCTTTATTCCCAACATTTCTGCTGCTCTCCTTACAGATCGGCAGCGAAAAAGTCAACGACGACCTGTTTTGCACCATCTGTGACCACAGTAGCAGTGGCTGTAGCCATAGCTTTTTTATCGTCTTCCACCGATCCAGTACGTTTGAACTTGGCATACAGTCTACAGGGAAGAGGATTGAAACACATTTTTCAGAACAAGCATGGAAGCAAAAAGGAAAAAATTTGTACCGTAAAACGCACAAAATGACTCACCTTGCCATAGTCCTTTTGTTTGGCCAATTCTTGTTGTGGAACTTCTCCTGCCATGCTCGTTGAACTGCCTTCACATTTTCATCACATCTGGCCATTTGTAGCACAATAAAGACGCGAACATCCGTCGAATATTTGTTCATGTTTACTAACGAGAATCACCCGCTAAAGCGCACCTCAGACTGAAGGAACATCACATTTACAATTGCCCACTCACCGGAGCATGCGCACCAAGTTTGGCTTCACTCACGTGCACCTAGAGCCATCTATTGGACTTTGTTTCAAACATTACCCGCTGGGCCACCCGGTATATATATATATATAAATTAGATTCAAAATGAGTTTTATTGGTCTTGTGCAAAATATAACCGGGCTTCTTTTAAAAGCTGTATTTTTTTCCACGTATATATATATATATTATGTAATTTTAAGTCTCAATAGACTCGAAAAAGTAACAATAATACATTTTAATTTTTCCTTAATAATTATGATGAGTGATATATTCCATTAATTTTAATCAGGCAGACCATAACTTTTTCTCCGTTGTCTTATCGCAAAATAATTTTCCCTTGAACCTTTATTCCATAATGTGAAGAAGTTTTATTATTGATTAATGAAGTTCTTTTTAACCGTAATATCTACTTAAAGCATTTTAATCATTATTAAAAATAATACAAATCTATTAATTGCTGAGGTTTTGAAAATAAAATCGGATATATAAATATCACAAAAAATAAATCGAGAGTACTATAAGGATATATCAATATCACAAAAAATAAATCGAGAGTACTATAAGTTATTATAAAATACTCGCAAATTAAATAATTCTCAAATTAAGTAATTTTAATTGCCAATAACACAAACAATTCACACTTTGAATTCGCAACTCATAAAATCCGAAGTAAGCTTTGTAACGCTATAGGAACAGTTTTAAAAAAAGGAAAACATATTTGCAGAATTTATTTTAATTTTTTATGTTATTTCTATTACTTATATAATGAAGCTCGAAGACGTGTATGCTTACACAAATCCTATCTTATAGATAGGATATAACTCCTCATCAAAACTATTGAATAATAAACGTTATCAATGAAAAAAAATATTTTTTAAACCTTTTTTTTTTTTTTTTTTTTGGCATATATATTTAATTTCGATTGTAAGTTTTTCTTTAAAAATATATTACTTTGCCTTTTAATGCTTGAAATTTCTTTCCTTCAAAAAGGATTTACTTTCAATTGAGACAACTTTATTCAGTAATTTTCGCTTTTGTGCGACAGTTGAAAAACCATCAAACCATAAGAAATTAAAATTCCGAAAGAAAAAACTACATTTAGCAGAGCGTGGTTTCGATCCACGGACCTCTGGGTTATGGGCCCAGCACGCTTCCACTGCGCCACTCTGCTATGACAACACAGGGAGTATTTGAATTTCACAAAGCTGCAGTGCAAAAAAAAAAAAGATTGTTACATATGCGAGCAATTTTAAAAGTAAAGTGGGAGCTTCACTAAAGCTGTAAAGTACTGTAGAAAAGATGTATCTTTTCGGTTCTTTATATATATATATTTAATTTTATTAGTAAAAGACTGATACTTCAGGTTTAATTTGTAATTTTTTTTAAAATGAGTGTTAATTTTTTTTTTCCAATTATATTTGTAAGCCGTACAAGAAAATTGCCATATATTTCATTGCATGATTTTTTTAAAAAATTTGAATGTCATTAATTTTTAAATCTTCTTTTATTTCATCTCTTTATAACGTATTATTTATTTTAATTTGTGTTTAAGGCTCCCCTCTGTTGGTAATTTTGATTTCGTGAATGTAATGTTAATCCAATGGAATTTTTACTACCGCCCTCAAATCTATATTATGTTATCTCTTTCAATGCAAAGAAGCGTATCCGGAAGAGCAAAAAATAATGAAGATTACTGTAGAATTACACTTTCTCCCTAATGTTTTTCAAAATAATTTAGAGTATCTTAAAGACTCTCTCAAGAGAATCATCAAAACGAATGTAAAAATATTTTTAAAAATCGGAGAAAAATGTAATTTCGTGGAAGCCTTTATTATCTTTTGCTCTTTCAATACACTTTATTGCGTTCCAATAGATAAAATAGCACAGATTTGAAGACAGTAGTAGAAGATTAACCATAAGATTAACATTACGTTCACAAAATCAAAATGGCCTGTAACACGCTTGTTGTCGTTGTTCTGCCTCAATAACTACGCGTGTTGAAATAAAATAACAAGTTTATAGAGCATTTCTGTGATTTCTAAAATGAGTCTAAGGAGTGAGTGAATGTGGATTTTAATGGCGCAAGAGCCAAAGCAGGCTATGCTGCTCCAAACACATGTTAAATTATATAAGAGTAAAAAATTTTAAATATATGAATCAAACACACAATGAAAAATAGGAAAAAATTAAAAATCAAATTTGGTGTAAAAGACCAATATGTTTTAAAAATGCAAATAAGTTATGGTGGAGGTTTCCCCCCACGAAGTCAAATAGATTTAAAATGATGAAGGAAAAAAAAGTCCGGCGATGATGATCAAACAAAGGACAGTCAATTAAAATGTGATGAATAGAGTAGGGGGCATGGCAGGAAGGACACTCGGGAGCATCTTCTCCAAACAAAAGATGTTTGTGAGTAAATCGAGTATGTCCAATTCCGAAGGCGAGTCAATCCGATATCTGTTCTTCGCTTTGGGAAAACAGGCCATTCTCTAATGATCGGCTTCACCGAGTGTAATTTGTCATTAATTGATTCGTTGCCGAACGTACAGCCGAGCCGCTTGTACATAGCCTAAAATACCTACATAACTAGGTATCTAGCAGAATTTTATAACATAACCCCTGCTATATAACTGGCAAATAATGTCAGCAATGTCAACCACAATAGGATGACTGCGATCGTCAAGATGTACCAATGTTTCCAGGACGCTCCTGTTGTCAGTATAACATATATGACGAACTTTCGGGAACTAGATTTCTCGACTAATCTGAGGGTACAGTAAATGGCGACTGCTTCAGCAGAGTAGACACTTCAGGAAGAGTAGAGTAACTGTACCTGATGTCATTTGAAACGACACCACAGCCGACATATCCAATTCCTTTCGATCCGTCCGTATAAATTGGAATAAATCCATAAACTGACTGCGATGGAAGGCGAAAATACTCTGGAAAACAATTGGACATGTGATGCTCTAGCTGTATGAAACAAAGGGGTTATGATATACAAACCTTGGCATATTCCAAGGGGGAAATTTAATAAAATTTCGTTGCTGAACATCCAAGTCATGTAGGCCGATACTCCTGATAGGCCTGAAGATACTCCACAATTTCTTTTGTTCCCTGCAGGATGATTGATATTCCTTATTCCACCATGGTTTACTCATTTTCCTCTATGAATTTTTACTCTTCGGTATTGCTGCATCAGCAAAGTTCACGATAGAGGCAGTGATATGTAGGACAGAGCTATTTATATCTTAATCTTGAACCATCGCACCGGTAATAACCGCTAACCGTGTGAATAAATCCCAATCTGCCCGGTTGAAGCGGTAAGTGGGGGGACGAAATCGCACCCCACTACCATGAACCTTGGAGACTAGGAGAGGCAAATGATCACTATTATAGAGATCATTTAGAACCTCTAAATTCAGCGACGGTAGCAGTGTCGGTGAACAAATAGCTAGATCAAGGGAATGAAATGTCCTAGTGGGAGCATGGAAATACGTTTTCTCGTCGGTGTTCAGCAGACAGAGACTGTGACCAGAGATCAATTGCTCGATCTGCCGACCACGAGAATTTGTACCATCATACCCCCACTGAGGGCTGTGTCCATTAAAGTCACCTAGCAAAAGGAAGGGAGCTGGTAACTGATCGACTAAATCCGTTTGTGACACAACATCGTTAGGTGGCAGGTAAATGCAGCAGACTGTGATTAAAGTGCTAGTATGAATTCGCACAGCCAAAGCCTGCAACGATGTGGTCAATGTAACGATATTATGAGGACAGTTCTGGGATGCCAGGATGCAAACACCTCCCGAAGAAGATGATGCGACATCAACATCTCGTCATACACAATGATATCCAAGCACTCGGATTGTCATATTACTCTTCAGAAAAATTTCCTGAAGAGCAACACAGACAGGTTGGTGCATAGATATAACGGATTTGAGATCCTCTAGTCTGGGTCGTAAATCGTGGCAGTTCCAGGAATCAAAGCCCTTAAATGGGCGCACTGGAAGAGAAAGGTCCCGTTTCCAGGACCCCCATAGAGTCATAATCTTCGGGCGATGGGTGTAAAACCACCGCATCCCGTCTATGACCCTAGTGTTTTTGCGAGGAACGCTGTTCTTCGCAGCAGATTTTAATTTTTATCTCTGCAAAGCTTTAGACCTGGCCAATGGCTTCGTCTGTTGAGCTTTAGCAGAGGAAATATTCTTGTTTTTATGTATAGTTTTTTTCGTTTGAGAATTAATTGTGATAGAAGAGGTTCCGGAAATTGTGTAGATTTCGAAACCTTAGTAGACTGAGTGGCAGTAGTATAACTTTTTCCTTGTACCGGAGTACGGGAAGCAACTATATGGCGGGCCTCTGGATATGAAACGTTCTGGAGAGTCTTTACAGAAGCAACATCCTTTTCCTCGGCCCATTTAGCAAGAGAGAGAATATGCAGGGTGGTTGCCCTGACAATTGACGCACTTTTCTGCAGCGGTACTGGAAGCACTGTCGTGTCCTGTTGCTGTACAGCGAGCGCAAGTCATTTGTCCCCTACATGCATTTTTGGAATGTTTAAAACGTTGACAATGGAAACAACGTAGAGGATTGGGAATGTATGGTTAGACGGAGAGTCGGAGATATACGGCCTGAATAGTTTGTGGCAGGGTAGGTGTCGAAAAGGTTTTGGCGAAGGGGCTCTTTATGTGAAATTTCGTACATGTCGAAAATAGGAAACGTACATATTTAGCGATGGAAATAAATGAGTTTGGAATAAATTCAGCTTCTGAATTTGGAATGTTACTTAGCTCCAAAACTTAGCGAGATTTTGAAAAATACTAAATTGGCGACTTTTTACGGAGTAGTACACACGCAAGACAATCTTCGTTTACTGTTGGACCCCGCTACATGCATGAACGATCTGAAGAGGCTATGACATACGTAAGATATTTTAGACTTCCCGACTTTTTTTAGGATTGCAGTCACTTGCAATCCTAAAAGGTCAGAAATCAAAATGTTTTTAGGGAAGGACAAAAATCCTTTTATAAACACGATGCCATTGCGAGGGTATTTCATTTGAAAACCAAGCACATGATGAATCTTCTGACAAAAGGTTGCATCTTTGGCAATACTAGGTGTAACATGTATACGGTGGAATGAATTATTACTAATTTTTTTTATTTTTCTCATATATTTAAATGTCGAGGATAACTATCGTTACAGACAACCAATTTCTTAAAATTTTAAATTTTCATAAAAGTTTTAAAAATTGAAAATTTTCTTGATATCTTACGTATAGGTTCCAAAATATTATATTATTGTCTGTCCAGCGAAGCGGACGGGTATCAGCTAGTAATACTTATAAAGGGAATCAGAGTCAAATATCAACTATCCGATTATCACGTAACTTTCCTACTCTAATATCATGCGCACTCTTATACTAACCTTCGATCTCCTCTCAGCATTTTAAAACGTCCAATTTCTCTATCTCATCATTTCCTATTCACTATACTTTTATATATTTAGCAATAGTGGTTTACATAAGACACAGTTTGTACACAAGGTGAGGTTCTTAAATCAAATAACGTCTTAAAGTAACTCAAAAAGTTAGTTGAAGGGGAAAAAGAGCAAGATTTTTTTACAGTACTAAAAAATATCAAAACAATCAGTTTATTTTCTCAACGCTTTTCAGACAAATCAAGAAATTTTAAAGACTTCTACAATCGAAAATCATGTATCTTTGCTTTTTCGAATTTAAGCTATCATTTGCATGTTTAGAAAAATAGTTTTCAATCTTTCAAATGCTCCAAAAGGAATAGGTATTTTTTCGTTAATTTTGTTTTCTGATTTCATAAAAAATAGAGCAAACTTATGCTTAGTTATAATGAGGGGGGGGGGGAGGAAACCTTCCGAAAAACCAAAAAAAAAAAAAAAAAAAAAAAAAGTTCAATGTCGTTATGGTAATACTATTTTATGTTAGATTGGTATTCTGTTAAATACAATCGTAATAGATATTCTTTGAATTAATTATAATTCTGAGCTATTATGAGTAAAATGTATTGCCCTCAAACTATAGCGCTTATTATGTTAAAAAATTATTCGTGGACTTGGTCAGAAAATTGAAAATCTCCGATTTTAATAATAATAAACGAAAAGCAAACGTAACCGCTCCGAAACTGTAAAAATCTATAATGATTAATAAATTACACAGCTTAAATTATTGATTAATTTAATTAAAGTTTTATGTGATTTGTTTTCTTATATCAGTTACATAAAAATAAGTTTTTTTTCTTCTTCCTGAACGAGTCATTTATGGTCACATATAGTGCTTGTTACGGTAATAATTTGCAATAAGACTATATATGTACAACTCATGTTTAAAATTATGAATGTGAGACTAAAATGCAAAGTATAAACAAAAACAATGGTTTTGGTTTGATTTTAATGTCGCACTCGAAGCAACACGAGGGCTATTGGCGACGGACCTCGTAATTTTAAACCCCGGTCAAGTGACGAGGACGACGCCTCCCTCTCCTAACTTCCACACCACACCAAAGGGAGGACTTTGGGGCCCCGACAACACTGTGGGTCTTTGGGGGCCAACGATCGAACCTGCGACTGAGCGAAAACCGCTGGCAGCGAATCCGAAACCATGACCATTAGGCTACCGCAGCCACGGGATGGTAGTGTTTAATGGCGCAAGAGCCAGATGTGGCTATGCTGCACCAAACAAAGTGTAATTGTAGTCTAAGCGTTTGAAAAATAGTTAAAATCGATTGACATGAAGGATGGTCAAAAATATAGTAATCTAGGGTATCTCGGGGATGAGTCACCCGTGTTTACCAAAGACGGTAAAATCGAAGAGAAAAAGATCACTACGGTGTATGGAGGCCGTGATGCATGAATTTGCCTGAGAAGGCAAGTCCCTGAGGGGAATAAAGAAAAACAAAATATACCATTGCAGTTGTCAGAAAACATGAAGTTATCATAAGTATTTTATTTTTCTGTAATTATCAGCTTATAACATCAATGTCTAGGTTTAGAGATGATTTTATTTTTAGCAAATATGGAAAGCATTCCCAAAGGATTCAGTTGTTTTCTTTATAGAAAATATATAATGATTTTGAGAAGATGAGATTGATATGCATAAGTATTAACTGATCTATGTAATCTTTTGATATTTAGTAAAAATGTAATGTATACTTATAAATTACATTTGTGACAGATACAACACTTATTACAAATAAAATGTATTTAAAAAAAAAAAAAATTAAAATTTCACATTTTATGCTTGAAGAAATAGTAATTAGCATTTTGTTGTACTTTTAAAGGATAAATTAAGAAAGATTATATAACTTTTGATTTCGGAGAAGTTCGACATTATTTAATTCAGATTCTGTCTTTCTTCCTTTCACTTCAATGAATCAAAACTTTTTTTTTAAACATTTTTTCAATAACACAAATAAATTTTTATGAACTCACACAAAATATTCCCAAGCCGGAGAGTTTATTAGTGGTTAGTTCGTAAGTTTCTGTGAATCATAAAACTTTCTACATTATTTACCATTTACAAGTTATTATTTTATTTCAGATAGTAATTGTAAATGTTTGCCAAAAATATGCATTTCTAGCCGAGAGTACGTTTTCAGAAAAAGTATTTCTGGCGCCATCTGTTGCAGACAATCATCCAAAGTACGTCAATAATTAATAAAAATTAATTTGAAATCATAAAAACTGATTAATAACGACATAAAACTATATTCTGGTTACACTATTCGATAGAGGGTAGAGTATATTTCTAACTTATTCAATTCCGCTTGAATCAATTTTTTTCTTGTAGAAAATTTTCGAACGTATCTTACACTTTAACAAAGAAAATTAAATATCCATTTTACATAAAGGAAAAAAAAAATGCATTTTTTTTTTTTAAAAAAAATCAAAATTCTGAGAACACGAATTAATAAATAATTATATGTTATATTCATAGTAATTTTTTTTTAATATCAAAGCATTTCTTCTACCTGAAAATGTGTTCGAACTTTGGGCCCTATTCTTTAACATTCGCCGAAAACAGCCTAAAAAACACTCTGCTTTTACTTAGTATCAGTGTTAGAGAACTGAAGAATTAAAAGGCAGAGGCGGCGGTGACGTTGAGGAGGAGAGGACTTAATGAATTCCGCATGTCAGTATTGTAATCCAAGGTATACTGGTGCAAGCTGTACAACTCTTTTTTTTTTTTTTGTAGAGGAACTTCAGAAACAGCCGACTATAACTCAAAATTAATTTGGGGGGAAAACCCGAAGGAAGAAAGGAGAAATTGGCAATTGGGGTACGGGAGGGAACCTCAGAATAATATCTAAACAAGAGAAATGTGCTAAGAATGCAGTCCAACGATAGATCGAAAAACGCAAGCGATGCGAGCTTCGATTTTTTTTAGCAAGGGCAGGTAAATGTGTACTGTGAATGTTATTTGCCACAAAATATGTTTCAAGAATAATGGATATGAAGTAAATAAATTTTTAATTAAAAAATTGCATTATTTCCCAAGCTATTAAATATTTATCATCGCTTATACAAACTACAGATTAGATGCGGATTTGGGAAACAAGGAACAAAAAGTATGTGTGTGCGGGTTATTGTTCATTAATGTCGCACTTGAAGCAAAATGAAGGTTACGGGGGACGGAAATTGTAATTTTGAGTTTCGGTCATGTTACGACAATGACACTTGGAACCCAACTCTCCAAACCACACAAATGGGAAGACATAGGATCCCAACCAGATTTAACGAGCATCCGCTCAGCAACGAGGCAGGGAGTTATAAAATATATAAAATGTGCTCTACCTATTTTAAAAAAATGATACATAATATTTTATGATCTATCATACTATCCTACCCTAGATCTGGATGCAAAGCATAACTTATCTTGAACAGAGTAGGAAAGTTAAAAGCAGGATTTATTTTCGATTTTTAAATGTTTCTTCACATAGTCACATTTCATTTTATATATTTGTAATAGTAATGAAGAAAATACTTGTAAAAAAATCAGCACAATATTTTGGTAGATGAATAACAAGAATAAATGAAAACCACAATATTCAAATTCACTGAACATTTTTATTGGCTGGCAATGAGTTTCGCTCAGTGGCACATGATACATTGTCCCTAACATAGGAATGAACATGCTAAACTATTTACAATGCTAGCAACCTCTACCGGCTACAGCAAATAATATTGCTGCTTATTTTTTGTTGTAAAATCTGCAGCAAATTATTATACAGTCCCTAAATAAATGAAAACATTACAGAAAAATCGTTATCTAATCATACTTTTCAACTACTAATATTAAAAAGCAGATTTCTAAAAAAAGTAACTACAGAATAAAAGAAACTTGTCACTCTTTAAGATCTGTATCTAGATAAAAAGAAAATCACTGAAAGAAATAAATACTTCATAAGACTTATCTATTTCTATAAAAAAAAAACAAAACAAAACCCCATTTAGTCTCATTTTACAACTGCAAAATTTCCTTTTGACATAAAAATTCAGAAAACAATCATTTTGGATACATAACATCATGAAATACATATACAGGGGTTTCCAACAGAATACAAAAGGAAATTTCACAGCTGCACTGAAACAAAACTCCAAACACCATAAAAATGCATTTAAATATGAATACAAAAGTAATTTTTAACCTCCTCAGTAAGGCTGCAACAATTTTACTTCTGTGCTTTCAAGAACCTAAGAACGAAAGAAAATTCTCCAATCTTAAATCCGGACGAAGTTTTTACTTTGATGATGAGGCAATTGATGCGTATATGAATCCAAACTGGTATACCATTCCTCAAAATATTAATTCAATGTTTAAATTCAAAAAGTTTTCAAGCCTTTTTTTCAAAGGTTCTTAGGAAAAGGATTTTTGGTACTTTATAACTGTAAAATGCAAGACATTCCTCCATTCTGATAATATGTAGCATAGAATAACAAGACCTAGTCATGGTCTAAGTTTAAATAATCAATATCTGCGTTTCCGAATCAAAAATAAAACAGAAAGAAATATTCCGTTTCTTTCACTCCAGCACAGGTGGCTTGCTACCTCATTGAAAAAGGTTAAAATTACTCAGAAACATATTAAAACATTAAAGGATTAAAACAAATGTATTTTTATGTCATTATGATGAAACACTCGTCGTCTTAATTAAACTTCCATTATTAACATCACAGAGCTTGAATGGACAAATAATTTTCATTTATTACTCTTAAAATGTACAATTTTTCAATCACTTTTTAAAGTTAAAATCTAGATTAAAACAATTGTCAACATCTTTGTTTACAAAATAATTTTCTGTATTGGCATGTTTGTACTCTGCAGGTTCTACATGCAGAAAGAAAGGAAAAGACTTGGATTTATGCTCACAATTCATTTTATGTTTGGTTGTCTATATGTTCAATATTTTTCATAAAATTTTGAATGACAATTAAAATTACACTCAGCTAATTACAGTAATGTAGAAGTTACATATGCAAGTTCTGACAAGCCCTACAGAATATTTTTTACTCGAATTATTCTCATAAAAAAAATAATTGTTCCTATTTATAGTATTTTTAAGATACAATTCACACATTCTTTAAGACAAAAATTTTTCTCATTCCCCCTAATTAATTTAATGTCTTAAAATTTTTGAATAGTTAAAAAAAAGTCCAAAATGGTTTTTTGGATGTAATTTTAATTTCATATAATCAAGAACATTTATCCATGTCTCTTCCTCTTTTCCCAATATAGAGAAAACAAAAATTCATTTTGCAAAATTCCAACATCACATGCATAGGAATTCTTCATTTGCTCTCAAATGACTAAGCTCTTAACACCTCCAGAATCATTTGTTTTTAAAAATATTTTAACTTAATTCATAGAAAATAATAGCTTTTTTTTAAAGGAATTAACACAAGATAAATTTGACAGTGTTTTATTCTTCTACAACTCTTAAAATTAATCCTAGATAAATCTAAGGGTATTTGACATTTATAAGTTCCCACAAAAAAGAATACAAATGGTTATTGTCAAAAAAGTTTGTTGAGCAAAATGTCACATAATAATTAAAAAAAAAAAATTTAGAGAAAGAATAAATAGCGAGCAGTATAACAAACATTTCATTAGGAAATATTGGATTTGTGAAACCAAGCATTCAACAGAGATACATAATCAGCTGTTCAAATCCAATCAGAAAATAATTCATTTCATTGTTCTAGTAATATAGGGTATTTCCTCCAGTAAAGACATTGGACACATTATTGTTACAGTAATATTAATTAAAGTTATCCTTCAAATAAATTGGAGATAAATATCAAACACAAATAACTTTTCTCAGTATAACTGCATTAAAATGGCAAACTGAAAAACAGAAAATTCTATATTCAAGCCTACATTAATATTGTACTTAAAATTAATTTCATTAAAATATTCATTTTGTTACATGTATGCTTAACTAATACAGGAGGAAAATAAGGAAATAAATGAGGTTTAAAAATAATAGTACAATTGTCATTTAACAATATATGCGTGAATTTTATAAATATTTTCAAAAACATTAAATTAAATTCTGCAACACTTTCATTATTCTTATTCATTTTATATCTAAACCTTTAGATTCAGAAACACATACACAGTGGGGGAAAAAATGAAACTTAGGTACAATAACCATCTTTTTCCTTTTTTTGCAGGAACCAAAGATCATTGCAGAGCTAGTTCCCTCAACAATTAATCAGTTTATAACATGCCACCTATATGCATTTAAATATATTTATTGTTTTGAGATTTTAATTTTTTCTTCTAACCTCCAACATGAGATGTAACAGATTTAAATATTACTATACATCAACAAGCTAAATATCAACTAATATTTTGACTCCACTACTCCCCCTCGGGCAGAGGTTCCTAGTTTACAGTGAAATTCATCATTTTCTAGATAACATCGAAGAGGATTTTGCCTTCTTTTGAAACACATACCCTAGTCTGAATCTAACTATAGTTGCAATGATTTCATTTTGACCGTTAATTATGCTAAGTTGTACTATTCTTTGTGGAATTCTATATTCAAGCCTTAGATAGAATACTATGCATTTTCAACCATACACGTTTGCACTTTCCATCACTAGATAGTAGCTGGTATCTAAATAACTTTGCTGGTTTAAACTGTATATTTTCACTTAAAGATGACTTCCGTATTATAACAACTAATGCTTCAACTGTTCTTTCCAATGCTATTCTTTTTTTTTTTTCAAGAACACAGTTATCTTTTTAAAATTCCTATATTATTTTCATAAATGAATTCTAAACACTTAGGAAAAACATCTCACTATTACATCTTATTCTTATAAACCAGCTAAAAATGTACACACACAATTTGGTAATCAGGTGCATGCTACAAGTCTAGAGGACCAATAAGAAAGCCCAAAATTCTTCCAAAAACAAGATTTCTGTGGATGCTATTAATATTTTCACAGTTGGTTTCCCTCCTGAATCACTATAGTTGATTCGAAATACAATACACAAATACCTACTTCTACTGAACACCAAATTGCATAGTTAACCAAGTTGCATAGAGTTCATCTGAGCTTTAAAGAGAAATAACAGATGCTAGTTTAGTTTTATGTTCATTAGTTCAATTTCCTAACAAAAATGAGCTACTCGAAACAAACAAATTCACAAACAATATTGATACTTGTTAAGGAATCAATATTGAATATATATTTAAAATCAGTAAAATTAAATGATAAGCTGAAGAAGCACCAGTTATTATTTTTAAAATAAATTTTTATTTTGCCTAAGATCTAAAGAAAACAAAATCACTTAACCTTTTATAGCTTAGAATTCAAGACTCAATAAACTTCAAATCCAGCAAATGTATCAACTCTTGATAACATAGATCACTGCCTTCGGATCATGGATGGATACTCTGTAGTTTTCTTTTCGATGCTTTTTATTATTTGTAACCATCATTCAACAGTTCTAATCAATCTATTCATGTAACATACAGGATATAGATCAAATTCATATACAAGTTTAAATATTAGCAAACCACCACAAAAAATAGTAGAGGCATTCACTATCTATAAAAACACATTTTACAGAATAATTCATCAGAAATATGTGAACCATGGATTGTCTTAAGAGTTGCATAAACGATTCACAATTTCTTTTTAAATTTCAGAATATTTTTCCTTTTCAATCTGAGGGAAATGAAATGTTCCCTCATTTAAACACATAAACATACTCTGAATGAGAGAAACAAAAACGAGAAGCACATTGGAATATTTTGTACTATAAAAATACATGTCTTTTCGTTACCATGTTGAACCCCCAAAAGCAAAAATTGCTTCTGAATTTGTGTTTGTTGAAAACCGAATGCAAGACATTGCAATGACTCCCTTTACCTTAACAAAAGAGTCACATAAATATGAAAATGAGGTCCTCCATGAGGCTGAATCGGTGGGTAAATTAAATTTGTTTTTGGAAACAATTTATCGAATGGTCATATGATTCTGTTTGCTTGTTTATTGCATATTAAAAATGTAAAACAATAATCATATTTGAATATTTTCATTAACGCAATTTCATCTAAAAGCAGAATAGAGAACATTATTCAATTCCACCAAAATACCATTCACTTACTTATGTGCGTCAACAATTAAGGAAAAAATATACATTAAAAATAGGAAAATAAGCATCTAATTATCCCAGACCAGAATTTTTTTTACTTACTTAAAAAAGAGAGAGAGAAGGGAGGAATTGCACAATTCTTATGGAAAATTTTTCACAATTCAATGTTAACCACAGGGAGAAAAATTATTACAAAATGATTTTACTGAAATATAGCACTATGGATCAAAAAAACTATTTCATAATTGTAATAAATGTAACAACACATTTAATTCTTTAACTATTATCAAAACAGCTTTACTATGGAAATTTTATTTTTTTACATTACATTTTGCGAATAAAATTATGTTACAAGATTAATTTATTTCTTTAAATGCAACATATTGTATATATATAAGTAGCCATAAACAAATTATTACAGTATAATACACTAGCTATTTACAGTTCGAATTTTTCAAAAATGAAATTACTGTTAGTCCAGGATAATTATAAAAACACCAAAATGATAATGTTTCAAAATTCTGCTTTCAAACTTTCCTAAAAATGTAATGCAAAACTAAAATTCATACACACAAAATTTTTCGATTTCTTTGTATACATGTATATGGATTTTTAAGTCATCAGAGACACTTTTTTTTTTCACAGCACCTGAGATATAAGGTCTAATTTACCTTTAATATTGTTTTACATTTCTATAATGACTACAGCAAAATGTTACACAATACATCAGAATATTATTGCAGGATTTTTGAAACTACATATTAGACAACACAAGCTAAACATTGGTAATGAGTGATATATCACAGCAACTATATAGAGACATGTCTAGAGTGCCAATCGGACGGGACAACATTGCTCTAGTAATAAAAAAGAATCACAATTACAGTTTGATGAAAGCACTGCCTATGCGAAAGACAAGTTTTAAAGTTTCAGGTACTAATTCAAAAGTCTATGCATTTCAGGAGACATAAAGCATAAAACAGATACAAAAAATTTACAGATTTATCAGAATAACTGGGAATACAATTTCCAAAAGCTTAATTATATTCTTCATTTAGCAACAAATAACCACTTTATAGCAAAAGAAATGAAACACAGATAACAAAAAATTAATAAAACCGGATATATAGAGAATAAATAAATTGACATTATATATTTGCATTCCTACTTGAAAAAATAATTTTTATTAATAATAATACATATAAATTTAATTTCTTAAGCAACATGGGTTCTTAATGTTGGTATTTTTTTCTTGCTTTGTAAATAGTTATATATACTAAGCATCAATTTATTCATTAAAATCAAAAATTTGCATAAAAAGATTTAAGTTACCTATTTTTTGATTAAAAGCAGTGATTTTGCAAAAGATTACAATGATTTACAGAAGGTAAAACTGTTCCAAGATGAAGCAGTTAATTGAAAATTAAAAGAAAATACATTTAAAAAAGATCTTCTTGCACTTATACAACTTAGTTTTTTTTTTTTTTTAAAAAAAGAAGCCCAGAGAAATTTTAATTATAAAACAAGAGTAAATTAAAACTAACAGTATGATTTTTAAAAAAGAATTCTCTTTCCCAATATTATTGCTGCCTGTAATACTACAAAGCCAAACAACTTTCACCACTAATTTATTTCTAATAGTGGCAAATTTATTTTCAAATAAAACAGATTCTTTGCATGCAAAATTTTAATAACAGAATTTGAATTTAACAATACAAAGGGAACCATGTTCTTTTTTTTAAACTCCAAAATAAAATTACATACTTATTTTTTAAGTACCATTTTTAATAGAGATTTTTTTTTGTATTAAAAATAATTAAGTAAAAAAAGGCTACTTAAAATTCAGCAGAAGTTCAGTAGCAATTTACCACAAACTATTTCAGAACTTTTACTCTTTCTTTTAACCGGAGCAAATGATAAAGACATATGAAGTGGTTCAAAATGAAAAATTCAATGGAATGCTTAACAAATAGCTTTAGGTTAAAAGCAAAGAAATTCTTCCAATTTTTAAAGTGAAGAAAGAAAAATAGTAGCATTTATAAAATTTCTCTATTTTTACAACTAGAACATTTAGGTATGATTTTAAATCATACGACAAATCATAATTTAATTACAACATCTACAAAAATTTTTATAAAAAAACATCAACTCGAGAACATTTAAAAGACACATATAATACATAAAAACAAATTGGGGGGGGGGGGGGCACAAGGAAATATACTACTCAAAACTATTTAGTTACTTAGGGGAAAGAAAAGATTAGAACAAGAAAGTAATATAATAATTAATTAAGGTGGTGGGGAAAAGATCACAATATAAATTTTAAACATATATGACTTACATGTTAAGAAAAGGTAAAAGATTAAGCTTAGTAATATATCGTAATTTGAATTTCTTGTAATTATACTAAAGGCTCCTCTTGAAGTTAGCGCATTAAAAAGTATATATAATCCTAACGAACAAATATTGCATTATGATCAACTATCCCAGTTAAATAATTTAAAATAAAAATTACAAATTCAACAATAATGATAAATTTCCAGATTAATAAAAAAGTTTAAGACAAAAATTAATCACCGAAAAAAAAAAAAGACACACACACACACAAAAGACGAAAAAACAGAATACAGTTAAGCATGGGTGGAAAACTTAAAAATTAGGTACATTTATTAAATTTTAAAATTATTATTAGTACACACAACTGTTAATGAAAAGTAGTTACACAGAAGACAGTATTTATAATGTTTAAAAGACAAAAAAGCGATCAACAACAACAAAAACGACTACATACATACTCGTATATATTGCTTACATTAATTTCTATATAAATGCATAATTGATTTAAATACATATTTAGTTTTCGTTGTTAATTGTGTAGTCATATTTAAAAGCACTTCTTTAGTCAAAATTCTCAGGGAGAATTGACTACTTAATATTTGTATTTCAAACATGTCAATATTTTTCTGTATACATTACTTTGTAATAGACAAGAAATTGTTGATACATTTTTATTTACAGAAATGTCAAGGGAAACAAAAGTTGGCATTAAATATTTAATAATTAGGAGATGCAATATGTTTATCAAGAATTTAAATAAAGAAATCTTTTTTCATAAATTGTAATTTAAAAAACCCAAGAAAAGAATTTTTGAAAGAAATTAAAAGCAAATAATACACATTCTTCACACTAATTGTTGAGATACTTTCTCAGTTATAGAAAAAGAAATTTTTTTTAATGAATCATTAATTTTGAATTTAATGTTTATATACACTTTATTACATAGTACTGATTAAAATTGAAGAATAGACAGGTGAAATATCAGTGACTGCAAAAAATCAAGAAATTTCAACAAAAGTTCAAAATTTCAATTCAGTGTTTTTCAATTTGACCCTCTCCTTTTCAGTGGTCATTACTACTTTTAGAGAACTTTTACAAAGTATAACAATTAATCAGTGTAACACATCTTTTCTTAGCTGCCTGATGAAAAAATGTTCAGGAAACTCTAAATGCCACATAACTTGGATTAAACTTTATTTCTGCTAATATGCAAAACAAGAATTAATTGTTTGATGAAAGTTTATATGATGCAATAAATATAACATCAATTATTTAAACATTTATGATTGAGATATAAATTCACATACGCACAATATTTAACTTCTAATCCACTTATATGTATATATATACACACACACTACAATAAATTAGGAATATTGACAAATTATTGCTCAAAGATCAAGGCTTTTTTTTTTTTTTTTTTTAAAAAAAAAAGGCTTTGTTTTAAAATGAAATGTTATAAACAGTAATTTCATGGGGATCACTGAATCACAACCACACAGTCCATTTTTTTTTTTTATGAATTAAAAACCAGCCCTGCAGCAGCAATAGAAACATATAATTTGAAAACAAAAATTAAAATGTTCATATGCACAAAAAAAAAAATTATTTTACAAAAAAGATGGGTAGAATTCATTAGAATTTCTTCGGAAGATTCATATTAAAATAATATGTACAAATATTTAGACATGAAATGCAATGATAAAATATTCAGAAAGGATTTACATCTCCTTAAAAATCATTGTTAACTTTTTTTTTTATTTTACTACTCTGGTGTTGAGCACCAAAGATGACAATTGATGAAAATTGCTGTGGCTTAAGAGGTGGCAGTAACAATGAGACCACACTTAAAACATTATATTTAATGGCAGGACAAATGTGAACATTATAACAATGAATTAATGATTCTTGTAGAGGTTGATAAAAAGTTTATATTGTGAGGTCTGTGCATGTACTATTGCTCGAAATCTATATAAACAGATGGTTCCACTGACCTGCATCGGTTTAAAACAGTTCAACAAAACCACAACAGGCCACAAAAAAAAAAAAACAAATTTGATCTTTAAATCATACACAGAATAAATTCAAATTACAGACTTAACAATAAGCATAACATATTACAATGGTAAATGAATTTGTACAAGTTAAATACTAATTAAATTCCATGGAATAGATGCTAAGCTTATGCAAGAGGGCTCACATGTGAAATGCAGCAATGGGATGTGGCAATTAGTTTCATAAATTCAGAGGATGGAAATTTTGTTTACTATTTTATCAGTCAAAATAGAAAACTTAAAAAAATAATTCAACATTAAATGAAAGAAAGATGACAACTTAAAATGTCATAAAAAAAAAAAAAAAAAAAAACTGAAGCAGTTTTTAAAACTTTAGATATTATTTTAATTCAGCGACATTTATATTTTCATTTCCAATGTCAATAAATCAAGGCTTATACAAAAATTATAAACAATGTACATGGAAATCGCAAGATTTGTAAGTTTGATTTAAAAAAGAAACTGAATATAAATTTCCTATTTTAGAATTTTTACCGTAATGTGAATTACTAAAAACCCTTAACAATGAATAGCCTGGATAGTGGGAATTCCAAATCACAGCATTAAGTAATCATCAATAGACTATGTCAAGTCTTATGATTGGAAAAAGAAATATTAACATAACTTTTTTTTACATTTTTATCAGAAAGTTCAAGATTTTGATAAAAAGATAAATTAAAAGTGATATCAAAGTTTTCCCCATACCTTTAAAATGAATTAACCTCAAATGGATTTCTCTTACAACAGCTAACATTTAGTCCACCAATTTAAATAATGCGATGCAATTGATTGTTATGAGATTTGATCACATTCTTAATAACAACATATGCAGCAGACCCCCTCCCTCCCATTTTGCAATCTGGATACTTATGGCAAATGAACAAATTTATAACAGGTGTCCGTTCGATTCCAACATTTCAACAAATAATTTGTTCAGAACCACTTTTCCAGCCTTGCGGATACTACTCCAGAAGAGCCGAACTTCTGCATCAAGTTGCCGCAAGAGAGGTAGGCACAACATCAACTGACTCAGGTGTTCGAGACAGTTCGTGTTTCGATACACCGTCACACAGTTTTGCAGTCCAACAAGAATGCTATCACGCAATTTGTGCACAGATTGAGGGTCTTCAAGCTGAATATCTATGAAACAAAGATTAAAACGCAGTCAGGATAATACAAAAAAATTCTTAGCATAAATTCTTGAAAAAATTTGTGAAAGTATCATTGCTATAACCTAATAGAAATGTAGCAGTTTAAAATATTACTGCTGATCTTACAATACAATTGACCTAATAAGCAATTTTACTACAAAAATGCCAATTAGATGTTTTGACTAGTTTTAAGCACTTGCGTCGATTCTAAAAGCTTCTATATATATATGTACATGCAGGGATATATTATATGTTGGAATCTAACTGAATGCAGAGAAATTATAAAAATTAAATGAATTGAGGTAAAAGAGTACTATTCTTAAGCTAGTATACAAGAAAACAAATTTCTAACACAAATTGTCATTAAATATTTATAATTAATGATTATTAATCTCCAATTTTAAAAGTGACACTACATTAGAAAAAGTTGTTTACCAGAAAAACTCCTCCATTAGTACTTCAATTAAAAAAAAAAAAAAAAAGTTTTTTCAAAAGATTTTTTAAACGAATTTTCTGAAAACTTTTTTATTTTTATTTTTTTTTTTGGGGGGGGGGGATTTCTATGGTTATAAATGTATTAGAATAAGGTTATGGAAATATGCTGAAAATATTAGATTTTGCTTTACCTTAAAATTTCAATAATTCTTAATTTAAAATTAATACAAAAAATTTAAAAGACTCATCAGTGATACTAACCAGCATTTGCTAAAAGAAGAGCCTTTAAAGCGAGATATTCTTCCCTTGCAATATTTAAAACTTCCAACCTTTTGACTAGTCGTATGGAACGAGAGAACAGTTCTGTTGCTTGGCAATCTGTCGCTTGCTGTTCATCCATGGTGAATTCTGGCGTAAAGTACAGCTTCAATGGTTCAACTCCAGAAGTGTAAGACCTATGCAAACAAATTTAATGATTACATGATAATAAGGGGATAATATAAGATAATGTAAATATTTAAGTCTTCATATATGGATTCTAAATAAAATCTGAGAAATAATTTGATGTATGTATATATATATATATAAACCACATTAAAGCTACAAAATGATAAATAAGTTTTTAAAAATAATTTTTAATAAATATTTTTTTTTAAAAGCTTCTCATTACTGAAAGAAACTTTTATAACTTGAAAGTATAGCTATGTTACATCCAATTATGAATATATTTTTAAACACATATAATCATAATTGGATATTACCTAAATTAATTTTAAAATGACAGGAAGAATGTAAAAACTATAAGTATATTTCAAAGACAAAATAAATAACTGCAATATAATGTGTTTGTTAATCTGATTTGGAAATTAAATACCCAATCCCTAAAAAAAAAAAAAAAGCTTTCAAACAGTCATTAAAACGATTTTACTAATATTACACAATATATATATCATTCTGCAAATAAATTGTTATTTATATTTCCCACATCTACAATAATTTTATCACAATTTTCTAAAAAAAACTATACATTACAATTTATACACATTGAAATGAAAATGCAATGTACAGATAACTGAATTTATACCGGTATGCTAGAGATAAAGAAAGTATTTCGGCCCATGTTGTCTGTAGCAATTTCATCTGATCATTCAGAGTGAGATCTGTAAAACCTGAAACCAACATTAATTCTTAGTAAGCAATAAATGAAAAAGTATGGTATTTAAAAATACGATAAAAGGCATTGACAGTTTTACCAGGTATTTGTTTGGCCCAACCAATTGTCGAAACAAGTTCTCGATCAACTAAATCACTAAGTGTGCTTATCATTTTCAAATCAGATTCTGGAAGAGCAGGATTTGGTGCTGCTTGTAGAGGGTCAGGTTCACAATTGAGGAGAGCTGTTATAATTTTATTATCTGTTAAAGAAAAAGAATACAAATTTATAACTTTGAAGATAATTGGGAAATAACAATTTGTTGATATAAAAAATCAGAATTCTTAAAAATTGCAATTTTGAGAGAGTCTAAAATTTAATGAATGTGAGAATGATTGTTTAATAACATCAAACTAAAAAAGTAATTAATATACTAGGGTTAATGGTATCAGACATCGTTATTTTGAACTATGATGTAAGATACTCAACTCTCAGTATGAATGCATCAGGTACTATAGTATGTGAAAATCATGTAATTACCCCAAATACCATCTGGCTACAGATTTATTAAACAACCTCTTAAAAAAGTGATTAAGAGGTTGTGCTTGATTAATTGATTAAATACATAACTGTTATATATTATGAAGATAGTTACGGAGATATTTTGCTACTAGATGAGTTCTATGTACGTATACCACACACACTGGTACTTTTACCTTAAGTAAAGTTGTAAAACCTTAGTAGTGGCCTACCATAGCAGGCACTCCATCTGTAGCCCCTGCAATAATATTATTTATTGAATTTTCATGCTTGTTCAAGTATTCTTTAAAGCATGATATTTATCAAATAAAATTCTTTAATAATCTGACATTTTAAGTTACTAAAATATCTTCCAATAGTGGCTTCATTAAGTTGGATAGAAAGCTCGCAGTTTCTTAGTTTCAAAACCATAATAATTTCCACATCTTCACTCAAATAATCGATAAGCCATTTTACTGAATTGTCACCCAGTGGTAGGCTTTTTAAAACACAGAATCTTTTAAATTATAGTTTTTTAACGACATCTTTAATAGAAAGTATAATTTTACCTTCTGGGGTTTTGAATAAGGTTATCTCCTTTTTTTTGTAATATAGCGAGAAATATAGTACGAACAAATTAACCTGCCTTCATTATCATCTTCAGCTGATGATTTAATTAATTGTTTTAAAGTTTAGTCATGTGGCATATGCTACTTTAAGATTTGTAATAATGAAAATTTTTATTCTTTTTATTTGAATGCATTCCCTCAAGGTGATCTTTTAATTTGGCTGGTTTCATGGCATCATTGCAAAACATTTTTCTTTCATTTATTGATGAAGGTAAAGCACCAAATTTTAAATATTGTAATCATTTGCTTTTAAAAGTGCTGCTGATTAAGAATAAGGTATGCATATCTAGAGTCATCACTCTCTAGAATTGAAGCCACAATACAAAAAGAATGGATGATGAAACAATAAGGTGATGTAGACAGCTTGGACCATCTTGTAGCAAAACGGAGCAAGAATAATCCCTCACAAGTGACTATGAGTGTTCACTACGAGTAACGCATAATGAAATGTGCAAAACATAAACCATAAAAAAGAATAGTAAATATTTTAAAATATGTTGAAAAGTGATTATTAAATATGGCATTCCAAACGGATATTATATGTACTGCATTGCTGCTAAATTTGAGAAAGAATAGCACTGGTATTCATTCATCGACCCCTCAGTTTTAGTTTAGTTTTTATCAATGTCGCACAAAAAGCAACACGAGGGCTATTGGCGATGGACCTCATAATTTTCAACCTCGGTCAAGTGACGAGGACGACACCTGAGTTGGCACCGCCCTCTCCTAACTTTCACACCATGCCAATGGGAGAACTTGGGGCCCTGACAGATTTAATATGCATCGGCCCTGGCTACACAGCAGGTCTGAAGTGGCCAAGGATCAAACTCACGACTGAACAAAAACCACCGTCCACGAATCCGAAACCATGACCACTAGGTTACTGCAGCCTTCATTGGCCCCTAACTGACTGCCTAGATAGGATTAATTCCCAATTATTAACCACTTTGCCAACCTCTGTTGTAGACTATCACTAATATTTGCATTGAAATGCAAGAGAATATTGTACCAAACATTCAGGACATTTATGAAAAAAAATAAAACATCAGAAAAACAATGAGCCTATACATATTCTTAAAATAATTCAAGTCTATTGTTACTTCTTTTTGTGGAAGGAAGAGCCTAAAAAAATGAATGGGAGAGGAGTATTCGATTGATTACCATAAAATCTTGACTACGATACACACTTCCCTCCTCCCATTTCGGTCCTTAAAAATGAAAAGTGCCTATTACACTCATGTAAAAATTAAAAATTCAGCTGCAGCTGTAAGAGACTGTTTTAACATGCATGTTCCACAGGTGTTCTATTACATAGCAGTTGATCCTTTACACAAATGGGAGCTCGCATATTATGACAAAACCAATAATTATGCCTTGGCCACACAACATTAGCTGTGTTTTAGTGAAAGTGATTCAGACCGATAATTTTACAGGATTGTTAGTTTTGTGTTAAAATTTAGGTTTTTTTTTTCTATCGAAATTGACGTTTTCTTCTCTTTTTATTAAAAATTTCAATAATGATAATCAATACTTGTGCAGTTTTTAAATAAAATATTGAAAAGTAAAGGGTGCATAATATATTCGAATTTTAATCTTTCCCGAAAACTTAGTGCCAAACAAGCATGCTTATTATTGTCAAGATTTTTTAGTATGTATAAAAAGTATTTTCCAGTAACTTTCTTACATGGTATGGCACACATACAACACTATGAAATATATTATATACCTTCTATTGATGGCTTTTTACAAGGGGCAGAATGAACCTGATAAGGACTTTCTTGGCATCTTCTGTATTTCTGACGACCACCACGAACTCTGTCAAGGCGAACACCTGTTAAAATTAATACATTTTCAAGTTGATTTTATTAAATTTTCTCCTCAAATACATATTCTTTAAAATCAAAACAAAAAGACATAATTTTTGTAAAAAAAATTAGTAGTTTAAATAAAATTCATGAACCTATAAACAATTGATTCCTATTGTAATAATTAATATTTTACACATTTGATAATGATAAAATGCCAAATTCTTAAATTTTTCAAAAAGAAATTATGAGGGACTGTCATTCAGAAAATGAGAAAAAAGTGATTTAA
The DNA here is from genome assembly GCA_019974015.1 of Nephila pilipes. NCBI lineage: Eukaryota > Metazoa > Arthropoda > Arachnida > Araneae > Nephilidae > Nephila > Nephila pilipes. Next base: position 296,279 of record BMAW01063591.1, on the reverse strand, counting down.
TCCAAATTCAATAAATCAATTTTCTAGTACATATGTCAAATTATACGATTACATATACATCTGAAGTGTAATATATCAGAAATTTGTACTTATTCATTTATTCTTCATAAAACTACTTTGTATGATATATATATATATATATGGGGGGGGAAGAACAATATTTTGGAACTAATTTTTTACAAATAGTACTAAATATTAAATTATGTTCTTTTTTCCTTTATCAAGAAAAAACCGTGGTAACGTACATTTATTAACTGAAATCAAAATAAAACCATTTTAAATTTTATCAGCAAGCTACCATTTTTTTTTCTCAGAAAAGATGCATTTACAGGGAATGCAAACTAAATGATTAATGCAGATAAATCAGGACAATGTGCATATATTTTGTGTCAGGTACAAAAGCATTACAAAAAGTCTTAATTGAGGTTAGTATATATTATGACAAGGTTTTCTAGATTAGTTTGTATTTTTTGATTTACACGAAGCATTCACATTTTGTACATTTAGATGGTAACATAAAAATCATACTTTTTTTTTTTTTTTTTCACATATCTTTAAAAGACAAATAAATATAGTAAAAACAAAGTTCAGACCACACTAGTAAGTTTCAAAGGATTAAAATATAAACATATTATATAAAAACTAAACTACAATGATATGAGATTCATAGTAATTCTTCTTTAATGAAAAAGTAGAAATATTTTTAGGTTCACTATACAATTGTTTCATAAGAGCAAATGACAAAAGTTTACTTTGTTAGTGGTTAATATAATTAAAAATATTGAATATATATATCAACAACAAAGCTTTAGGGGGAAAAAAATCACAAGCCTACCTTCTTTTAACATGCCCATTTTTAAACATTTTTGAAACCTACAGGCTTGGCATGCTTTCCTTCTCCTTTTATTGATTTCACAGTCATTATTTGCAGGACACGTATATTCAATATTTCCTATGAAAATAAAAATCATGCAGATAGTAAATTTAACAGAATTTGCATCAAATAATAATAATAATAAAAAAAAAACTGTTACTATTTTTATAAACACAATGAACTAAAATATTTAACAACTTGAGAGAGAGAGAGAGAGAACAAATACATTTAAAAAAGATACATAATATTGATTTTCTGAAGAATGTTGCAAAGTACTTTGCCTGTAATTAAACCAACTTCAATTTTATAAATAACTAGCTGAAGCATTGCTTATCACACAGGTAAATTTAAAAACTTAACATTTCAGCTAACAATCATAATATATTTTTAATGAGAGCCACATCCAAAGCAGAATAAGACAATGTATCCAACAATTAATTAAATTTACAGTTTCATTTAATGGAGCAAAGATAGCTCACAAGTAAAGCTACACATGATCAATAAATTGCATTAAAATGATAATTAAACATGAAATTATACACTAATAAGAAACAGCAAGTTTTAAATAATTACAACATTTAAAATTGTGAAGAAATATTAGGAAGCAATATTAAATGTCTTTCCATTCAGAAAAGATATTTTTTTCATCACTGCTTACTATGAACACCACTTATAAAGGTTGCAATATTTTTAATATTTTCCACTAATATGCATGTTTGTACTAGCAGTAATTTTATCAGATCTAGTTTCCAGTTGAATAAATTGCAGCAAGGTAAACGAAACTCAGAAATCATGCTCTAAAACTAAAATTTGGATTTTTTTTTTTTTTTTTTTTTTGCTGCTTCAAAGAATGCACAATGAATAACTATAACTATTGTTAAAAAAAAATCTCTCAGATATAAATTGTAAGAAGCAAAACAGACCATGACCGTATGTGACTTAATATGCATAGTTATGTGTTACAGAGATAAAATCTTGCTTATCTGCCATTTCAACATTGAGTTTTTAAAAATCTAAAGTGAATTTCTCTCTTTGAGGTACACCATCATGACCAATAGTTCCAGTGTACCAATTTTTGTGCTTCTCAGCTTTACACTATGGTGGCCAAACACACAAACTCTTTCTTTAATTAGCATAGATTTGGACTAAGACATGAACTAATATGGTATCATTATTTTTAAACCGATTTCAAAAAATCAAATTGCATTAAAAACATTAAAATGAACATCTTTTGAGCCAAAACATTTAAAAAAATTGTTGTATCTGCTGGAAAACAGAGAAATAGTTTACAAAAAAAGAGGGTATCTCAAAAGTATCCCCAAAAATAAATTTGAAAACTTTTTTGGGGAGCAGGAATATGCTTACAGATAGCACACAAAAACAAAGCATCTAAAAATGTATTGAGTAATGCAATCAATGGTGTGTGTGGAATTGTGTAAAGTACAAACAGACTTTCAGATTTTTAAATAAGATGATATGATTTTAATTCACAGTGTACAGGTACAGAGCAAAATTCAATAATAATACCCAAACATTTGATAATTTCAAAGATTTAAAATAAATATTAAACACTTTATTAACTTATGATAGAAATTTAATACTTTTATAAGCATATTATACAGTAAAATTATAAAGATATATCTTACTGAAAATAAAAAGAAAAATCAGTAGAAATCTATCTTTGCAAGATTTATAGACAAAAATAGATTTAAAAAACATAATAAAACCTAAACAAACAATTAAAACACCTAACCCCTTAGCTAAACAAATAGCTGTGATAATATAAGATTGCAACATATATTTCACAGAATTTTGAAATCAATATATTTGACAAAATGAAAATAGAAAAGGTTTAAATGAAAAAGGTGTTTGATTTTTTTTCCTCGCATAACAAGTTGGCAAAGAGTGAAAAAATCTAGTTCATAAGAAAATACATAGCTTTTCATTACAAAATTATCCATTTTGGAAATATTCTATTTACATAGAAGTAGTGCATAAGTTTGTAATAGCCATACTCGTATGTCAAAATGGTTGTCTAGCAACTGAAAAATCACGAGATCATGTACAAATGACATCAAAGTTGCTTTTATAAAACAAGGAGGACAACTGCATTTTAAATTGAATTAAGTCTCTCATCAAAGCTTAAGCTTCAAGGCCCTCGCCTTGTAGGCTAAGCTTTAGTGAGTGAGTGAAATTTGTGGTTTATGACCCAACAGCCAAATCTGGCTAAGCTGTACCAAACATTGGTTTAAATAGTAGTCTAAACGGAAAAAAGGAGAGAGAGAGAAAAAGGAGGGGGGAGGAATGTTTATAAGAAAGAGGAATAAAAATGGGAAGTAATGCTAGGGTACCGTGGAGACGTAGTACCCATGTTTACCAGACAGTAAGCCCCATAGGAAAGAAAAAGACCACTGGGGTACCTGAGGGATCATGCCTGAACTCTCACCTAAAGAAGGCAAGCCCTTGAGGGGAAAGTCTATAAGATGGAAAAAGACTTTCTAACTCAGGAATAACTTTAACAATGTTTTAAAATTAACAAGGTTTGCAACCAATAAACTACTTTAAAGCTTTGGGATGACATTTTAATTATGCAAGAAAAACTAAATATCATTGCTTCTAATAATATACAATACTTGACTTTCAATATTGACAAAGGTAGTTTTTTTTTTATAATATAAATACCTTGAATGGTCCTTTTGAAAAATGCTTTACAGGCCTCACACGAAGCAACACCATAATGGTATCCAGAAGCCACATCTCCACATACTAAACAAAATTTCTTTGGCGAGTCTCCAGATTTTCCTTCTGAATTTGAGACAACAACTCCACCAATACCATCACCTGACATAGTACTAGAACAAAACATGTCCTGATGATGATTTTCAGGACTACCTGGAGAAGATGGAGACTGGTCGGCAACACCAGGGAATATTTCCTGAAAATTATAGAAATATTTTAACATTCCTACAATAGGCAGTGAGGAAGATATTAAAAATTGGTGTACTAATTTGTTTATAGGTTAGTAAACTGGCAAAACTACTTACTACATAACAAATTCAAATATTTAGTATCAAAAGGGTTTATAAATGTGCATTTGACCAAAGATTGTATAATAGAATGATGGACACATGTAGTTTGAGAAGTTATGAAAATATGTTCTATTATTAGATCATTACTGAGTATTTAACGGCTGGCTCTGAATATCTGCAATTTAATGCTAGCTCGAATGTTTCAAATTTTTTTTTGGAAAAGAATTGAATTATTTATTCATAAACAGAAACCTTAAAATAAAATTATGAAGAGAAATAGACATTCTTTTAATATTTTTGGTTTTAAATTGAAAATCAAGCACAGTATTGAAGTAGACAAATTATAAACTTCATGGAATTTTTTCCTCAACACATTATGAATGATTGCAACATCTGGATAGTATAAAATTATAAAAAGAAAAGGCTTATAAAATAGAATATCCTGATCAAACAAACCAATTTCTCACTCATATATAATTTTGAAGTTCATCAATAATTTTTGCTTAAATTTTTATTTTTCAAAATTCTATTTTAGTATGCTCACATATATTGAATATGTACTGTGATTTTTAGTTCTCATGAAGAAAACAAGTTCAATATTGTGTGGCTACAAAGAGCAAACTACATGCAAATTAGTTATTCAAGTTTTCAAACAGATTAGTCATCAATCAGATCCTAACATAAAATTTATGGCTTTATTTACTTCTATGTTCATGGGAGACTTTTTAAGATGACCTGTGAAAACATTTTATATAGATACTTAATGGAATGCAATATTGAAACTCGATTAAATAGAATATTCTTTTCCATGCACGATATAAATTGTACTAAAAAATTTATCCACATGATGTGCTATATATTACTCAGTAAAATAACATCAAAAATTAATTAAAAGTTTTTTATACATAAACTTTATGGAATTGTTTCAGAAGGCAGAAATGGTTCATAAAATATCGTATTATGTACAAATTATATCGAATGATAAACTTAAGGGAATTTTAATTTCAGAGAAATGTAATTTAACATTAAAATGTTTATTAAGTAATTCTTTTTGAAATAAGACTTTATAAAACAAAAAATATATGCAATATACAGTGATTAATCACTTAACATTAATAAACATCAGAGATTTATTTTTGGTAAAGTTTTTTTCAAAGTAACAATCTTGCTCTTTAATAAATAAGATAAATATTTTTAAAACTGACATAAAATTAAAAAGCAAAACGTATAAGGAAGAAAGAAATTATAGCAAGAAATAATTTAATCTCAAAAATAGAAATTCTAGGATCCATATAGATTTAATAGATACTAAAGAATATGAATTTCTATTGAAATGAAAGCTCTAAACATGCAATTTTTATGGATTATCTCTTAATACAAGTGAAAAAATTTGTATGCTTTTAAAAATAAACTGTGCATAACACAATTCATTCAAAAATAAAATGAGATTTAAAAAAAGAAAACTAACCAATTGCATATTCTCCGGAGACTGACAATGGGATTTGGAGCTGCCTACTACAGGACCCATTATTCGACTGAAATCTGTCTGACCGTTGGAGAGACCCGAGTTTGATGGAGAATACAAAGAACCACTACTGACATCACTTGGATCTTCAGTTTTTATATGTGAGACTATCACACTATTTTGACAAGCCATTACATCATTAACAGGCTAGACAGGGGAAAAAAAAGACATTTATGAGTAAATTTTTGTACAAAACAAATAACTCCCACACGATAAAGTGAGGCATATTATTTTTCCACTTTTGAACAATTATGTTCATGAAAACAGAGATATTAATAATGCAATATGTTATACTATGAGACATTAAAATTAATAAAATCAAATATTTACTAAAGAGCATGGTGATAAAACATATTTACATATTCTTTTCTACAGTTTGTCGATAGATGAAATTGTTATTTCCATTGAAAAATAATACTTTTACAATAATGAAACAAATTTATTTTTCAGAGTTTCATTCACGTTGTACCAAATTTTGCCCTTACATGATTTTTCAATAAATATAGTTAAAAAATCAAATTTTAAGATGGACTAAAAGGTATAAAAATAATTTTTGAAAAAATGTAAAATACATAATTTATAAAAGCTCAAGGGCTTAACTAAGATACCTAAGTAATTCTTGATAAATTACATACAATACCTATTTCCTTTTATATGAGATCAAAAGTATAAAAAATTCAAAGCTTTTATAAATTATGCATTATTCCACATTAAAAAAAAAAAATTTTTTTTTTGTTCTTTTAGACAATCTTAAGAAGAGCTAGATATAAAAATGTTTTACTTATTTAGTTCTTTTTAGTCTGAAAATTTAAAACTTAAAAAAGGAATTATGTGAGCTATACAAGCATGCAAAATTTGAACTCAGTTGAACATTGTTAAGTACAAAACACATTTTCATGCCTTCCCTAGGTCTGTAATTGCTTAAGCATACCATAGAGTTGTATTGCCATTTGAGTCATAAGAAAGAGCGAAATTTTAGTTCAATTTGATAATAGGTAGTGGGTATAAATTCCAGAACAAAATGCAAGACTTGAGCCCCAAAAATTTATAATTGATTGAGCATCCCATAATATTTTGTCATAGGAGGTGTATGTAGATACAAAATTTCAGTTTGATGGATGGTAGGAAGTGGTATAAAACTCAAGTAAAAATTTTGAAATAAGACCCCTCTAAATCTGAATTGCTTGAACGTATCACAATATTTTATTGTCATCGGCATTTTATGGGAATGTAAAATTTCAGCTCAATCCGAAGATAAGATGTGGGTTAAAATTTAAGTAGAAATATTGAAATCTTTCTGAACAGGCATACAAGTAATTATATAAACATTGCAAGCTAAATAAAAGCTAATAAAAAAGTCATCTTATTCTCAAATTTTGCACCATGCTTTTCTCTTTAGAAAAGAATAAAGTCTGTCTAAATGTTGTCATTCATTATAACACTTTGATTATTAGGATAAAAGGGGAGGTGGGGTGAACCAGTTATTTATATAAGCATAATTTAGATAAGGACAATTGTTCAATTGCATCAACTTTAATAAATTCATGCACACATTTTAATTATATTTTAAAAAAACAAACTGTTTAATAACAAAAATGTATGATAGAATATTAATTTTTCAAAATTTCATAACCTAAATGACTGAATTTTTGCAAATTTCTCAATATTTATCAATCTCTACTTTTCTTTCGAAATTTTTCACCCTATGATTTCTATCAATTTGAGAACAGTTTCTCATTTAATTTTAAATAAATTTATTTTAAATATTAAGTTTATTCTGACTATATTCCTAAACAAGAAAAATCAATTTGTTCTTTATGGTTAATTGATTTTCTGATGGAGGTTTAAATTTATATTTGTGTATGTGTGGGTGTTCACATTTTAACAATGACGATTAAACAAATATAGATAGTCCACAATAGCTTTTTGATATTCAATAATAGTTCTAATTCAGGATTTATGAGAAAAATTTTCCGGAACAACTAAATCAAGGAGTAACATCTATAAAGTGAAAAGTTTTTGCTTTTATACAAGCTATAGATCTCAAATAACTACCTAAAGATCAAATAAGGAGGGAAAAAAAACTATAACAATGAGTTTTCCAGAACATAAATAATTTCTTGAATAATTATGATAACAAACTGCATTCTAAACAAGTTCTAAACCAGCAAGTCATCTGTAATGTTTAAGTCTCACCATTTCAACTTGTCACATCTTACACTTTCAAAGAGTTTAAAAGCATGATTCAAATCCACAACAGGCTTAAGTAAAAAAATCTGCTGACAATTGAATACTTTATATTGATTATCTATTCCTTTAGTTTAAAATACACTCAAAATCATATTGCAATAAAAATCAAATAAAAGAACTGAATATCAAGATGGAAACTTGACATGCAGGATAAAAAATACAATTACAAGACATTTAAGGGACAATTATTTATATGATCCCTTAAGTAAATAAATTCAAAGCTTCAAATTAAGGACTGCAAGGGGGAAATGCATAAAAAAAAAAAATCACAATCACTATTTAAAAATATTAAATTCTTTTATCCAATCAAGGCTCCAGAAAAAAGTTTAAAACATTTAATTCCATTTTTGATTTTTCAAGATTTGATTTATAAAGAAAATATTGAGCTATCTTTTTTACTCACCACTCTAATCCTTTTAAATGAAAAGATAAATTTCAATCAAAGATTATCATTTTGCAAAGCATATTAATAAAGAAAGAAAGGAAAAGCAACCCCCCTTCATAAAAGCTGAAAGAAAGATCTTAAAATTTATTTAAAATAACAAATTGCATAATTCTACAAAAATAAATCTAGTTTAATTTACAAAGTTTATCATGTTTAAATTGTTAGATTTGTGATGACAGTAAAATAAAATTTGGAAATTTCCACAGATTGAAATACAACAACAAATAGTAAAAGTTTTAATTTTATGTAATTACTTCATGCATACTTTTTATACAGATTCAGTGGGAAGAATTTAGCACTTTTAGACAAAACAATTAATTTTTAGTTTTTTTTTGTCTTATTCGTTAAAAATCAAATTTATAAACAATTCCAAGAACAAAAATTGCCCACTTCCTTTAATAGGATCTAATTTTTACTATACCTACACTCTACAAAAAATTTAATTCTCCAAATGGAATACATTTAATAAAGTAGTTCCAATTTCTGGACTGTGTGACTTACAATATTGTCCAGGGGAATCCTTTTAACAAGATATGAACTTTGCTTCTTAACTTTGATCTTTTGTTTTCAGCTCTTTCTCTGTGTTTCAATTACGTTCTGTATTCTAATTCCATTAAATTGAAAAATGTTTTCAATAAGAAGGATTTGTATGAATTTAGGTACATTCTTCCGTTATCGTAAATCCAATAATTTTAAATCTATGTTAAAAAAGTTAGGTTAGTTGATTGTTTACTAACAATGCACTTAGAAGAAAAACAAGGACTATAGATGACAGACCTCATAACTTTATATTTAAGTGACAATAACCTGAAGCTGGAACCCATTATCCAAATTTCTGCACCAATGGGAGGACTAAGAGCTTAGACAGATTTAACGTGGATCAGCCCCATAGTACAGTGAGTCTTTAGAAGCAATAAGACTAAAAAATCCTCGCTGAAAATTTAGATTGGATCAGAATATAGGAAAATATAATGGATTTAAATTAATTTTTCTAATAAAAAGTTCAGAAATGTTAATTATTATATCTAATGTTAATAATGACTTTACCTATTATAATTTGTTAAGAATGAATACATTTTAAAAAAATAGAACATTTTAATTTCCCTAAAAGACTTCAAGAAAATGAAAAATGTACTGATTTTTAATAATGTCATACATATATAAAAAAATCAGAAGTTTTAAAGAATCTCTACAACAGGGTTACTGCATAGAGTAGACTAATTATAAGAATTGACTAATTAGTTCTAGTTCTTTCATGAAGTTCTGTAATAGTTTGCAATAAGGATAAATAATATTATATTAAAGAGTACCACTTAGATCTAAAGAACTTCAGTCATTACAAAACTTAAATAACATTTAACTTAAAAATCTCGATCTAGTCTATTAATAGGGATATTTTATATGTATATAACAAATTGTAATCTATATTTTGTTCAAAATTTTTACCATATCATTACATCTAAATGAATGAATTTTGTCTATTCAAGATATTTAATGCTCTTTTTTTAAAATCAATTCCAATTATTTGCAAATCAGACACAAAAAATAAAGTTGTGAGATCATTACTGATTACAGGAACTTAGAACCAATGTTTAGAGACTATCTCATTTTAAAAAACAATGAATATACAAAAAATAGAATATTTGTACCTATGATACATTAAATTTTTTTTTACATAATGAAAAATAATTTATTCCTATAATTGCAAGATCTTTTCATATTAAACTGAGTCCCTTACTGAGCACATTTCTTTTCAAATACTTAATAAAATAAGGATTCTAAGAAAAGAATAAAGAGTTTTTTTGCACCATTTATCTTAATTTAATTATTCCTTTTGAACAAATTTAATTGTATTATTCCTTTTCAATATAATGTTACATAATTATCAAAATTTCAATTCTAAATGGATACTACTTCACAGTAATTACATTTAAGTAAAATTAAAAATTTTGTCAAAATTCAAGCGTTTTCTATACTAAATTAAAAAAAAATTCATTGCACATACAATTAAAAAAAATCCCACCAATTTTTATAAATTGGGATATCTGTTTTTGGAATATAATTAATACTGCTAGAGAAAAATTTGAAGTATTTTAAAACCAAATTACATTTCCATCTTCGGTTTTAAAAAAAAGTTTTAAATTTAGGATTTTTAAAAAATTTTCATTTCGAATTTAGAAATGATCATCACACAATTTTTAATAACCTTTCTCTGAAATGAAATATTCACTGTATTAATATATGTAAAAAAATTATCTTTATATTAAATAATGCAAAAAGAATAATTTTATAGAATTTAAACAAGCACAAAATGTACTTGGCTAGTTACCAATACTTTATTAAATTACAAATATATATCTGATAAATGAGAATTGCTATTAAATTGCTTAAATACATAATATTTAATTTTTTCTCTCAGAATTAAACATGATATATCAACAGTAAATTTATAATAAAATTATAAAAACATTAGAATAAAATAATGAATGCACATTCAACACATACATTTAAATAACATTTATCGATTGCATTATGACCAGGACATGAAATCCTACAATAAATCTTTAAGTACTACAATATAAAATAGAAGCTATATATATATAACGAGAAAGTATATTTTTCTCAATGAAATCAATCAAGTTTGAAATCCGCTACAACACGACACTCTAACTATTTCTACCAAGCATTTCACAAATAAACAAAAGGAGGAAAAATGTAAACATACCATTTTAAGAAATGCCTCTTGAATTTCAAAAGATATCCAGACATTTTCGTAGGGGGGAAAAAAAACAATACCAAAACTAACGACCACAAACAGCACACAGCACAACACGATGTATCACTCACAAGGTTAAAGTCGAAAGTGAAACCTTCCAAGGTACGTTTTTAAAAAAAACAAAATAAAAATACAATATCCCACGTTATCGAGGATCCTGGTAGGTTAAGTATTTAAAAAAATTGAAAAGAAAAAAAAAAAAAAAAAATGAACGAAAAACGATCGAGAAGAATATGGTGGGAACGGTGCGAAAATCGAATAATAAATAAATAAATATGAACGTAGAATGGAGGCCCTAGTGCAGGGCTTGATAGCACGGTGGCCTATATCAAGCTCGATATTCCCCAGCCAGTAGAAACAGGTGGCACTTTACAACACAAGGCTTACAAGAGCAAACTTTACAAAATCATTCTCCCCATCCGAAACTTCACCGGCAAAAGAAAAAGAATGATCCCCACATTTGGCGATTTATCCCCAGCAGCGAAATACAAAAGAAATCTGTTCACTTGGGCACGAGATTGTAATATTTTCTAGGTTACGGCCAAAAACGAAGAGGGTTCGTCTTGTTATTAAATATGGTCGATTATTATCAAAGCTTTGATTTTTGATGAATGGTATCTTCCTAGGGGGAGGTGATACTTTAGTGGGTCATCCAAGAGGCTCACTTTAGGGAGACCCCGGGAAGAACGCCCCTTGTGCTAAATTCTATTCCCTTATAATTATAGTGGGCTGACAAGAAGCCGTCGAAGAAAAGATAGCACTTATTACTCAAGATTGTGTATTTCAACATATACGACAGAGGAGTTACAGGAAATATCAAATGCTTTGACCAAAATGGGGCTTTCGTTCATAAAATGAAGATTTCACTACATTCTTTTCCCACCTGATTAAATCGTACCTTACCACACTGGAATTTCGATACAATTCAACGTATGTTTGATACAGACACTGAATTTTTTTATTCTCCCAACACACAAAAAATACTTTAAGAATTTACAAGGCCGTTATTTTTCGAAGTATTGACGATATTTCAAAATTGGTCAAATATTATGAATTTTCCCAGTTATTTTAAGATAAAGAATCAAAACATGCATACATATACACCAAATTTTATTTTTAAACAATAGAAACATTTTCGATTGATTCACGTAAGAGGGGGAAAAATCCGGAAAATAGAATAGTAGGGAAATCAGCAGTAATAATGCTATAAGTTTTTTGAAATAATATAACTTTTAAATGCTAAGCGTTTTATTTAATATAAATATTATACACACACAAAATATATATGCAATAAGTTTTCATTCGAAACGGAAATATTGATTATTCCAGAAAACAAAAATCTAACAAAATAATTATAAAACTAAAATTAGCATTTTATTTGTGGTCAGTTTATGGCAATGACAGCATGCTTTTGCGCAAGACTGCAATATCACAGCTTTAACTAACAATACAACCATTTAACAAACCAATTATTGATTGTTAACAAATTAACAAAATTTGCTAGCGCGCGCGATTTATTTTAATATTCATTCAGATCAAACATCATTAAGGTGCTTTTAACATAATCCAGGGAATTCTGCACAGAATAAAAGATAAAACGTTTGTCTTACTACGACATACAACCAAGAATTTGTATGATGTAACTCTGAAATTGTGTGTGTAAGACTATAAAATCGCTTTTTTGTCGTATAGATTGATCGTATTAAATCTAAATCGCGTAAAAACATAATTAGGTCCAATTTAATAAGTCATACAAAAAAAAAAAAGCAAGGAGAGATTAACTTGTGATGAAATCTCACATTTTTAACAAAATTGCTGATGTATTTATTAAATATATTCAGTGAAAAATAACAGGTGTATAAGTACATATGTAAGAACCAATGTCATAGTAAAATTTTCAGGGAGTATTATGTGTATGAAAGAGAAAGGTTTAATATACTTCTTGTTTCTTACATTAACCTATAATCTTTAGCGAGATAATTTAATCTTCTTGTATTCAAATTTTAACGACAAACAATAGCCATGCAATATTTAACATCACCGAATTTTTTTACCAGCATAATGTGAACGTTCCATGCCATTAGGTAAATTTTTTTTTTTTTTTTTTTTTGGGGGGGGGGTTTAAAAGTGCATTTTTTTAACTCACAAAATATCGAATTTCAATGACTACTTTTCCAATATCAAACGAAATGATTAAACTAAAAACTGAATGACAAATTTTTGCATAATTTTTTAAGAAAGAATTCTTAAAATACTAATTAACGACGAAAGTTATTCGTAAATCAGATCAGAAAATATTTGGCTTTAAAAAACTGGCTTACTGCGAGATTGACTGTTTAGTTCATATCGCACCAAGAAGCAACACGAAAGCTATTGGCGACGGTTCTCTCAATAATTTAAATCCACGATCAAGTGATAAGGATGACACCTGAGCTGCCCCCCCTCCACCTCCAAACTTACCCACGACGCTTATCATGAGGACTTAAAGCCTCGATGGATTAAAAATGCATCAGCCCTTTTCATGGCGGGATTCCCGTTCTGCTTATCGAGTAGATTCAATTTAAAGCTTTAAAAAAAGAACCTTTTCGTTTCAAGGAAAAATAGAATTTTCAATAAATAAATCACAAAAGGCTATAGTAGACGAGATTAAATATTTGAGCTTTACAGCCGAAGATATTAGAGTTGTGCGGGAGATGCTGCATTTAAGAGGGAATGAATAAATTTGTGAAAATTGATGTCTATAGCACAAAAGCAAAATTTGGCTATATTGGGCCAAACAAGGTGAAACTATGATTTAGACGTTTGAAAAATAGAGGGGGGGGGGGGCGAAAAATAGGTTGCCAAGATGAAGGGTCGAAAATATAGAAGGATCGTTAGGGATCCCGGAGCACGTCACCTGTGCTTATCAAAGACAGTAAGCCTTCATAAGAGAGAACAAGGTCACTAGGGTATCTGGGGAGGTTATGATACCCGTAATTACCTACAGATGGTACGCTCCTGGGAGGGGGGGGCCGTTCAATGGGAATGTGACCACTACATTCAGAGTCGTGTAGGAATTAAAAAAGTGCGATACAAAATCAGACACAAGTATCATCCTTGTCACTCTATTTTAGTTCAAAATTTACATAGTTCATCCAATGATGGGTTTTAAATTGATGTAGCTGAAGAACTTATTACAAATTAGTGTAATAAGTTCTTCAGCTACATCAATTTAAAACCCATCATTGGAGGGGGAAATAAAAACAAACTTCTTTTATTCATGAAATACAAACAGTTTTTTTTTTTTTTTTAAATATCTAAAACCTTCTTAAAATGGAAGTTAATTTGTTGAATCAGTTTTGCAACAAATCTTTTAAATTATCAATCGAAAACGTTTGAAATGCTTTCAATATGCAAGGTTACATCAATGAAAGCTAGTCTGTAACTCCGATCAAATTTCGGTAAGAATTAAATCATTAATCAGTATATGAAATATATCTTTGCTGGAACAATCAGAAAATAGTTTGAAACTGACCTTTTCTACCCCCATGTAGCAGATGGAAAACGAAACAGGATGACCCAATTTTTTTTTTTTTTTTAAGTAATGGGCGCGTAGGAGTTCCTTCGAATTTGCCAACACGAAAAAAAAAAAAAAAAAAAAAAAAGTAGGTCAACCCCCTAAAAGACCTCAAGAGGCCAAACTTGCCTTACGATGATTGTTGGATATGTTATTTTTCAAATGTAGGCGCAAGGTGCATCTTTGACCTGCCCTCTCCCCGAAAAAAAAAAGTTCCGAGCGCGAGTCCAAGACCATGTGGCTTTTGTAAAACAAAATGAACAATTTTTTTTTGGCTTCTTTCGAAACCACATCTATATATTTGAATACAGCCATAATAACCAAAACATTATCATAGAACGATTTGACAAATCCAACACCAAATATCATAAAAGGTATAACTTTTCAAATAAAATAACTGTGAATTTTGGGATAAATATATGAGCCGCTCAGAAGCCAATGCGGTTAAGTCCAAAACACAAAAAATGAGAAAATTAATGTTTTTTGATACATTAGTTTTTAAAATTCTTGGTTTATTAATTTAATTAGAAAAGTGTATAAAGTCTTTTTTCGAGGTGTAAACTCTGCAAAAAAACAAGATATGTACAGGATGTGTAAATAAAAACGTAAGTATTTATTGAAATAATGACAGCATCTTAAAAATTTTAGGACTTATACCTTTTGGCAGCTTAAAAAGATAAGAAATTTAAGTAAAAATAATAAAATAACAGTTATTGTCATAAGTTTTATTTTTATTCATCATAACAAATATCATCTTCTTCCGAGTTATTTAAATGTAAATCTTGATCTTCACGTGTTGTCCTTAATGTCCTGTAAAAGTCATGTTTAATTGGAGGTATATACTTTAATAAACGCATGATGTCTTTTTTTGTTTCTCTTGAAATTGTTCTGGCATTAGGATATAATATAGATTGAGTTATATTTTTTAAATTTACTGGCCATCTATTTTTGTTTTTTTTATATCAATTACATGAAAGGTATCATCCTCGTCAAAATTATATTTGAACTTAATGCTGCTTGGGTTTGATCTTTCCAATTTTATCCATCTCATATTAAGCCAATTGACTGTTAGTCCCCTTGTTGATTTTTTTTTCTGTTGGTAACAGCTTCTTCCAATGGTTTTGTGGAAAGAAATTCTTGTGGATTCATTTCGACAACTCTGAAAGGGTTCTTTCTTTTACTATTTTGTATTATATGATACCAGTCACTAGGGTTATAAATATACGGAATTTTTTTTGCATAAGCTTCTATAACTGCAAAATCAGCATCATTGGGCAAATAACTGTGCCCACTTAATAAAAATTTAAGCTCAATTGAATCAGCTTTTATATCTTCACTCTGAACCAATTCAGTAAACTTAACACAGTTTTTATATTTCGATTCTGTCCTGAACATGAATCTGAATACATTATAATTTTTTGAAAATCCTTTGCGTACAATTTAATGTCTTTAGATTTAATGTTTAATAAATGTAATAATGTAATTTAATGTTGTTGACACGATGACACTTCTTGTGAACCCCGCGATGCTTGGGTTATAGGCCAAACATACAAGTAGCCCTCGTTATAGTCTTTAAATTATGGCAACCAAGATTGAATACATATAAGTTTCTCTTGTAATTTTTGTGTTTTGACGCACATGCATAAAACTCGAACAATTCTAATTAGAAGTAACGGTTACAGTTACTATGAATTTCTTGTTTTTCAGTGTTACCAACAAATATGGAAAGAAGAAGAATTTAATTTTTATTTCAAAGTTTATGTAAAAAAATATTGATAAAAGGTGGACTTATTCACAATGGCATCTGAAATTATTATACAATATATTCAGAAGCTATTAAAAAAAGGGCTGTCTAACCTAGAAAAAAGTAACCAACGAGTAAATCCTTTAATAA
The DNA here is from genome assembly GCA_019974015.1 of Nephila pilipes. NCBI lineage: Eukaryota > Metazoa > Arthropoda > Arachnida > Araneae > Nephilidae > Nephila > Nephila pilipes. The sequence continues at coordinate 279,930 of BMAW01063591.1, read as the reverse complement.
CTAAGAAGATTATTATTTATTTCATCAAAATTTCGAAAAATCAGAAAATATCAAAAAATGGACTTAACCGCATTGGCATCTGAGCGGCTCATATGTCGTATAGATGTACTGTTATAAAAATATTCGATTGTGCATTAGATATTTATTCTTTAGAAACTGAAAATTTGTTTGGGAAAAGTCAAGTAATGGTAGTACTATGAGGTGGAACGAACTAAAAACAAGATAAGTAAAGAAAATGCTACACTTAAAAGCGAAATTATTAATATTACATTTTCATTAGACTGTACTTTCATCTGAATAAGGTCTTAGCAATATTGTTGTGCAATTTAAGTAAGGGTAGTAAAGAAAAAGGTATTCAGAGTAAAAAAGCAAAATTTGGAATAAAATTCAAGCATATGGCATATTAAACAATATTGCTCCCTATTGAGTTTATAAGAAAAATCTCAATATAAAAGTAAAGGCAGTAGAAGTTACGACTATATTTTTAGAAATTAAAATTTCAAAACATTGCAAGTATTAATCAGTTAAAAGATAACTACGTTATGGAATTAGAGCAGCAAAATTTCATCTAGGAGGCTGATAATGAGCAAAAAAGGTCACTGTTATCTCAAAACACCGAGTTTGAGAGATTTCACAGGATATGACTTACCTTTCTTTAATATTAATTTGACAGAATATTTATGTCTCTATAATTCAATATTTGTATCTAAACAAACGTTTACAATATTTCAGTACAGCATTTATTTTCAATGTGAGAGGAGACACGCCTTTCTTTAAATATAAAATTAAATTCACACTTATATACACATATGTGTGTGTGGCAGATGAATTTTTTTGAAAAGTGAGAGCGATTGATTGCGAAGTTCAATGGCTCAAGTACCAAATATGACTATATGCTGCGCCAAACGAGGTGAAAGTGTAATCAAGACGTTTAGAAAATTAGGGAAAAAATTGGTTGGCAAGGAGAAGGGTAGAAAATAGAGAAGGATTCATAAAGTATTTCGAGGACGCGTCACCTGTGTTTATCAGACAACTATCTCATGGGAAAGATCACTAGGATACCTCGGGTGATTGATGCGAACTTAAAGTTAAGCCCCTGAGAGCTTTTTTTCCAGAGAAGATACATACAGAGAGGAAATTAATTTTTTTTATTCATATTCATTATTTTACAAATTTATTTCTTATTATATATATATATATATATATATATATATATAACACATCAATCAATAACTCCCGAGACTAACATTGAAAACAACATTTTCTTTGCAAAATTTTTTTTTTATTCATCAACATAACACCTTTTGTTAATCACCTTTTAGGGTGATACAATCGTTCCAACGCTTTTCCAAATCTTTTTTTTTCTTTTTCTTTTACGCAAAGAAATCTTTGGTTTGCGAGTAACAGATAACAGCTTTGAATCATCGACTGCTTGCTGTTTTGTTCCATCGAAAGCAATCGCGGACCCATCTTAGAAAACCTTTCATGCTCATTTTCATGAAGGATAGTAAATACACTTCCATATGATATCTGTGTCATCTCAGCAATCTCACGGAGCTTCACTTTACGATCTTTCATTATAATTTTTGTCACTTCACTCACATTTTCCGGTGTAACGGCTTCCACAGGTCTACCCGAGCGTTCCGCGTCATTTGTGTCGGTACGACCACGTTTAAACTCGGCAAACCACCGACAAATCGTTGCTTTTGATGGACAAGAGTCCGGGTAACATTTTTCAATCCATTGTTTCGCTTGCACGGTGTTTTTACCCATTAAAAAACAATGTTTTATCAGAACACGAAACTCGGTTTTTTCCATTTTTTAAACAAACTACAAAACGACTTTACTCCAACCTCTATAACTCAGCTGTTTCTGGTCCGATCGACTTAAAATTTTGACACGTTTCAAGCAAAGGTTAGTACTCTAGAAAGACCTGGTTACTGGTTTACTACGAGCGCCATCTCTGGGTTAGTCTCGGGAGTTATTGATTGATGTGTTATATATATATATATATATATATATATATATATATATATATATATATTCATCATATTTTATTTCAATAATCTTCAATATTTTTCTAACCTTATGCTGTCAATTAATTACAAAGAACTTTGTTGTTATAAAACTATGGCCGATATTGTTGATTTCTTTATTAAAAAAAAACTTTTTCGAGAATCAAATACATATAACTTAAAAAATGATACGTAACAAAATATTCGAAGAAAAACTTTGAAAAAAGTAGTTCTCCAATTATAATATTAAATATATTTAGTAATCGATAAATTTTAGATTATATAGTGGGATTTGATAATATAATCAAATTAGTTTTAAAAATATGCGTTGAAATCATTCTCTACCGTAATATAATACAAATGCTCAAATGATAATTATATAATTTTTAAAACACACCGTTTACTCCGTGAATGAAGTAAATGATAATTTACTATTTCGTTAAATGATTTGTTATTATTCGTGATTTCGGACTGACATATGTTAAAGCCAACAATTATTGAATGATACGAAAATGTTAAATTTCACAGTAGTGTTAAGAAAGCAATAATTAAATTAGCAGAACTGTTTGCGAAAGATAAAATATTTTATAAGTTCTTTTACAACGAGTCTGTTCTCTATTGTCTTAAGCCTAATTCGTTTATCTCTCTTATAATTAATTTAAGACACCTTGCAACGATAGGATACATTCGAAAGATAAGTTTGGTACCTTAAAGAGAAATTTAACTTTATATTTTTTTGGTAATGAACATTTATTTTATTGAATCCCAATATTTCGTAGCGTTAATTAAACAGAAGTCGGTTAAAAGGAAACGCAGTGAAAAAAGTTAAATAAAAATATATAATTAATTTTTTTTTTAAAAAAAAAGCAAAAACAAAATTTTGTTTCACAAAATCTCTGTACTTGTCTACAGTTAAAGAAATGCGTCCTTAAGTTTTAATTTTAAAAGTGTCAATGTACAGAACATATTTTGCTTAAGGCGTGTTTATTAAAATTATACGTGAATCATCAAATTTGTCCTTTACCCATTTTAGTAGTGTTACATCTTAATTATAATTGAAACTTGAAAGGGAAGTAATAGAACTCACAGAAATATAACATTAAACCTCAATTTCAAAAAATAAAACTTTTGAGATAAAGCTAATAAAATTTTAGAAAAATACATTTCTGACGGAAACTCGTTTACGAAAAAAAAATCATTGAATTTTTTTTTACCATTATCTTTCCATTTTATTTCTATCATACAACAAATAATAATAAAAAAAAACATTGCACACGTATTAATAACAAGTTTGCAAACTTTAAAAATACATAAGTTTCCTTATTTTTTTTTCTTTTTGTTATTCCTTCTTTCTTTTTCTTAGAATATAAGAGAGTTTTATATACAATAGCTTTAAACATTAGTGAAGATAAAATTCTTAAAACAATATTAATCGCAAACGAATTTTTATTAATTAATGAAAAATATTTTATACCTTCAATTTTAAAATACGCTTTTGAAAATACGAAATAAAATAACACAATTTCAAATTTAATTCCAATTCGACACTTTCTAAATTCCATTTTGAGTTTAATGAGTTTTATTTCAAGACAACGAATGTAACAAGAGAGAGTTTCAAGACTTGTAAATGCAGAAGGTGGGGGGGGGGAAACCCAACAGGTAATAAATAGAAACCAAATTCAAGAGGCATTTGTTGCTTCCACCAAAACGACTTTTTTTTATTGTTGTTCTGGAAACGCATTCCCAACCGAAGCTACTGACCTACAGAACTCCTCCATAAATAATTCCTTCCCCATCTCACCCCACCGCTTTCATCAGTAGGAACGCATCCGGCCAAAATATCAACATCACTTTCCCTCTCTACATCCGCAACGAGACTTTGGCGTCCGCGGCGCCAAGCCCCACTTCCAAAACCTGAATTAAAACATACACACACACAAAAAAAAAATAAAATAAAAAAGAAAGAAAAAAATTCTATAGAGAAAGCTGAAGAACGTGACAAGGCAACCCTGTAGCTCAAAAGGAAAAGAACGATAAATAGGCACGGAGGGAAAAGGGAAGGAGGGGAGAGAGAATGATGGAATGAATACCGCCACGCACTGTTCACTGTCCTTGAACTTGATTTCGCTGTTGGCTCGTTGGTCGCCAAACATACGCCGGATCGAGGCGGATTTTGATTCGAACAGCCAAATGAAAGGGTTTTATGCGGGTTGGTTAAAAAGTTTTTTTAAAATTACTTTCAGAGAGGCTTTCGCCAGCAAGAAATTTATCATTTCAAATGGGGCTACGTTTTTACATCGCGATTAATTTGATTCATTAATTGAAATTAATGTTTCTTAAAAATTAAATGCTTAGCTTCTTTTCAGAATTACAAAAGCTTGTAGAGAAAATTAAATATTCATACAGGATTTTAATGAAAAATATTTAATTCCGCACAGTACGAAATAAGGAATCCGTTGCTAATAAATAATTTTAATATATCATCAAACGATTACATTGTTTTATAAGATGAAAAATTATGCAGGCGATAGTGTAGAGTAAATCAAACCATATTATTTTTTTACCGACAAATATTTTTACATGGACATCTTCTACAAGAAAATTTTGTGATGCTAAAAAAATCATTACAACATATTTCACTATATCACACAATTTCAATTCATCTTATATTATTGAATTCATTATATTATTAAAACTTATTAATTCGCAAGAATAACAGCAAACACAAATCTCATGCAACATTCTTAAAACTGACTTTTTACCCAAACAGATTTGTAAATATGTTTCGCACGTATTTTCAACTTCAAAAGTTTCATTATGAAAATATTAGTGATTTTATAATTTTTAATTAAAAAAAAGCGATCATACAAATTGACATTTGAAAACAAATAGACGAGAAGAAAAGGTCATTTGCGTGAAAATTAAAAATGCATTCAACGTTTTTTTTTATATCTTTGGGGTAATTTGATAAATTTGTCCTCATTTTCCCTGTAGATAGTAATAAAAGATTCTTATTGACTAAATTTAATACTATTTACAGTATAAATCAATAATTTAAAGTATTCAGTATCTTACTTTTTAAATTTCAAGACAAAGGATTACGAATATTATGGAAGTATTATATTGATGAAAGATTTCAATTTTGCAGCCCTATCACAATATTATAATACAGGGAAAATAATGAACACAACATTTTAAATCTAGTCGAAGGAAATGGTAGCAATTCAGTAAAGGCTACGTGAATATGTTATTACGATTACATAAAAGGCAGTTGTAACGTGAAAAACTACGAATTAATTTTCTTTCATCGATTTCTTCTTTTAAAAATGTGTTAAAAAAACATCTTTTTTTTTAAGTAGACAACAAGCCCCTGAACCAGGAAAAGGCCTTAGAATTCCATCATACAATTTAGAACCTTACATGGTAAACAGTACTGTTTTGAAATCACAAGATTTCACTTATTCCACATCAACATATCTAGAGAAATGCACAATAATATAATACTTTTATCTCCTAAACATTTGCTATACTTTTTGGCCAAGGTCATTTAAATTTTCTCGCGTTGAATTGTTTATTTTTATGTTAATATTTCTTTTTTTTTTAATTGTTTATAATTAAAAGATATCTTTTTACAAATTAAACATTTGTTATATTGTGAACTCGACTTTCATCTACTTTTACATACAAATATATTTTAATAGTCCAATCTTTTAAAAAATCCAATTTTTGTAAGTTATTCGCTTATTTTTCTAAGAGCGCAAAATCGAATCAACTCTTTGTGATCTAGGCTTTCAGATTTTTATTTCACCACATCCATGAGGGTTTATTTATAAGAGGTTATTTATCGATAGGAACAAAACTATCGCCCAGTAAATGTGACTTACACATAATGGCTTTTCTAACTAAAGGGCAGAAAGTTTACTATTCCAGGAAGTTTCCAGCTATTTTCCTAATCGCATCAAGCAGTCTATTTATTACACTGACACGTGATCAGGGGAGAAAAACAAAAATAGACTACAGTTAGATTTTTATCCATAAGTCTACATATCAAATTACTGATTGAGTAATCAAATTTAAGGGACATGTTCAAAAACATTCAGGTAAAGGGAAGACGAAAGGACAGGAGAGAGAAAAAAAAGTAATGAACGTTTGAGAGATATTTCGCAAAGGCGATGGGAAAGTAGGGAAGAACGGGCACAACGAAGGGAGGGGAAAAGAAAAAAAAAAAAAAGGAAGGAGGGCGCATTTTGAAAGAAAAAAAAGTTTTTAGGTCGGGAGCCCCCCCCCCCCCCCATATACGTCGGGCACCAACTTTTATCTTGCCTAACTTTTTCCAAAGCTTCTAGAAGAGGGCCGCCCCCTCTCCTAGAGCGAGCAAAAGGGAGAACGACGAATATATCCGAACATTACCTCGTGTTCTTTTAGGGGTCAAAGGAAAGTGTTTTCCCATCCCTTCAGAGCATTTCAGAACCGTGAGAGAAGAACGAAAGTAGGTAGAGGTGCATGAAGGAGAAAAAATGGCGATGAAAAAAAAAAAAAAAAAAACAGGGGGAGGAGGGTGCGAAAGAGGGACTGAAGGAAGGAAAAAACTAGAACATCTATTGCAAGGGTGAAATACGTGAACGTATTGATAAATTGTGGAACCCGTAAAAAGGGGTTTGGGAAAAATCGAAGAACTTTACAAGGAAACAACGGGTAGAAGATTGCTATGATTAAATTTTCCTAATCTTGCGAAATGGAATATGGTTAAACCTAACAGAATTACGTTACAAAGTTCAATAAATAGGAAAGATTTTCGCAATAAAAGCATGAAACAGAGTGAAAATTTCAAGTAATAATTTTAGTGTGCAAAATATTTTTATGTCAAATGATTAATAAGAAAATATTTACTGTTTGTATTTATTCAATAAGAGGGAGGCAATAATAAAAAGGGGGGGGTGAGTGAAAAAACACACACATTAATTTCAGAAAAAAATACTAAAAAGTCAACACAACAATAATTTATTTCTTGTATTATACTTTAAAAAAAAGCAATGAGAGAGGAATAAAACATCACAAATTGAAATCATGGTTAGTCCCTCCGTTGTAATGTCATAACAGTTTAAAAGACTAACATACTGATATCTTGTGATATAAAAATAAGGGAAAGCAATAACTGATTATGTTTATAAGAGCATGAGGGATCAATTCACTTTGAATTTCACATTCTGTCGAGATGTTAATTTAAACGCGAATTTGATTATGAAGAGCAAAATAAAACGTACATTTCTTTATTTTAACATTAAACATGTTTGACAAAAGTTATTTATTCCAGGGACATGAAGAATTAAAATAAATAAATAATAATAATAATAAAAAACCTCCTTAAAAGCATACATAAAAAATATTGCATACTTATACTATAGCAGCCAAATATTTTCATATCTAAACATGATTACAAATTTTATTTCAGCAATAACTCATTTAAAACTTTTCTATGGGAACACACTCCATCACCAGGAAACAAAGGGGAAAACTCTTCATGTCATCATAAGTAAAATTATATATTAAAAACTTCTTTCGTACCTTTTCATTATGATTTGAAAAAAAATACCCACTTTTTTTTTTGGCAGATGCTAGAGAGAGAGAGAGTTGCTTAATTTAGAATAAATACTAAACATATTTCTCTTTTAAAAATAATAATAATAATAAAAATTCCTTTTCTCAATACCATGTATTTCTTTTGACGCGATATAAACGTTTCCAAAAATTTTCAAGATAATATTTTATATACTTTTAAATATATATATATATATATATAAAAAATACTTTTAAAAAAACTCTTCGAAAGTGAAAAGAAAAATTTAATCCAATTTAGAACTCAATGCCATACGTCACTTTTTCAATACCGAATGGATTCTAATAAATTCCAATGTAAAATCTAAAAGCTGCTCTACTGGATGGGAGCAATCAATCACATTGTACACAATTCGATCTAACCTCTTACAATACAACTATTTTTGACCGAATCTAAAACATTAATTCTAATTTCTATGCCCTAGCTTTAACATACGAGTACTTGAATATGCAGGTGTTACTAGCACGAGAGAAACATCGACCCACGAATTCAATCCTTTTCTCATTGGCAAGAATAAGCACCCCTTCAAAAATACTCCTAAATACTGCTATTTTTAGAGTACAATGAGGTATGCTTCATTCGACTGACCGGTGGTTTGTATTCACCAAATAAAAAAGGGTTATATTTAAACTGCGCTGCATGCTTACAGTAGAGAGCAAATTTCCCAGAGGCTTTTCAAAATGAAATTCCAACAGATTTTCGATGGATTTCCGATAATCTTGTCAGAAATAGATACAATTAAAAATATTTTTCTAGAAACACGTTTCTAAATCATAATGCTGAGATTCATGTATCAGCTTAAAAATTAGTTTAATTTAGCAAATTTATTTATTAAATTATTCAATAAATATACGAATATAAGAACGCGATAAACTATTAAACTAAAAATATATTTTGTTTCACTTTATTGCATTAAAATAAATTTTTTATGTCTTATTTTAAATCAATAGAAAAATTTTGGAGAAATTTATTGACACGTTTGAAAATTAAGTTTAATACTGGTGAAAGTTGGGATCAAACATATACGCAACAACAATTCAGATAAAATTTTGAAAGTCCACGGGAGATCATTTTGATGTTAATTAAAACAATAGCCCCTTTGGAGGCTAACAAAATATATTAAGTTTCTACTATTACATGAATTAAAAAATGGCTGCTCTCGCAGCGAATAATTTAACTAATTCTAATAATTTTCATTACAGTTTCAATTAACTATAATAACTTACAATAAAGATAGTTAACAATGTAACAAAATACCACCGCCAAAGCAAATGCATCGAAACCCATTAAGCTACGTTTGGCAGAGCACAGTTGAATCGTTCAAAAATTTATAAAACACAAAACATAGATAATTTATTCCTATCCAGAAAAATCGTTAACGTAAGCAAATTAATATTAAAAATTTGAATGAAACAAGGACCACATCAATTCTCGATAACCTACCGCAAACCCTTTTTATTCTGTTATATTATTAATTTAAAAACCAGGTTGATAGTCCAAATTAAAAATAAGGCACTTATTTTGAATTGGAAGCACGGCTGCGATTTATACAATACTTTTGCGATTAATATCCTTATTAACAGTCAGTTTTTTCCAATAATCATCTAACTAAGAAAAGAATTACGCAATTCGCAGACAGTGTGGACTAAAGTAGCGGTGTGTAACGCAGAAAGCGAGCCGGCGAAGTATCTAGAGAGAAAAGGAAATAAACAACAAAACACACACGAGATGGAGAGAAAAAAAATAAAAATAAAAACAAGATCTCTATCGGGTTGGAGAGAGAGAACGAGCGAGAAAATTCAAGGCCAAGGCCAACATCGCAGCAAAACACGGGCTTTTTTCGCTAGCGACAGTGCAGGAGAGCTGGTTAGACTGCTACGGGAGTGGACGAAAGAGGGAGAGAAAGCCAAGGCCAAAAAGGGTTGCTGTAAATTTTTGGGGGATAATCTCCAAAATAGAAAGCCGGAGGAAGTATTAAAACAAACCTACGAATTCCTAATCATATTTAATAGCGTCTGGGCTAAAACAAACATATGCTAATTAACATACATACGTATTCTAATTTTTTAAAAAGAGACAATATTCTACTATAACTTGACTCTGGAAACATTGTGGCATTTGAAAATGTTGATAATTTTCAACATTGACAGAAAAACGAAATTAGAAAATGATGACTCACAAGCATATTATTAATTCTTAATCTTAAAAAAAACTTATTGTCACATTTTAATCGAAAGCATTCAGATGGTCACAAATGTGATAAAATTTAGCATTTTTCTTCAAAATTGCTTTAGAATTTAAATATTTGCATACTGATCTCAACTATCAACTTTTTTTTTTTTTTTTATCAAGCAAGTTAAATAAATATGCACATCAAAATTTAATAGGGCACAACAATTCACAAAGACGCGATTAATTAACAATTTTTAATATTTTACACAAGAATATCAAATCCAGAAAGTTTGCATACATTTCAACAATATAATTAGCAAATAAAACGTAATAAATGTTACAGGAAACACGTGCACATTGTAAAAATGTCGTTATTTATTTTCCAAATGCAATGCGGAATTCTTATAAAAAAGGATGAAGTATAATTCAAAATACAATAGTAGTACGAGAGCCTTAATCGAGACGAAATAATTTGCAGGAGCACGAAAATACAATTTTACAAGTCTTACAAAAGAAATCTGAAGTAATTACTCATTAACTTTTGAATTTCTTTAAAAAAATTACTTGAGAGAACATTCACACGAAATGCATAACATTCGAATTCAAGCGCCGATTTACATTTCACAAAATAGCGTGGGTTTATAACTCACAAATTGTTTAACAACAAAATAACGCTCCAAATAAACGCACTTTCGCTAAAACTGTGATTATTTATTTTTTGTCTTTTCATAATAATCATCACATGCGCACGTGTGAGACTAATTTTCGCTTCGAGAATAGGCGTACAATACACAGAATTCGGAAAGTGAGGCAGCAAACCGTAACACTTCTCGCAAAACTAGAACAGATTGTTGAGGTAACTCTTAAACTTCCCAAGTTTCGAGGTAAAAAAAACGATATCTTGACAATCAAAGAGATTCAGAAAAGAATAGAAGATATAATCATAATCATTTAGTAACTGAAAAAGTTAAAAAGAATTTGGTATTCTATAACATTTATTCGCAAAATAACATTTAATTTTTTTAAACAAAATACTTTTTTCAGTATAAACCAAAAAAGCAGTGGTAGGAAGAAAAAAAAAAAAAATAGTAATGAAACACGACAACGAAAAACACGTGTGTGTAGCAGTGAGTACCTTACCTACACATTATGACAGAATATGTTTAATTTTTTCCTTTTTACACTTAAAAATAAACGACTCATCAGAAAATGAAAATTTATATAATGGAGTCGAGTAAAGACAGCATTTTTAGAAGCGTTGTTAAAATATTTTTGTAATGCTTCTCTCCATCAATATACATTACAAAAATTTTTTTACAGATGTTTGAGGAGAAATTTGGCTATCGGAACTTTTTCAGATGTATTATTGAACAGAACGTAGCTATTTAGGAGATGCATTAAAAAAGAAAATAAACAACGGAATTAGAAAAAGAAAGTCACGGAGACCTTTAATTTAATTGTGTTTCACAGATGGATCAATAACATTGAAATGGAGCAAAGAATAACGGTTATACGGCTGCCAATGTGAACATGTCAAAATGCTTTCAATGTCAAGACAAACGGAGATTTAATAAAAAATTTAAAATGAAATTAGTTTTAAGGACTACTTGTAATAATGACTATTGCACAATCAAAACAACGCAGAAACAATTGACTAAAATTTATTTTATAAACAATTAAAAAAAAAGTCGCACTAAAAAGCAACACAAGACTATTGGCGACGGACCTCGTAATTTTAAGCCTTGTTCAAGCGACGAGGAAAACACCAAAGTTGGCACCTCCCAAACCAACATGCCATTCCAACTAAAAACTCCAAACTTCCATGCCATACTAAAAAGGAGGATTTGGAGCCTTGACTATTTAACGTGCATCAGCCTCACAAAACGGTGGGTCCTATAGTGACATTGGGACTCGAACCCACGACTCGATGGAAACATGATTCCGAGTTAGCGACCACGACCACAAAGTTTAACAAATATCTTTTATTAAAAAAAAAATTAATACAAATAAGAAAAGAAAATTAATCCGTCATTGTCAATTAAAAAGAAACTCCATAAAAACAACTCAAACTTAATGTGTATCTTGTTTATATATATAATTTAGCAAATACACTATATATATCTCTTATATATATATAAAACACTAATGAATAAGTAGTTGCTGAATCCACTATTCACTGAGAAACATGCTACGCAAGGAATGTTATAGAAATATAACCCCATCTTTCCTTACATGCCACAAATTCCTTAAATGTTATTTTAAATATTCAATACCTCGCACTTCCTCAATTCGACAGCCTACCACATCCATACATGTTCACTGGAGTTGGTAGACTAATGTTTGATCCTCACAGTGACAGTACAGAAATATGCGAGGCTTATGGTCGAATATTAAAGCTGCACATAGAAACAACAGGAGAATTAATGGCGACGGACTTCATAATCTTGTACCATAATTGTGAGCCATACGAAAATGCAGAACTCAGGATGATGGGAGAAGGAATGCCGTAGAGTGTTATCAATAAATCATTGGGCTGAATAAATAAACTTTTTCTTTCTTTCTTTTGCGGTGTTGCAAGGAGTATTCTCATTTTTCAACCGTATGATCACATTCAATGTGATTCAATACTTTTTTACTAACTACAGAAATTAGATAAGAAACGAGAGCTAGCGAGTTTCATCGCTTCTGCTCAATATGACTTGTTGATAGTCTTTGATGAACAATCGGAAATTTTTCCCATACAGGTTCCATAATTGGAAGAGGGAGTGAAGTGAAGAGCTTAGAAGAACTAGAAAGAGTCAAACGGTAACAGAATTTTCATCCAGTGAGGACCTGGTTTTTCAAATACAAAATCGCGCAATACAAAGTGTACTTAAATTAGTCAATGAGTGCATAGAACAAAATAATTTTTTATGGTGGTTTGAGGGGTACAAACCATTTGGTTGTTTTAAATGCATATTTGTGTATTTCAATTGCATTAAAGACGTTTCTGGATAATTTGGTGATAAAAAAGTCAAGGGATTCGATATTGAGATCTTTGTGCAGAACCGAATTTCTAACATCCCAAGGTACATTAGTAATGGATTCTGAGAACTTTATTTTGAATTGATTGGGCTTTTTTCATATGAGCTGGCGCCGCAGCGCCCCAAACAGGAGCAGAGTACGCTATCACTGGGCTTAAAATTTTTTTTATATAGGTCGCCTATATAGGGATGAGATCTTAAGACCTATTGTAGTCCCGTACGCTGTAACAATTGGAGATGACTTCATCTTAATGCCACATCGTGCCAATTTAATGGGTGATTTCCTTTTCGAGGAGGGAATCGTACGAATAGAATGGACAGCATGTTCTCCGGACAGGAACCCAATAGAACACGTTTGAGACATTGTAGGCCGACGAGTTGCTGGCCGCCTACCACTCCACGAACTCTCCAAGAACTAGAAAGAGCTCTTCTGGAGGAGTGGGAAAGAATACCCCAGCTCCTCATAAATAGCCTCATTGATTCCATGTTCAGCATTGCTGGCCGTCCGGAGAAAGCACCCCCCCCCCCCACACACACACTAAAAACTTTTTACTTTCAAGTAAATACCTTTTTTTATTCGTTTTTTCTCGAATGCACAATTTGTGTTTTAGTGTCCAAATGCTAAGTAAAATGCATTTTTTCCCTGCTAAACATCCTTGATTTTTTTTTTCTTCTTGTATAGCCTGCCACGTCTGTTGATTATGTATCAATAGTATAAACAATTCTCCAGCCGTTTAATCCCCCAAAACCTCAATATCCTTTAATTGTTTTGAGCAGTGTATAAAATTTGGTCATTGTTATTGGATCTACCCGAGTTCCAGCTGGGGTGCTTTTCATGGAAATTACCAAAGAGGATGGCTTTAGAATCATTTTGGAGAAATGCATCGAACTCCCCTGTGTTAATGGAGTCGTGTGGAGGTTTGTAATTGCAAACAAACAACGGTTAAAATATTTTTGTCACGTAATTCAATGTTTATTGCAGAGTTTTCGAAAGAATTGCTGATATGAACAAATAGCATAATGTTTAACAGAATTTTTCACCAAAATGGCAGTACCCCCTACCCCCGGTGAGTGAGTCGGTCACTTCTATAGCACAGATAATTAAGAATTTTTAGAGAATCCGAAGGTAGATTTCTTGTATACCAATTATATCAAGGTCATGATGAACGTTGAAATTTTTTAATTCAACAAGTTTGAGCTCTATTCCATTAGCATTCCAATTAAAAATTCTTATTGAGATAATTCTGTTATTAATCAAATTATAGCCATTAATTATATTGTTTTGAAGGTGGTTCTGGAATAGCTGAAACATATTATTCATTTGAGACATTTGTTCCATAATGCCATATGCACTTACCTCATCATCGGGTAGATCTTCTTAATCTGTAAAGTAAACCATGGTAATCCAAAATGGGTGTTAACTGGTGCTTGCATGCGGCTAACAGCGGAAAATCACACACGTGTAGAATGGAAAATAATCACACTATTCGAAAAAATAATATTCCAGAATGGCAAAACAAGTGTCGGAGATCGTAAAGCGGCAGAAACAGCGCAATGGTAATTTTAAAGAGAGGCGATGCAACCGGATCATAAAACCATGTGTTGAACGTCTTCAAATCTAAAAGAGATGGCTCAAAACACGTGATTGTTCGCCGAGCGAGTTTCCGCAGGTTTCGCCGGTAGAATACTTTTTTAAAAAATTCTTATTCATATTTCAGTATGATTGGATAATATTTCAATCGAATTTCAATCTAGAACCGACAAAATAAACTATGATTTTTTTTAAAAACAAAATGCTTATTTTTCAAAAACCTACAAATGTGGAACTTTGTAAAGAAGCGTTTATGTACATCCATAAACCCGATTATTTTCATATAACAATACAAGCATTTTTTGCTAATTGAATGCACAAATATATGAAATAAACATAAAATAATATAATAAAATAAGTATATTATTCATATTTAATAAAATAATATGGTTTTTGTAAACAAGTAAAGTAATTCGAACAAATTCATAAACATATTTATAACTTTACTAAATGAAACCTTACTAATATGCGAATTATAACACTCACTTCCAACATTTCCAACTAGGTTTTTATTGAATGACATTTATTTAACTGTTATTTGACACATTCTAAAAAAAAAAAAATATTATACCTAACTATTTTAAAAACACATATTTAAATATAACAGTGAAACACCGGCAATAATATACTGACTTAGTGAATTATTCGAGAAGAAACATTTCAAATTCACATCCAATACATTAGTAACTACGCAAGTTAATATATTAACGATTCATTATTATTTTTAATTGAAAATCCGTTCATCTGTGAAAAAGGAATCTTTTTTTCAATTTGTAACATTATTACTTTTAAAATGCATAATCTACAGGTTATTAACCAAAAATAGTCCTGCCCTGATGATGAAAATGTACATTTATATGTGTTTAGTGCAGTTTTACGTTATCAAATTAAGGATAACTAGCAAATTATGGTAAACCTATCGATTCGCCAGGTCTTTGCCTCTCTATGATGCAAGATAAGATCAAAACAAAAACCGTTTTTATTTTTTTAATATAGCATAAGCATAGAGATAAGGCATTCTCTTTCATGCAACTTAACTCTTCTAGAAGCTTTAAAAAGAATACAATTAAGAAAAGCAGTAGAAAATGAAAACATTGCATCACGGTCCAGCCATACAAATATTAATTACAGGAATCATTGCTATTTTTTAAAGAGAAAAACCCGAATGTGGAAAGTAGTCAGGAAAGGGTTAAATATAACTTTGCTTAGATTGATGCCCTGCGGTTTTTCGTGCATTTATTTGCAAAACAAACATTCAAGAATAAACACTACATATTCAATGGCAAATTCTATTAATAATCTGCCTTATATTTTATTACACAGACCATGTGTTTAATACTTCGTACAAGTATTATGTGACGATAACAGATATTGGAAACGGCCTGTAAAAGATCATTATTCTGGAAAATACTTATGAATATATAATTATATAATTTTTTTAAACGCATTAAAAGCGATTCCTTTCGGAAGAATAGAGTCAACTCTTCCTCATTAGTCTCCATCCGTTATGCAACATTACAAAAAGGCAACACAGTACCTTAAAATTGACCAAAACATTGAAACAAATTAACCATATTTTAAATGCATGGCTTTTCTAAACATAAGTACACAATTCCATAGTTTTAGCTACATTAATTACAAAGTTATTAATTTTTCTTTGATAGCGTGAAAATAATTTTATTGACCTTCAAAACTTTAGGCTGCATGTTCTCACCTTTTCCTTTTTCAAGACGGTCATGTACTTAAAAAAATATACCTGATTGTTTTGTATAAAATAGGATGGAAGGAAAATTTAACATGGAAG
The DNA here is from genome assembly GCA_019974015.1 of Nephila pilipes. NCBI lineage: Eukaryota > Metazoa > Arthropoda > Arachnida > Araneae > Nephilidae > Nephila > Nephila pilipes. Next base: position 263,708 of record BMAW01063591.1, on the reverse strand, counting down.
GATAATTTAAACAAATAGTTATTTTTTTAAGTCCAAAAAAACAAATAGTTATTTTTTTAAGTCCAAAAAAAAAAAAAAATAAAAACAAATATAGCTGGTGGTTTTTTTAAAAAAAATTTCTAGTGCTCGATAAAAAAAAAAAAAAATCTAACTCTAGTTCAATCAAACCCATGCAAGAATCATTTCTAAGAAACTGAGAAAAAATTGTTTAAAATATTAAAATTTGTAGAAGTAGCAGAATTTTAGAGTATCGAAATATTTTGTAAAACAATATTTTAAATAACCCGTTTGTTTGAAAATGAAATTCTCACCTGATGGTAAATATAAACTTTTTCAAATAAATATCTCAGAAAAAAAAAAAAATGCTCTTATGGTGTTGTGTCTCCTTAAGTTCAAAATGCAGCTACAATGAGCATAATTGATAATTTCAGAAAAGAAATAATAATAAATCACTACATTTTAAAACTGACACATTCTAGAAGGGGGAAAAAAATCAAAGACTGGGGTGAGAGAGAGAGAATCTACGAATTAAAGAATCGATACATTTTTATAAAGTTGATACAAATGTAATGAATGATGGGATGTGAAAAACTTGACAGAATAATAAAGATGCATTTAAGTGGAATATAATATTTAATGATCAAAAAAAGAATGTCAAGATATGCAGAATGCGGGAAAAAAAAAATATTGTAATAATTACGAAGCTTTATCGGAAACAATTCCCCCTCCCCGCGAAAAATATAGAGAGAAACTGATGTATAATTTTAGCCATATTTCAGCATTTTTTAAAATACGTATAACACTTAAACAATATTATAAAAAAATATCACCCATTTTAGATTATTCATAGTTAATTTTATTATAAAAACTCTTTACTTTTTACGCAGAGCCTAACAGCTTATTTGGGTTGACTTCAGATTACCGAATAAAAAAATGTAACGTAAAATGAAAAGATAAATTTTCGAACACCCAGAAAAATGAAATTTTACTTAGAAGAGTCGCAAAGATTTTGTTACCTAAATAAAAAAAATAAAAACCAAAGATTCTGATGAATTTTTTTTTTTTAAATCAAAGGATTTCTTAAGTCGACAGGATAAATTTTTTTAAAATCGAGAATAATGATAAAATGAGCATTAATCAGTAATTTAGCATAAGATTTAGCTGTAATAAGCATTTAAAAACATGTTTAAATTCAATTAAATTGCTCTTAAGAAAATGACCCAACAAAATGCAATAGATTATTTTAATCAAGTATAACACTGTGTCCGTCGCAAGTGAAATTCATTCCAATACAGGTGATATTTTAAAAAATTATTAGTAAGAATGATTTTTAGTACAAAATTTGATGGTTATTTTGCTGTAAATTTGACAAAGACGTTAAGAGTACTCGCAGAGTACAAAATCTTGTAAAATAAACAATCCTTTATTTTAATTGACTGTCAATTACAATGGTATGCATTTTGGAGGCTTTAACTGAAAAAGCTTCATACATCTTTTTTTTTAAAAAAAAACAAGTGACCAAACTATATATTCCGAGCAGTAAAAGATAATGAATTTGTGCACAAAAAAATACGAGTTTGCGGAAATATATCTAAAAAAATATGTATTGTTATGTACAATAAAAGTAGTTTTTCTTTCAGTATGTAATTAATAATTATTCTATTTTAAAATAAGCTATATCTTACGAAAATAACGTATAAATTAAGACGAAAATTCATTCCACTGCTACAAAATATAATAAGCGTATAAAGATACTCGAATACCTTAAAAATGGTACCAAGCTTTAAAAAAAAGCATACAAAAAAAAAAAAAAAAAAAAAAAACACTTCTACAAAGAGGGGGGGGGAGTACAGTACTGTATCATTTGGTGTTTATACAAAAGCTGACACGTGGAAGAAAAATTTTAAGTCTTTTACTTCATTAGAATATAATGTAAGCTATCAATACAAAACAATTTGTTGTAATTTTAGTTATTTCGTGTGTTTGACACTTAATTTGCGTGTATTGTATTAAATTGTATACAATAATATTGAGCTTTTCGTGTTGAATTGTGTTATTACTGATCGTCCGGTAATCCGGCGGTGCTCTGGTCTAATATCTGCCGGATTACGGAGAGTACTGAAAATGATAATTTGCCATATTATATAATACTGAAAATTTATGAAAAAATAATTTATAAAATAATTAAAAAAGCCAAAAAGAAATGTAAATATAAATTAAAAAATAAATGGAAATATGGAACCAAGCAAATATATATTTTTTCAGCGTCATTTAGAGATTGAATATAAATAACGTGACTGTACGTCACCTTTAGAACGAGGCCTACCTTTTATTTCCGAGCACAATTCTTGGAAGCCGAAATTGCCAGGTTTTTATTATTATTATTTTAAAGACATTCATGCACCCGTAGAAAGGGTATTTTCTCTTACGAATCTGTTGTTAATCAACGAGTAACACATTAAAGTTATGTTAATTATCAAAGTAAATAGTTTAAGAAATCTGCTAAAAATTTCATTCTTATTTGAAATCAACAACAAATAACATTTAAAGCAGATTCGTTCTTCAGAAAATATAAGAACACATAAAAATTATTTATTTTCACAAGTTAATTTTCCTGTTCTTTCCCCCTCAAAAAGTAAAACAATTAAGAATTCTTAGTTTTCTTGAATACACATAGTATCATTTTAAAAATGAGTAAATGTTTCATTTTGAGGGGGAAATTAATGGTTAAATACACAACTATTGCTTAAAAATTAACATATGTTCCGTCTAGAGGTAAACAATATATGGTCACATTAAGAATAAACGAAACTATTATAAATGAGAAGGAAAGAAAAAGAAGTAAATGACAATTTGCTTCCCATTTTCAAAATAGTACACTGTAAAATATTTAAAATTATTTTTGTTATTTTAGAAACTAGAAAATTATAATATGAATTAGATAAGGTCCTCCATTTGATTCCGAAAAACATCCGTAATTTTTCCCCGTAAAAAAAAGCAGATATAGCAAAACTAGAGATGTTTACATTGACTGACCTGAATAAAAATTTCCCCCTTTATCTTTCTTTTCCTCTGTTAACCTTCAAAATCACTATATATTATTACAGATCATGCCAACATATTTATCTCGAGATAAAAAATGTTAAGAGTAAGAAGCAATCCTACTCAAATCCACAGTTGATAGGCATTTTTTAAAGGATTAAATTTCCTTAGCCAGTTTTTTTTTAACACTTCTACATTGCGCGCTAAGTCACAAGACAAAAATTAATAACACGTTTCGAAAATTTGGGAACATTTCTCGAATAGGTTTTTAGATAAAGTAACATATATTTCAAAGTTTGAAAAAATGCACAGCTAATTTATTCACACACATGCAATTGCAATGAATAGTTTATTCGCAACACTAAAATTTATTATTCCTAATACAGATAGTTGAAAGTTAGAATTTTGCAAAAAATAAGCAGTCATAAATTTTTTTACAAAAAACCTATTTCAAAAAGTTTTAACAAACATTTGTAGTTGCACGTTAGTATACGTTAATAGGTTGATTTTATTAACGTCTCACTACAAGCAACACGATGGCTATTGGCGACGGACCTCGTAGTTTTGAACCTCGATTAACTGACGATGACTCTTGAACTGGGCACCTCTCTCTCCTAACTTACACACACCACGCCAACGAGAAGACTGGGCTCCGACAGATTTAACATGCATCAGCCCCAACAACACGGCAGGTCTAAAGTGGTATCAAGGCACGGACCTTCAACTCGACAAAAACCGCCGGCCACGAGTCCGCTACCATGACCACTAGACTACCACGGCTGTTAAGAACATTATCATCATTTCTGGAAGAGCAGTCGTATGTGGACACAGTGTGTGAGCTCGATTTTTACGTCCATGTTCTTTTTCATATCTTCAATTTTGAAAATTTTCTTTTATACCGTACATTTACTTTTGCATTCGGTCATTTTTAAATGTTGGAGCTGGAAACTTCTTATTTGATACATGGTCCTCCACTTGATTATTTAACAGATTTAATCTGATTAATTTTTACAATTCTTATAATATGTGTCTTCATACAACTTTTTGAAAAATAAAAAAGTTTCATGTTAATATCACCGTTCACGTCTGTTTTCACCACTAACAACCTATTTCAAAAATAATTTTTTTTTTGTACAATGAATTAAAGTAAAACTCAAAAATTATTTATCTTCCAGATTCATGGATTTCTTAAATAATATAAAATTAAAAACCGCAATAAATGTATAAAAGCTTTAAAGATGGTTAACATAAGATAATCAGGAAGTTGTAAATTTCATATGGGCCAAGGAATTAAAAATATCACCCGTTCCAAGAATTCATTAAAATTATGGATGCTGACTATGTGGCATCATGTACTTTTCGGAAAATGAGATGAATTTTGTAAAATGTTGAAAAGATTTTATAATTTGCAGACTGCAATCAAGTCGCCGATGAAATTAAAGCCAAGAGTATTGCCGGAACATGAAGATAAAAATTGGCTCACAGAGTTAGCATCCTCAATAAACTTGACCGCTCGTTTAAATGAGTTGAACAAGAGTCTTCACAGCGGGAAACTAATTAATACAATGTTTTATACTATAACAGCATTCGAAAAGGAACTGAAAGTATAATAATTTTAAGTTAAAGCAAACAATTTTACGAGTTTCGACACGTTGGCTAATCACGATCCTATTACCTAACACGTCCGTCATCTTCAATCACAAACTTATAAAGTCTCTTATTCAAATTCTAAGCAAAGATATATATCAAATTTCAATCAATTAAACTATAATATTTTCCTACTTTTAGTATAAAATAAACAAAAACATGTAATAAAAGAAATGTGATCAAATTTGTGAAGAAAATTAAACGAGTTACAGAGTTAAAATTCAGGTTATGATAACTCCTGATAAACCGAATAACTTTTTCTCTGCGCACTATTAAACTACACATAAACAAAAGGAAAATTTCGGCAGTTTAACGATTACAGATAAAAGCTGAACAAATAAATAAGAATAGTGTAAAAGTGAAGTTTATCAACACTCATTCATTCACAAGATAACATTATCTGAGAAATGGCCTTGAAAAAGCAACTCCGAAATTTTGGATGAAAACTATCTTTTGCATTCCTCTCGAAAGAAAATAAACTCAGATCGAGAAGTACATTTCGATCATTAATTCTGAAGATAATTTCAAATTTAGTAAAACGTAAACATTTACAACCACAACATTTCATTTGATAATTTTGCAAATAAACAAACCCGTCCGTAAACATTGATTCTATTTTAAACAGAAATTTCTAAAATACTACAGAATTAAATTTCTTCCTTTTTTTTAAAAAAAAAAAAAAAAAAAAAAAAACGGGTTATTAGTACGAATAAGAGGTTTCCGACTTGAAAATACATTTAAATATCATTACCTACTAAACTATTTTAATTTAAAAAGAAAACCAATTTTTTTCACTGAGTTTTAAAAAAGCATGACTTAGCCAAATTATAAACAGTGGGAACCAGAAGTGTTGGTACACTTACAGATTTCAATAAAATACTACTCGTCGACTAATAAAAATTAATATTCAAGATTGGTAATTTTTATAATATCCATTACTTGTTAACATAATTATATTACAGATTTTTAAAACATAATATAACTTTCATTCTGAATAATCAATTAAAAAAAAAAAAAAAAAATCGACTCACAAATGTCTTCGTACACTTTAAAAAAATCTGCATGTTTGTAAATATTGTAATATTTCCTTAATTTAGTACTAAATAGAATACCCTTTAGCACCCATAGTTTTTAGTTTAGTTTTTTTTTATTAACGTCGCACTAGAAGCAACACGAGGGCTCTGAGCGACGGACCTCGTAATTTTGAACCACGGTCAAGTGATGAGGACAACACCTGAGCTGGCACCCCCTCTCCTAACATTCACACCACGCCAACGGGAGGACTTTGGGCCCCGAATAGATTTAACGTGCATCAGCCCCGGCTACACGGCGGGTCTTAGGCGGCCAAGAATCGAACCCGCGACTGAACGAAAACCGCCGGCCGCTAGTCCACGACCTTGACCACTAGGCTACCGCGTCCCCTTTAGCACCCATAAGAGCTTTTAAACGTTTGCATATAGAATTCAACAGTTTTTTTAAAAATAGTTTCTGTATCGATGTTCCCTTACTTAAGTAATCACTTTTTTTTTTTAATGGCAAGTCTTCTCTAACCTCTATTTCTTTACAAATATGCTCTAATGAGATTAAATCGGGTGACTAAGGTGGTGTTTTCAGAACTAGTGGACGATTATAGAGACAACAGAGGCAAGCGTTGGGAATCGTGTTGCGGCCGTTATGATAAAAAGCAAAGTTTTTACCTACACCCAAATTTTGGGGCTGATAATTTTAAATTGTCCTTTAAAATATTTAAATAAAAAGCACGATTCATTTTGCCGTCAACAAATACCAAATTACTGAATTCTGATGCTGACATACACCTCGGCACTAGTACACCTCCATTGCCGTGCTTTATTGTTCCAACTAAGTTTTTGAGGCAACATTCCTCATTTCTTCTTCTCTATATAATTATACGTCCGACACAAGCAAAAATGTAAAATTTGCCTTCATTTGCATAAAAGACATCATTCCAATACATTTTGGGCTAATTTATGATTGATTTTGTGAAGGAAGTCTTAAATTTTCCTTGGAACAGTTAAGTGTGGGAGGGAAGGTGTCTCCTTGTGTGGGGGTGCATGTCACTATCAGAATTCAGAAATTTGATATTTTTTGAAGGCATAATGAATCATGCTCTTTATTTAAATATTTTAAAGGACAATTTAAAATTATCAGCCCCAAAATTTGGAAGTGGGAAACAATTTTGAATAATTCAAAATTTATTTTAGTTATTCACATAAGAAAACCTTTATAATTATAAAAAGAACTTAATTTTAACAGTCCATGGCTATAGGTGACAATCAATCTGCAAATTTAAACGTAATCTACTCTTTTGACTCTGTGACAACACTTAACCATTCAAAACAACTTCAGTTTGAATGGCTATCTATATCTTTGAAACCGATAGGAATATCAAAAAACGGTTGGTGCCAAATTATTCAGAACAATCCATAATACATAAAAACATTATTTTCAAAAAAAATCGATTTTTTTTGAAAGTTTTAAGGCTCCTGACACCCCTTAAAAATATTGAATTCCTCTTTCAAGTAGCATGTGTAAGACAAGAGCAAGAACCCATTTTTTCCTGGCGACAAAACACTATTTTTTGGGGGATTTTCCCGTTTGCACTTCTATGTAAGCTGTTAGCGCATTCTAACGTTCTTTTTCTCCCATTTTCTCTGGCTGTGTGAGCCACGCCGCCACGGGCGGTTATTTCGGCGTGGCTGGACAGTTTATCAATAAGTAAATTTTGCTTCTAACATCACCCAAAATATTTATATAAAATAAATCACCTGGACTTATTAAAACTAAACCGAAAAATATTTGTTTCATTTCATCGACAACAAAATAACGTTATCCAAGATGTCATAACATAAATATAATGCAAAACGAATTCATACTAACAACAACTTAATTTATGATTTTTCAGCCATGTATGTATAGAATATTTTAAAAACATTTAAATAAATTAGAGGAAAAGGAAGTGATAACTTTTTTATTGAAAAAACCACGATTGACATAGAATTATTCACCGCTTGATTCAGCTAATTTGCAGCTCTCTACACACGAAGGACCTCTAAATTTTATTCATTATCAAATGACGAAGATAACATTTGAACGTCCTCTCCAAAACTTCGGACTTCGCAAGGGAGTTGTGGCCCTATGTATTTTAAGAGAGCAGCAACTCTATATTATTTCATAAGACCGATATTTGAATTCAATTCAAGGTCCTCCAGGAACAAAACTTGGTACTCTGCAATCCAAGATTATTGCCCCCTCCCCAACGGTTTACTAAGATTCTTAATAAACCGTTTCAATAATAATAATTAAAAAAAAAAAAAAAATGTCGACTCGTCACATTCATTTCTAAAGAATGCACACAATTCACAGCAAACTTTTTGAAAGTATTTAACGAATAAAAGGAAATTGTCTTTAAAATGGAAAAATTAAGAGCTTTTGAGTACAGTGTAAAATAATTTATACACGGTTTTTTCGAGAAAGTTTTACGATGATGACGCCCACCATGCTTGTCCTTGAATAAAAAAAAAAAAAAAATGTCCGCCCTTAGTACTTATGCATAAATTAACAATTAATAATTCTTCAGGTTTTTTTTTTTTTTGAAGGGGGATAAAAGAGGCCCTTTTCTCATGTTTTAAGTTTTTGTGAAGATGGATCACTTTATTAGATACGATAATCCATCTCCCACGGATAAAACACCATCTTTTTAATCCTGAATAAAACAAGAATTAAAAATAACATCCTTATTTACGGATTTGCGTTCCTTTAAAAAACACGCTGCAGAAACTAATATCGAATGCTTTTATTTCCATTCCGAATAAGTTCTTAGTGAACGTAAAATCAATACAAGATTTCTATTTGAGTTCTTTTTATTTATCGATTTTCAATAACCTTGATTTGATTCACTTCCTGATAGAAAATATACTTAGAAATTTAATAGTACCCAGAAATTACAGACAGCTCACTCAAAGTTGCAAATGATATCAAAGGAGAAAAAATTCCCAACCACAAAGCTTCAAAAAAAAAAAAAAAAAACGCTATAAGGAAAATTTTCTGTGTGCCTGTATGCGAGTATGTTAGATAATATCACTAAGTGAGCCTGCCAGGGAAAAAGGTTCGAAATTAAACCAAAGAGTTGGGCATGCGGCCAAGGGCAGGGAAGGGGAGGAGAGACATCCATTCATGAGATTCGCGGAAATGGCAGTGAAAAAAAATACACTTCTAATTTTTATTGTGTAACGTTGCGTAAAAGCACCGTTCGAAACAAAGGGCAACTGGAAACAACACGAAAAAGACAAGTTACATGTCTGACATGAGACGGTTTAATCGGGAATGAGAAAGTAGACTGTTTGTTGCAAAAGCTCCAACAACATAGATTCGAAGAAAGCAAAATAGAACGTCCTGCTGATGCAGGAAAGCAGCACATCCAAATGTAATTTGGACTGTTCTCGGTCGAGCAAAAATAAGAATTTAAGATTTAATTTTAAAAAAAGTAATCTAAAGCTAAGTACATATTAGCTATTTCGATTGGTCGGGGTAGACTCATTTTGACGTAGCATTCTAAAGAAATCGATCGAAGTACATAAATAACCAAATATTCATAAAACTATGCTACCGTACTTAGTATTCACAAAAATCAATATTTTACCCCTGATTACTTATGCTATACAATGTTTCCACTCTTATTAGAAACGGCGGAACGAAGTTTTCGAGACTTCAAAGGAACAGTATCATGAATCAAATCAATTTATATTTCATCCAGATAAGGCTGCCAATAAAATATATTAAGATGTCCAATTGCGGGGGGGGGGGAACCCCATCACTTGAATTTAACGGGCAATCATGAATTTTATACTTTGTTTCAATTTATTAACTTCGCAATTAAAAACAACACGCGGGCTATTGGCGACGGACCTCGTAATTGTGAATTGCGGTCAAGTGAAAGAACGACACTTGAATTATCACCTCAATGGAGGCCATTGAGCCCTGACAGATCCGTAATAGGAAAGGTCTTTAAGTGGCATCAAGATGTGATGTGATATTAGGAGGTTATAGTGCAAGTTACGGCATCAGGACTTGAACTTACAACTCGAAGGAAACAAAGAAGGCCATAAGACCGCGACTGCCACGGCCGCTATTATTTCAGATACAGAACTTTATCATTTTTCAATCTGTTTCCTCCCACGGGAATTTTTTCGTCTAACATCCTGCGATCTATAAGGAATTTTACAGCAGTAAGAAGAATTAACTGTATATTTTAACATTAAACCAGAGGACTGGGAGAAGGTTGCCGAAGTTTCCGTTTATCGAAGCCAAAAACAGTACGTATGGCAGTTATGAGTATATGAATAAAAAACCCTTCGCTCTTTCCTGCTTTCACTGTTTTTACATGCCCCTTTCCTTTTCGATTATAAAAGGGTTGGTTGGAAGCGGATGCGTGAGGGAACACAGGGATACAAGGTCTCTTCCAAACGGAAAAATTAGCATAAGTTTTTATATAACGCAGATCATTCGGAAGAACTTTGACATTGGCACATGAAAGGGTTAAAGAAATAATGGTAGAAAAGCTCTGGTTAGGAGTATTCAACATATACTGGTTTTTGCGTGCAGATGTACTCTACATGTCTCAATTTTTTTTATAAGATTTATTAACGTCGCACTAGAAGCAACACGAGGGCTATTGGCGAGGACCTTGTAATTTTGAACCTCGGTCAAGTGACGAGGACGATACCTGAGCTGTGTACATGTCTCCAAAGGTTCAAAAAAGGAAAGATAGACGCTACACTACGCACACGATATACAAGGACATGCTTCCTTTAAACTAATATATATATATATATATGACAGTATCGTTACAAAGAAAAAATTCAAATCACAATACTTCAAAAGAAATTTATTACGTATAATAGTTTTTAGGAGATTGATTTATGACTAAAATGAGATAAATTTTTGTAATGTAATGTTTGTTTGAACATAGAGCTTGTAATCCCATTAACACGACCAAGTTTGATAAAAAAAAAAAATTTACGATTTAAAATAAGTCAAAATGGTGATTATTATCTATCAGTATAATATACAGGATTAGAAAATTACAATTGAACTCTGTCACGAATGAAATATCGAGTAGTTTTTAAGACAATTATCCTCCTTAACATGTTTTTCAATATTAAGAAAAATAAAGGTGAATACAAATTAATGTAATCTCATATTTAGATCATAAATTTGTGTCATCGCTGTAAGAGTAGAGCAAATTGTATAAAAACGACTATGACATACATACAATGCTGGTGGTACACTGATTTTAAAGATCGGATGATTTTACGCACGAAAATAGTTTTCAGCAAAAAGGTATAGATATATACCACGAATTTTTTTTTTTTTTTAAATAAATTGCTATAGTTCTATTTATACAAACCTAATCATACACCACTTTTACTGATATAAAAAAGTTCTTTAAAATTCTTTTTTCTTTCCTAAACTTAGAGGGAAAAAAATGTACAGTTCTGTTGAAAATATATTACCAAATTGAAGAGGTTAACTTGGGACACAACCAAAGTATACGCAAGCGAAATATAATGAAATTTCGAAGTAAACTGAAAGTTACAAATAGTCAATGAAGCTGACAATAAAGTAGAAAATATTGAAATGAATTTCAATTAAATAGCTTTCAAGAAAATTACCTATTTTCATTTTGAACCAATTCCAGCAATGAATTTTTTCAATGTACTGAATATTTTTAAAATTTAAAAATGAAAGCATTTTTTAAAAAATTAAAATAAAACTATACAATTTTAAAATATATTTCCATTTACACAAAACAAAATTTTAAGAAAACATTACACCGATATTAAAAATATAAATTTATTGCTCCTATGAAGAAATGTTACGAAAATATATGTACAAAATAAATGCATGATAGAAATATTGTAATAATTGTATCCAATTTAAAATTGCAGCCACCAAGAAATTAATTTTTCATTTTAAAGAAATACATGAATTAAATTAAAAAAGTTTGCGACTTTAATTATATCAAAGCATTCACAAATAAATTAAGGGTATGCAAAATAATTATTACTCATCTTTTTTCCGCGCAGTAATCGAAAAAAAAAAAAAAACATGGCTTAGTTCTGGTATATAAATTACTAAATATTTGATATTTAAATTAAAACATGTTCGACATTAAAATGTATTGTTTTACTAAGTTTATACTTAAGTTTTTGTTACTGTTTTACATTTATCATAAGCAATAATCTAACAAACAGCTACAAAATAGTTCGAAGAGATCGCTACAAATAAATAATTAAAAAAAAACATGGAACATTGGTTTCTTCTGCAAAGTGAAACCGAAATAAAAATTGACACAAAACACGTCCTTTTACCCTTCGTTTATACACCCGGGGGCTTGCAATACGTCAAGCCTGTCCTTGTCATTAAAAAAAAAAGGGGGGGGGAGACGTTAAAATTTATCACCCCCCCCGCATCTCTTTTCCACAATTTGAAAAGTTACACCCAACTTAAATGGTCTTTTATAATTTAAGATGGGAAAAACTCATCGCGTTGCTTACATACAATGCACGCACACGCATCGGATCCCCCAAACTGGGCCTCCTCGCCGAAAGATCGAAAAGCCTTCAAGGACAAGGCCTTGACATTCTACCTTCTAAACAAAAGTTGAAATTCTGCTCACGGAGGTACCAAAGAGTTAGCTCCTTTTTGGAATGCTCAAGTTTGGGAACAATCAAGTTAGGAATGGGTGGAGGGGAAGGGTAGAGGAATTGAGCGACGGCCAAGAACAAAAACACCTGAGGTAAAAATCACAATCGGTTTTTCTTCCTTCGATAGTTTCAAAGGGATAATTCAGAAGAGAGAGAAAGTTTTGGGGGTAATTTGTTTTCATTATGTAATCCCTCCGCATGAGCGGTTTTGAGAAAAGAGTTAAGGAGCACTTTCTATCCAGAGATATTAATCTTATTCGCCAGTATAATAACGGGGCATTAAGAACAACAGTAATCGCTGCTCAAGTGGCTTTCACACGCCATTATAAAAAGAGTCCCGCTCCATTTTTAACAATTACCAACCAGAAGCCATCCCATCTTCCAGATCTGCCAGTTTCGTTCCGAAGAGGAGATGCTCAATTTAACACGATTCTTTCGTTTGGTAAATGTAGACACAAGCAACTGTTATTTGTATTTTCAAGTAAGACGGGTACAATAAATTTGAACAATTGTCGACGGATTAACGATTTATCAATGAATAAAAAGTATTTTTAATATAAATGGGGAAAACAAATAAATAAAATATTAAAATAAAAAAACCTTATAGTACTTTTTGATTGTAAGACTATGTTTATTTTGGGAGAAAAAAAACTATTAAATAAGTTCCTTCGCTCTTAACAACAAAAAGATAATATTGACAATAAAACGTTTAAATCGCCCCCAAAAAATATTCAATATACCATAAAAATATGACCAAAAAGCGTGATGAAAACAATATTTTACTTTAAAATTAAGGCTACTCTCGGTTCTGCCATCTGTTAAATAATGCCGAAATAAATTTGACTTAGATTCACAAGTTAGTCTTGATTTGGTAGTCATTTGCAGCGAAATCAAAATTTGATAGCTGTCGCGTCGAGTTATCACAGCCGGTGTGAGACCTGGATTCACCATTATGAACCAGAAATCAAGCAAAAATCAAAACGCTGAGTTGCTTCCGGTTAATCTTTTCCAAATAAATAAGGCGAAGATGGTCTCATTGGCCTGAAAAGTTCTGACGAATAATCTTTGAGGTGCGAAAAGCGTCAAGATCACGAATGCGAATAACTGAGACTCACGACGGTGGTCTAGTTAGTCATGATGCTTACTAAAAACATACCATTTTCAATTCTGCAAGCACCATCTCTTGGAATTTCTACGGACTCGTACGTTCCATTCAAGTCTTTATGTTGCAATGATTAACTGATATTTACTTTTATCCATTAAAATTAAAATAAATAAAAAGGTATTTATAAAATATTTTAAGCCCTAAAAAACACCTTACCATAAATTGAGATTTTCATTATAATCATATGAACTTAATTTTTATTAAATGTAAAGCCAAGCTAAAACATGAATAAAAGTTTTGAAAAGTACTTACTTCAGTACTTTTAAACACTATCAAAAAAATTTAAACTACTTAAAAATTACTCTAAATCTATTTTACGTTTTTAAAAAGGGTCTTCAATATTCATATTTTATAGATACACATTAACAAAATATACAAGTTTCAGAAACGAAAATTTCACAATGTAAACAAATCACTGATTTAACATTATTGTCTGCTGAATTGCTGAAATACATTACTAAAACATCTACCATCAGCCAAAACCAAGTCTTCTTTTACAACAAAAAACACCATTCAAAAGATAAATCAGAAAAGTAATAAACCAAACTATAATGTCAGTTGCATTTACTTTATCGTCTACTCTTAATAGGGTCATTTTTCACGGTCGTAAAAATGGTATAAACGGAAGATAAAATTAGATATAATATTCTACGTAAGTAAGTAGGATATCAGTGGTTTAATCTTTCTGATGCTCAACATGGACGTTCTGTCATTGGAATACGGCATTCTATATACCAATTAAAACTATACTTAACGATGCTATACTATTATATATACATACACGCACACTTTTAAACTCGCTAGAAGATAAAATTGTTATTAAAGGGCCCACTTCAGATGCTACATATTCAACAATGAAATATTAAAATGCTTTTGTTTTAATCCATGTATATTTTTCTCCAAAAATACGCGTAAGTGCTACTTATGTTCCAATTTTTTAGATTCTATAAAAAATTTAATATCGAACTTCTATTTAGGAAGGTATCTTTATTTTATAACAGTTAAACAGCTTGAAACTAAGATGGTATTTTGTACTATAAATATATCATTTCATACTGTTTTGAAATGTAAATTGATGCGTTTTTATGTTGAAAGAGAGTGAGCAACGAGAAATCCTTGAGCGTAAAGGACAAAAGTCGATACAGTTTTGAAAAAGCAACAGGTAATTGAAGACAGTCGAGAGCTTAAACGAAATAAAATTTTCGATTACTTAAAGCTACTAATTAATCCAAAAATTATTATATTTGAAGAATTCAAGCCGAATACTGCAATGAAGTCGATACAATTTCAGAAATATCATTTTAGTTAGCTAAGGAAATATGCAGTGAGTTATTTAAAAGATAAAAAGCACTAAAAACGATAAATTTAATTTTTTTCGAACGTTACAAAACTTTAAAACAAACATGTAATTACAAATAAAATTTATAGAACCGGTAATAAAAAAAAATCAAAATCTAACGAACTGCAAAGTTTGCACATTATAAATAAATATGAACAGCAGTAAACTTTAATTCTTTGAATTATCTGTCAAAAAACATAAATAAAACTTTTTTTTAAAATTAATTTACGAAATTTCGACGTTAAATGGCTTTTCTTCCAAAACTTCAAGGTCATAAGAATTATAAAAAAAATTTCAATAATTATATATAATCATTCTAAAAATTAAAGCGACAAACTTTTTATCTATCCCTTTAAACATTTTTAGAGACCGAAAGAAGAGCTTTTAAAAATTGCACGAAAACGCGCCAATAAAAAAAAGTTAATATCTTAAGTGATTAAATAAAAGAAATATATCTCAATGCCGTAAATGTTTTGTAACACTGAACACGAAAGAAACATTTTCATGATAAAAATTTTCATGAACATTATTAAATTATATCACCCTGAGGGAAAAAAATTCTTCGCCAAAAAGTAATAATCTCTTGAAAAACGAATAAACAAAACAAAAAGAGAGAGCCATGGAATGCCCAGGATTAGCAATACAAGCCCGCTTTCATCGGCACTACCCTAAAAAAACCGGCTTGTATCAAAACACAAGATATATTTTCTCCCTCTGCAATATCTTTATCTACAGAAGACGGCCTTGATCTGTGAAGCTCGATGGAAAGGTTATTTACTTCAGCGATAATTTTTTCCAAAGTTATTTGTGTGTGTTAGTTGCCTCTCCTCCTTTCTTCTTCCAGTATTTACTGATAGCCAGCAAAAGAAAAAATTAAATAAAAATCGCGTGCACAGAAATCTCCAACGACGTTTTTAATTGGTCAGAAAAACCGGTTCCCTTTCCTTTCACATACTTTGTAGCACAATCTATTACTTTCAAATTCCCCGTGGTCAGGTTTTATTCCCCTTCCCCCATGTAAAAAACCTAAGCACGATTTTTCTAACGGTATATCAAGTTTTTTTTTTTTTTTATTATTATTATTAATCTTCCTCTCATTTTTTTTTGAACGTGACAATTTATTAAAGCTGTGCGCTCACGGGTCCGATTATTTCTCCAAGGATGATGATAATCACATCTTCCCTAACAATAGAGCGTCTCCCGTCAGCCAACCAATCGACCTTCCTATTTTTCAATACCCTGTTATTGAGTGTCATTCTGGAGACAATATTTAACAGAAGACCGACAGGGCATTTCTTACAGGGGGTGGGGGGATCGCGACACGCAATATCTGACAACGATGCGATGAGCTTTCTACAGGCCACAAAACCAATATTATTTATTTATATCCGAATCTTTAAGCCTTTATCAAATTTGATCAAAATAATTCTTAAATATTTTAGAAAGGAATAAATACTATTCTTTTTAGAAAGAAAGGTGGATTTTCTTGGTCAGATAAAAAAAAAAAAAAAAAAAAATGAGACACAGCTTTTGAAATATGCTGTATAATAATTTCAGATACCATAGTAAATGTATCCACATTTTTTATATAAACTTTGGAAGTGAAAATCTATATAAATTAATCTTCCATATGTCGACAACATTGAAAATTGCGGCTGCAGTTGCTGAGTGGTCGCGGTTGCGAGCTAATGGTCGCTATGTAAGTAAGATAGTTAAAACTGGAAAGGTCACACCCAAGCAGCATTAAATTCAAATACAATTTGACGAAGATACCTCTCAAACAATAAACATAAACACAAAACAAAAATTGAAAGGCCAGCAATATTACAAAATACGAATCAACCATTACTGTGCCATGATGGCACAACAATTTCCAAAAATACACATACACACACAAGACTTGTAATAATAAAGCTTCTACCTCCAATAAAATACGTTTTTTTTTTTTCTTCAGGAAACTAAGAAAGCATGGATATCGAAATTTAAATTTAGATAACTCAGAATAAGATGTTTGTTATGATGAATAATGCATCAATTTTCTCGATTTTTATTTTCTGGACTTAACCGCATTGGCTTCTAAGTGGTTCAAATACTCATAATATTGCGAATGCTTCATTATTTCATCCAGATGCATTTAATATTTACAAAGCGAACAAATTTAACATGACTAATAATAATAATACACAGCATTTCTACTTTTTTAGTGTGTTTTTTACTGCTTCAAAATATTTACGAAAAAAAAAAAAAATTTTAAAAAATGTTATTCAAAGTGACAACTATGCTTTCAATAATTTTGCATAAAATGTTACGCAATTACTTAATCACCTTTTTTTAATTCTTAAAATGGTTTATTCAAATTATGAATGCAATACTGAACTGTAAAAATATGGCAGAAAGTGTTTATTGAGCTCAAGAAAAAAAAAAAATCAAATGAATTACATTTCTTCATGAGAAATGAGACACTAAGTATATGCAGTCATCCAAAAGTACTTCAAAGCAAACCATTTTCTTACATTTGAAATATGGTAAAATACTAATCAAATACTTGTTCTCATCATACATCAAATAATTAAAAGAGCACTTAAGTGCAGTCAAATTCGCGTAGTTTTAATATCATACACACATAATTCACAAATTCTGGGACACATAAATCACAGTTCTCGAAGTTTTTACTTATCTATGATTTAACAAAAAAAGACAAAATAATTAATAACTTGATTCTAATTTTGATCATTAAAATTAGATAGAATTCTATGTAGCTTTCTTGAAAAAATGTAACTATTATATTTTTTCACAATTTAAACACACAAAAAAATTAATCTATTTTTTTTTTTTTTTCAATTTTTTTTTTTTTTTTAATTTTCATTGCAAATTACACATAATAGTGAATTTTGGAGCGACATCTTTTTCACAACTAGTCTTCAAAATGAAGCACGAAAAACTGATTTCACAGGAGGAAAATTCCATAGCATCCAAATAAAGTACGGCATTTTGATATTTAAACTCGAAGAGAGAAATATTAGATAATACGAATTTCAAAAATTACTGAACGAGTCCGGAAAATGCAGCTTTCTTTAAAGTTTAAACCCAAAAGAAATATTTTCCTCTCTTCTGTTATTCGCTCTCACTTTTTCAATAATTATTTCCAGCAACAGTTTGGTTTGTCCCAATTTTTATAGTCACATTAAAAGAGACGGAGAGATTTAGAACAAACATGCCCATACAAGTATAGCTCCATACCGTTTCAAGCAGCGCCTAAACAAACAGAATCAAAAGGCAAACATCCTAGAAATGAGAAAACTTTTAATATAGGTTTTGCAGAGAGTTCAGCAACCTTCTCTGGAGCAAAGCCAAAAATTTGCGTTTTCTCGCTTTTCCCTTTCCTAAATAGAGCCAGGTTCGCCTTGACATTATAAATGCGATTCCCCACTCTCTAGCCCAGCCACGCAGGATCATCATGTGATTGCAGGAAATGCAAATAACCTTCATTCACAGGTTTTTATAGACTCGAAATGCATTGACATGACACTTCCCCCTCTAATCCCTCCCCCCTTTTTTTTCTAATGAAGATCGAAAAAATTCACTCGGAAAAAGCTTTTATTACACAGTTGATTTTTTCCAAGTGTATGTCTCGAAAGTTAGCTAAAATAATTTTTGGTAAAAGTTATTACAATCGAAACTTGAATAACGCGAACTTTTATAATTCTAATTTATCCAGCGATTTCTCTTAGATCATAACGGTAAAATCAGTCCATGATACTTTCCAACTGGCAAGCATTAGCATTTTTTAAGTTGTCTCTAAGAGTAAGGGAAGTTAATGACAAAGGAATGCAATTTTCTCTTTGCAGAAATGGCGTTTTGTTAACATAAGGTAAGCTATATGTAGATTTTTTTTTTAAAAAAAAATCACTTTCATTGATTGGAATAAACACAATGACTCAAAGACTGCATTTAAAGAGGAAAGTAAAAGTACACGATTTTTTTTCCAAACGTAGTACCATGTACAGGAACTAAGAAAAATAAAAATGTAATAACATATTTTGTGAAGAAAAAAAAAAAGGCTCGTGTATTAAATCTTTGATCGTGTGGCTAACTTATATATATATATATATTTAAAAAAAAATTTCTTTAAGAAAACACGCATAATTCGAATTTATTTCCCTCCTCCCTTCTGCTTTGAATTATTCAAGATTGACTGTACTAACGATCTGTTACATGACATTTCTACACTGTTGCAATGGAAGGCATGAAAAAAGTTTTAAAAGTAATCTTTTTTAATGCTGTTAATTCTCAAAACTTTTAAAATTTGCTTACCTGAGATAATAACCAATCATTTATGTCAACCACTCTGGAAATTATCTACAGAAAAAATAAAATTGGATATTGAAATATATGCATTAATATAGTAATTTATGAGAAAAATACAGCAAAACACATAAATAAAGAAAATATAAGAACAAAAACAATGGAAATAAAATTATTAACAAAGTACACGTAGACAGATCTACAGATGAAAATCATTGATCATATAAGCTGTTTCCTAAACAGATTAATCTTTTGAAAATTCAATACATGTTCCCCCAAACTGGACGTTTTATTATATTTATGAAAGAAATGATTCGTGAATGCTAAAAATTTCATATCATATCCACAAACTGAAAAACATAGCTTGGAATTAAAATTTAAAAGATTCACGTAACAACTTACTGTATAAATTTAATATGTAAGTTTAGTATTACCGACATTTTCTTTTCATTTGTTTTAAATCCAAAGCAACGGCTTGCAAGCTTTATGTTACTAAGCCCGAAAAGATTTCCCCCCGTGTCTCCCCACCCTTTATTTTCTAAATAGACCTAATAATAAACATGATTTAAATAAGTAAAATAAATAAAAAATTAAAGCTAAAATTAACAGAATAATAACAAGCTGTAGAAATACAAAAGTGTCTCATAAATATACCTATTTTTATAATTGCTTTTGATTATAAAAAAAAAAAAAAAAATTATTATGCACTTCGTTCAGTTACGTATTACTTTCAATTTATTCCCTCCTCCCTTCTGCTTTGAATTACTTCAAGATTGTTGTACTAACGATCTGTTACAGACATTTCTACACTGTTGCAATGGAAGGCATGAAAAAGTTTTAAAGTAATCTTTTTTTAATGCTGTTAATTCTCAAAACTTTTAAAATTTGCTTACCTGAGATAATAACCAATCATTTATGTCAACCACTTGGAAGTATCTAAAAAAAATTGATATTGAATATATGCATTAATATAGTAATTTATGAGAGAAAAATAGCAGCAAAACACATAAATAAAGAAAATATAAGAACAAAACAATGGAAATAAAATTATTAACAAAGTACACGTAGACAGATCTACAGATGAAAATCATTGATCATATAAACTGTTTCCTAAACAGATTAATCTTTTGAAAATTCAATACATGTTCCCAAACTGACGTTTTATTATATTTATGAAAGAAATGATTCGTGAATGCTAAAAAATTTCATATCATATCCACAAACTGAAAACATAGCTTGGAATTAAAATTTAACGATTCGACATGTAAGTCTTACCGCTTTTCTAATCGCCACAGCTTGCCTGACCGACAAGTTTCTGTCCCGCGCTCTACCTTTTTTTTAAAGCTACACACATGTAGCAGCACGGCTATGGGCTACCTCGCATCCTCGTAGCGAGCGTGCCATGGCGACGCATCTAAAACGCAAGTGCGCTCGCTAGCGGCATGGACCTACCATGTATCGGTAGCGAACAGGCGCATAGTGCGCTTGCCAGTACGGACTTCCTCCCCCGTTGCAATTAACACATGGATCAATACGTCCGAGATTGACTTTGTGAAAACAACATTTTTCCAATTTTTATTCATCAACATAACACCTTTTGTTAATCACCTTTAGGGTGATACAATCGTTCAACCTTTTCCAAATATCCCCCCCAATTTTTTTCCCCGCAAGAAATCTTTTTTTTATTTGGATAAATAGATAAACAGCTTCTGAATCATCGACTCGTTGCTGTTTTGTTCCATCGAAAGCAATCGCGGCACCACTTGGAAAAAACCTTTTTCTGCTTTTTCATGAAGGATGATAAATCTTCCATATGATATCTGTGTCATCCCAACAATCTCACGAGACTTCACTTTACGACTTTCATTATAATTTTGTCACTCCTCCTCATTTTCGTGAACGGCTTCACAGGAGTCTACGAGCGTTCCGCGTCATTGTGTCAGACGACCACGTTTAAACTCGCAAACCACCGACAAATCATTTGCTTTTGATGGACAGAGTCCAGATAACATTTTTCAATCCATTGTTTCGCTTGCACGGTGTTGTTACCCATTAAAAACAATGTTTTATCAGAACACGAAACTCGTTTTTTTTTCCATTTTTTAAACAAACTACCAAACGACTTTACTCACCTCATAACTCAGCTGTTTCTGGTCCGATCGACTTAAAATTTTGACACGTTTCAACAAGGTTAGTACTCTAGAAAGACCTGGTTCTGGTTTACTACGAGCGCCATCTCTGGGTTAGTCTCGGGAGTTATTGATCCATGTGTTATTCATATGTCACGCATTTTAGACACTGGTTGTGGCTGTGAAAATTTGTTTGATCAGTTTCAACGATGATGCATGGAAACAACTAACTGATTGTAAAAGAATAAAATCATGCAACTGGAAAAGCTACATTTACATACAGTTTACAAATACACTTAGCAAAATAGTTAACAGATTTAAGGAGAATTCAAGATGCCTCCCAGCTTCTTTCAAACAGCGATCTCTTGGCAAAATACAATTAAAGATTGTCCAATGATCAATCAACTTGGGACGAAAGGCATATTTCAGAAATTGCATCAAATTATGCGAAGTTCGCCAACGAAATAAGGTGACAATGCTCATTTAAATCGATAAAGAGATCATTTTCAATGTACTCAGCGAATTCTATAAGCTCAAATCAGCGAAAACGATATCCTATTCCAAATTAACTATAAAAGCACAAAAGTTACAGGGTGGAATTCACTGCAGAGACTGAACAAGGACTGGAGCATGGTTCCGGATTTTAATACTTGAATTCCTTTTTCTTATGACTTACCTGCAATATTATGTGAGACAGCGATACGTCTTTATTTATTTTACAGATCATATTCCAGTGACGAGGGGGGGGATTCAACCTGGATGGTCGAAGATAGATTCAGTACTAAAATTTATGGAAAAGAGCAAAAAATATTTTTCAAAAGAAAAATTTTGGAAGTGGAAGTATTATGGACTGGGCCGCTGTAAATTTCGAATATTCCCCAATCGCTTTCAGAGCTTCAAAATGAATAGCAAAAGAATTCAGTGTAATAAACATGAGACAAATTTGCTTAATTCAAGAGCTGATTTCGTCGCATAGTGAACATTTTCAATTAACTATGCTGACATACATAACTAAGATCTTGTATGCAAGCAAATGGTATCCAGCAAAAGTGGCATTAAATTGTCTGGCTTGCGTCAGCTGTATCAATCCAGTAGAGAACTTTTGCAGAATGATCATGCCGTTATGAACGTAAAGACAGTTTCAACCAAGATTATATCAAAAATGAAATTATAGTGTTGGTCAAATACTGATCAAGCTGTCCTAAACAATCTTGTGACGAACATAGATAACCATATTTTTCAATAAATTAATAGAAGCAGAAGTGTTGCCAACTAATGGTAGGAATTATTTTCTCGAAATTCCTTAACTTTTATTTGTGGTGAGTAGTGAATGTAAATTTTGTGCAAGAACTAAATGAGGCTATGCCACCCAAACAGATTTAAATATGTCTTAGATGTGAAAAGCTAAAAAAAAAAAATTGGTTGACAAGGAGCGTCGAAAATAGAAGATGGATCACTAGAGCTAAATCCGGGGTGCGTCACGTGTTACAAAGACAAAGGTAAAACCTACAGGAGAAAAAAAAGGACTGGTACCATCGGGGGTCATGATGCCCTATGTTAAAGAAGGCAATCCTTGAAGCGTACAGCCAGCTGCACTGTTGCAAAACTTTCTGCATGCCGCAGCTTTACAGCGAGCTACGCCGCACAAGTACAGAACAACCCGCAAACGCAGCGCGCGCACCGTACTTGCCGCTTAATACGCTGGCAGCATTTGTACCTTCGCCGCTCCAGCACCGCCTTTTGCCGTAAAGCACTGCCTTTAGCGCTGCTGGCTAATAGCTGGCAAACAGCTGCTGCTGCGCCTGCACCTTTTGCCCAAAATTTTTTTTTTTTACATACACATTTTTTTACTGGCACATACTAGCTGCCAGCTGGCTTCGCGGCTGCTGCTGGTATGCACAGCGAGCAGCCTTTACAGCAGCCAAAACCGCGAAACCATGCTGCGTACAAAGCCAAAGGCTACGCTCGCCAGCGTACCAGCAGGCACTACATCATGCCTTCGCTGGCCAAAAGCCCGCTTGCTGCCGTGAAAAATGCAGCACAACAGCCAGCCGCCTTGGCCAGAAAGCGCTGCCGCTTGCAAATTTGGCTGGCTTAGGCCCGTAAACTGTATAAAGTAAAGCGGCAACCACGCGCCGCAAGCAGCACGGCCGGCTGCAACTGCGGCCGCGCAGGCTAAGCAACATGCCGCCTTTACCGCGAAACCCGCCGCTGGCGCCGCTGCGAGCACCGCACGCGCCGGCGCGTAAAGCGCGCCATATGTGTATGTGAACCCATAAGGAAAAAAAAAATTAGGGGAGAGCGAAAGTTGAGACTGATGGACTGAAGAGCTAAAACTGACTATGATGCGCCAAAATGTCTGTCTATGATATAGAATGGAAACCGGTTGAAAAGGGTCAGAAAAGACAGATCATCGCTATGATGTATTATCTGGAGGGGGGGGGGGGATGAGGACGTCATGCGTGTTGCAAAGACAGTACAATCTAGTGGAAAAGGAAACAGATCCCTTGTAAGGTATATGGGAACGAAGAACGGATCATGATGTTCAAACTTATCTAACTGAAGGTAAAGCGTCTGTAATGTCTCATCAGAAACTAAAGAAGTCGTAACAATTTACTTAATTACCACTTCTGTAATGTTCACACTCATTGCAAATTGAGGCAAATGTTGAATGAAGCTTTGGCCATCAAACAAAACTGGGATTCATTCTTATAAGGATTCTTTGATAAAATAGCGAATAGAGACTCACAACTATAGCAATAAATTCTCAAAGAAAACTGAGCAGCATTCAAGGATTGCTCCCTCAGTTTCGTAATGATGTTCCAGTTATACCTTAGGTTATCATTCTGAATCAGAGAATGGGTACCAAATCAGACTTTTAGAAATAGAATTCAATATGAATATGAATTCAGAGAGATTCTAAGGTATATAGAGTTAATTATACTACTTTCCTTCAGATTTTGAAACATGCCATAAATATGCGGCTTTCCGCTTTGATGCAAAATGAATCTTAAATCCAATGTTGAAACTACAATTACGTTTTTAGTAGACATAATTTATTATCAACGAATCACCAATTATTATTGATTCCGTTTAAGGAAACTGATTCAGTGAAGCTGAGGTGTGCTTGAGTTTTTTACAATTTTCGGTCGAAATAACCGTTGGATAACTTAATTGGAATCATGGGTCACCTTGGTCTTAATATCCATATCTTGTATTCTTTTGAAGTGACTGAATTTCGGCTTCACTTACTAGAACTGCGGTTTTTTATTTTGGAGGTATTTTAAAAATACTGTAGTAGTTAAGAAAAGAAAAATTACTTTATGAATTTAAGTTCATTTAAATGTTTTTAAAGAAGATTGAATTTATTAATCAGATTTTTTTTAATAAGAGAGATTTCTAACTAAGAGAGGCATTATTTATAGGGATGTATGCTTTTAGCAACCGGTCATTGGGGTAGCTGCCTTTCGTGTCGAGTATCTCTCCTCTGTTTGCAATCGGTACTTGACAAATTTTTTGCGAGATATGTGGACGAGAATCATGTTGATTGGATGCTAGGTTAACTGCAACTGGCGGAGAAAGGATGTTATTTGTGTCCTAAGAGTTTAACGCTATTTTTTTGGAGAATGAAAGGAAATGAAATTTATACGAATATTTTTTAGGTCTTTTAATTTTTGGGTCAGGGTTGTCTAAAATGTTACGCAGGAATTATTGTCGATGTTGTTAGATAATTAAAATTTAAACGTTATTTTTTGCATGGTGGTTCTGATCAATAGAGTTTAGTTTATATTAACGTCGCACTAGAAACAACGAAGGCTATTGGCGACGGACCTCATGTTCCCCAGACCACGGTCCGTGAGCAGGGACGACACCTGAGCTGGCTCCCCCTCTCCTAACATCACACCACCAGCAGACTTTGATTGAACAGCTAACGTGCATCAGCTGACTACACGGCGGGTCTTTGGCGTGAGATCGAACCCACGACTGAACGAATCAGACCGCCAGCCTTCAGATCCACGACCTTGACCACTAAATACCGCGGCCTGATTAGTAGGAAACTGGTGCATTATATATATATATCAATGTTTCTCATTAACTATCTAAAGCTAACAATTTGTCTTATGTTGTTTTGTGCTTTTTCAAGTTTGTGTGTTCCGGCAGCAAAAATTCAATCTAGACAACAATACGCTAAGATTGGTCAAAGAATCAGAATTTGTTCAAACAATTAGCAATCTAATTTCTACACTTCATTTCAAATTCCGAGTAATTAAGAGGATAAAAGAACTCGCACTAGCTCGGAATTTCTATATGAATAATGCGTAGCTCAAACAAGAGTTTTTTTTTTTTTTTTTTTATCAACCATTATATCAAGGTATTTTGTGTGAAGGGTCAGAAATGTGTGTGAAATAAGAACAGTAAACTTGCATATGGAATTATTTACATGCTTGAAAATGATAATAGAAGTCATTTACAATTGTGTAAAGGAACAGGCCATTTGCTACATATTTGTTATTTTGTTATATCGGTGGTTTTTTTTTTTTCGAAATAAAATTAAGTTTTAACGTAATTACAAAAAATAAAACTTTTTTGAATTAGGTACTTATGTATAAAAGCAAAAAAAAAAAAAAAAACCACGAAAGAATAGAATAGATTGTTACGTCGGAAAAAATAGTGAATCAGGAACAAAAATTAGTATTTATGTGCACATAAAATGGGATGTTCACCAAAATAAAAGTATATGATGGCAATATTGGGAAAAAATTTCAGCAAAAAATTGCTTTAGTAAGTTTTGTTTTTTATTGAAACACTTTGGATTAAAGGAAATGCTAAAACGAAGGTTGTTCGAAGTATATGTTTTTTGATGACAAATAATGTTCTAACTCAGGATGATGTTACCACTGCATGTTGTCATCGTTAAAGGCGCCAAACAAATAAGGCGGCAACTACGATTTGATAGCTGCCGCGACCGGTTGTCACTATCAAAGACCTCACGGATTCATCTTAATACGAAACCATGAAATAATCAAAACATTTAAGTTACTTCAAGTGAATCTATTTCAAAGAAGGCAACGATGGTTTTCATCAGCTAGGGAAATATTATGCCATAATACTCAAAGTCTTCTTAGAAAAAGGAGAAAAGCGATAAATGGATACCTCAATTACTATTCTTAATACCCCCATTTTCTATTCTAACATTGATATTTTGACTATCTCATGTAACATGATTCTGAGTTTGATATTTTTCGGCTGCAACATAGCTACCACCACAATAAGACTACCATCCCAAACAATAATAATTCTTTTAATCAACATTCTGTATTTTATTAACTTCATTTTTTATTAACATAGTAAATGACAGTATATCATTTATTTCACTTTAAGAAATTTATGATTTTACGGGTCATTCTAGTTCCTCCCAAAGGTCCATAAACACCAATACAAACCAAGAGAGCATTCTATTTTGCGATATCTTAAAAAAGTTTTACAAACAGGTTGAGCGCGCATATATGTATATATAATACATAAAAAAATAGATAACAAAGTTAAATAAAGTAACATTTAAAATCTAGTAACATAGCCATTGCTTGAATAATGAACTACTTAAAAAAAAAATATTTTAAAAATGAGTATGTAAGGATCCGAAGCTGTCAGCTTCAAGTCCGAGAATATTGACGACTCACGCGGTATTAGTTCAGCCAAACTCTTTAAAATGAACAAAACTCCACGTGATATAACGAAG
>BMAW01063591.1:134505-236589 GCA_019974015.1 Nephila pilipes | reverse complement strand
AAGTCACCAATTGTAAGCAAGCATGAGGGCTATTGGCGACGGATCTCGTAATTTCAACCTCGGTCAGTGACGACCCTCCTATCCCTAAGTCCCCATTACGCCAAGGGAGGACTTGAGACCCCACAAAATGAACGTTTATCAGCCCGCTACAAGAATGGTCTTTAGCGGCATAGGCCGAACCTATGATTCGGAGGAAAAAACACCGGCGCAAGTTCCGATCATAACCCGGTCACAGAGGCGACTTCCCCCCGCTTGCATAAGTAACACATGGATCAATACGTCCAGGACTAACATTGCATTTATTTTTTTATTCATCAACATAAACACCTTTTGTTAATCACCTTTGAGGATACAATCGTTCAACGCTTTTCCAAATATCCCCCCACAATTTTTTTCCCGCAAGAAATCTTTTTTTTTTTGTTCAGTAAATAGCGATAAACAGCTCTGAATCATCGACTCGTTGCTGTTTTGTTCCATCGAAAGCAATCACGGCACCACTTGGAAAAAACCTTTTTCATGCTCAATTTTCATGAAGGATAGTAAATACACTTCCATATGATATCTGTGTCATCCCAACAATCTCACAGACTTCACTTTACGAACTTTCATTATAATTTTGTCACTTCACTCATTTTCGGTGTAACGGCTTCCGAGTCTACCCAGAGCGTTCCGCGTCATTGTGTCAGACCATTTAAACTCGGCAAAGACAAATCAGTTGCTTTTGATGGACAGAGTCCAGATAACATTTTTCAATCCATTGTTTCGCTTGCACGTGTCTGCAGTTAAAAAACAATGTTTTATCAAAGAAACTCGGTTTTTCCATTTTTTAAACAAACCACAAAACGACTTTACTCAACCTCGATAACTCAGCTGTTTCTGGTCCGATCGACTTAAAATTTTGACACGTTTCAACAGGTTAGTACTCTAGAAAGACCTGGTTACTGGTTTACTACGAGCGCCATCTCTGGGTTAGTCTCGGAGTTATTGATCCATGTGTTATTCATATGTGCACATTTAGACACTGGTTGGCTGTGAAAATTTGTTTGATCAGTTTCAAACGATGATGCATGGGAAGCAACTAACTGATTGTAAAAGAAAAGATAAAAATCGTACAACTGGGAAAAGCTACATTTACATACAGTTTACAAATACACTTAAAATAGTTGAACAGATTTAAGGATGAATTCAAGATGCCTCCCAGCTTCTTTCAAACAGCGATCTCATGGCTTAAATACAATTAAAAGATTGTCCAATATCAATCAACTTGGGACAGAAAGGCATATTTCAAGTTGCATCAAATTATGCAAGTTCGCCAACGAAATAAGGTGACAATGTCATTTAAATGAGTAAAGAGATCATTTCAAATGTACTCAAGCAATTCTATAAGCTCAAATCAGCGAAAACGATATCTATTCCAAATTAACTATAAAACACAAAAGTTACAGGGTGGAATTCCATATGCAAGCGAACAAGGACTGGAGCATGGTTCCGGATTTTAATACTTGAATTCCTTTTTTTACTGACTGTACCTTGCAATATTATGTGAGGACAGCGATACGTCTTTATTTATTTTACAGATCATATTCAGTGACGGGGGGGGATTCAACCTGGATGGTCGAGATATAATTGCAGTACTAAAATTTATGGAAAAGAGCAAAAAATATTTTTCAAAAGAAAAATTTTGGAGTGGAAGTATTATGGACTGGGCCGCTGTACATTTCAGAATATTCCCCAATCGCTTTCAGAGCTTCAAAATGAATGACAAAAGATTCAGTTATAAACATGAGACAAATTTGCTTAATTCAAGGGACGATTTCGTCGCATGAACCTAGTATTTCAATTAGAACTATGCTGACATACATACTAGATCTGATTATGCGCATAAATGGTATCCAGCAAGAAGTGGCATTAATTGTCTGGCTTGCGCCTGGTATCAATCCAGTAGAGAACTTTTGCAGAATGATCGTGCTGGTCGTTATGAACGTAAAGACAGTTTCCAACCAAAGATTATATCAAAATGAAATTATGAGTGTTGGTCAAATACTGATCAAGCTGTCCTAAACAATCTTGTAGCGAAGACATAGATAACCATATTTTTCAATAAATTAATAGAAGCAGAAGTGTTGCCAACTAGATCGGTAAATTATTTTCTCGAAATTCACTACTTTTATTTGTTGAGTGGTAGTGAATGTAAATTTATTGCGAAAGAACTCAAATGAGGCTATGCTACCAAACAAGATTTAAATGCAATGCTAGATGTGAAAAGCTTAAAAAAAAAAAAAATTAGTTGACAAGGAGCGTCGAAAATAGAAAAGGATCACTAAGATAAATCCGGGGTGCGTCACCCGTGTTACAAAGACAGTAAAACCCTACAGGAAAAAAAAAGTCTGGGTGACTCGTCGGGAGGTCATGATGCCCTGTACTAAAGAAGGCAATCCTTGAAATCCCCGATATAATCCCCAGGGCTATACCTAAACGCTGGATACCCATTTAAGACACACTCTTATGATATGCATGAGCTACAATGGAATATTCATCATACCTGGTCACCACACGGGTTTTTTTTATTAGGTGTGAATGTATAATTATGCCGCATGATGGCGGTAGTATACTTTTTTAACAAGATTGTACTTCTTAAATAAAATACATTATGTTGACGTTTCTTTTATTTATATTCATGTATCAAATAAAACACTAAATAACACCTAGCAGATTAAATCGATGCTAATATTTTTAAAGGAGAAAAACTTCAATGATACGTACATTTTGAAAAAATATTCTTTAATTTTTTTTTAAAAATAATTTTGAATGAATAATTTCTAATAACCAGCGCCTATACATCTTTTATGTAAACTATTAATTTAAAAATTTTTCAAATTTTCTTAAATTTACGTACACAATAATAATTTTTTTAAAAAAAAACTATTTTAATCTTGAAACTTATTTCTCAAAAATTTCATTCGCCAATGAATAAAAAAAATTATGCTCTTTGATTAAGCAAAATTCATGACGAAATACTTACAATGAACTGGTAATTCTGAAACTTAATCAGATAACGAAGGTCATCCTTCAATTTTAAAGTCTGAATTTGTGAGTTCTGTCATGTTGTTGTTCAAGTCACTCAAGACCGATAGGACTACACTAAATTGATAATATTCTTATTTGATCAAAAATGTCCAAAAACCTTTAATAGATTGGGCCCTATTTGGAGGCCTAAACAATCCAGTGTTGTATTGGTCAGGAGGCTTATTAATACAACACTGCTGCAGATGGAATAGGTGTGTTCAATTGGATTCGTGATATAACAGAAAATGAATGACCGTTTGATAGCTACTTCGCTTCATTCGAATTACGACTCATCTTTCCGTTTCGAATTTCTTTGTTATATATATAGAAATAATATTTTTTTTTTATCTTCAGTTATTTAGATATGCGTGTTTTTAGAATCCTTTACCATGTTAAATAAAAATCTCAAAACGGAAATCGGATGCGTTGAAGAGAAATTGCAGAATTCTTCCTTACAATGAAAATGATCAATTTCGTAAAGATAGTGACTAAAAAATAAAATAAAAAAAAAAAACCGTTTAGATGATCAAAGCATTTAATGTATACGAATCAATTTTCATCGATTACAATGATCTACTAGTTGCTTAGTATAACAAGTAAAAAAAAAAAATACTTCGATGCATTTTTCCCCCCTTTTGTAAATGAAATTTCAAAAAGATTTTTACAAAATGAACAATTTTTCGAAATATTCAAGTTTTATGGCATCACGGAATGAAAGGAAACAATTTTTTTTAAAACACTTCCCCTCTAACTCTTGATACGAATTAAGAATTCAAACTGAGCTCCTGCTTCCTGATTGGACAATCGCTATGCACCCTGTAATCTCCCCCACCCCGATACCATTTAAATTCGCTTTCGCTGCGCTATTCTATCATAATACTTAAGAAACTTTTAAATTGTCATCATTTACATTTTAAATTCAATATATTCTTAACTCAACAAATTTTAAATTCAATAATTTTAAATTTAAATTCAATAGTTCTTTATATATTCACACACTTATTTCCTTTATCGTAAGCATCCATCTAATTGTCATGGGTACTTGGAAGTTATCAAGTTGAACTCAGATGGGAGTTTAAAGCCCAACAGGGCTAGGCACTCTATCAATAATCTTGACTATGAATTACGACTTCATTTTTGGCAAGAGTTGTGCGATTTTGCAAAGATAATGAGATAATGAATTTGTTAAAACATTTTTTTTTCTGGATACATTTATTCAACATCAAAATTATTTCTTTTATTTTCATAAAAATATTTAACATTCAAATGTGTTTAATTATTATCTTCAATTTCACTGAGAACTGTCTTCAGCAGTGCACTGAAGTTGTGCTCACAAACATATAGACACATACATATATATACATATACACACACATATATATAGACATACATACATACATACACGCACATATACATACACACACATATATAACCATGATAATTATTTTTCAAACGCAATGCTAAATAAATAACATTATCTAAGTCAACTCGAGACTACATGTATTAATTATTATGTATGTGTTATGTATGTATTATGACATGTATGTATTAATTGTGCGGCTAATGCAACGAAATAAAATTTTCGAAGTGTAATTTTTGCAATTACATAAAATTATAGCAAACATAGTTATAATGTTGTTCTCTGCTTTATTGCTGGAATACGTGTTCTTTTCACGGATAATTTTTAAAATAAAATCACAAAGAATCAAAAAAAAAAAAAACACACACACACAGAGAGAGAGAGAGAGAAAGATAGATCATGCGGTCAAGTGTTGTGACGTGATAAGCGCTAGTTACACTTTGCGGTGCGGTAGCCTTCATTAATGGAGAGAGACAAGGCAAAAGGCTAAAAATTCGCTCATTGAGTGTGTAGTTTAAAATTTGCATAAAACTCCCTTGATATTTTCTCAGTAATCTTTCTAAAAATAGTTAAAACATCTACAGCATTTCTTTTGGTGTTTGATGAAGGTTGTGGATTGCTTTAAAGCAGCAATTATTAAAATTAAGCATTCAGTTTTTATTCGATTAGGTCAGGAAAAAACTTATGCGGCTATTATTTTTAAATGATAAAAAAAAAGGCATTAAAAAATCTCATTAACACGTGCATCTTAAAAAAGGGGAGGTCGTGTGATGTTACATCTAAAACACGGGAAAATATTGAGGTTTTTTTTGTTTAGTTTAATTTTTATTAACGTCGCCCCAGAAGCAACACGAGGGCTATTGGCGACGGACCTCGTAATTTTGAACCACAATCAAGTGACGAGGACGACACCTGAGCTGGCACCCCTCTCTCCTAACATCCACACCATGCCAACGGGAGGACTTTGGGCCCCGAACAGATTTAATGTGCATCAGCCCCGGCTACACAGCGGGTCTTTGGCAGCAAGGATCGAACCCTCAACTGAACGAAAACCGCCGGCCGCAAGTCCACGACCTTGACCACAAAGCTACCGCGGCCCCAATGTCTGAGATGGGCAAACAAAATTTATTTCAAAACTTGAAAAAAGTTTTAGAATAAATGTTACTTTTATTTTTATTGTAACATTTGTATACTTTTTAAAGAGTATACAAATGATACAATACAAATAAAAACGCGATGAATGAAATTGAAACAGTGCATTTTTAAAAATTCGTAAAATCAGATTTCCAACTGTTATGTACTAATTCTGAGAAGTAAAGCTAAATGCTCGCCTGTCAGTCTATTTCTAATAGGATTCTTCCTAAGGTTAATAAAAGTAGGGAGAGAAAAAAAACAATTGGTCACTTACATAAGAGGAAGTAAACACCCACCGCATTAATTTTCTGGGAATGAGATATTAAATTTGGGAAACACACTTTAGATAACGATTTGGGAAAACTCTAATTTTGGAACATTGAGAAGCAACTGCTTGAGATTATTGTTAGATTGTTAATCGATTCAAGCTTAAAATCCGGGATCACTGCTCACAATTTATATTCAAAGGAATGTTGAAAATATCAAATCCTGCAAGAATGGCATTGAAATCATTCAATCCGTTTAAATTCAAAATACAGTTTTTTCAGGTCATTTTCAAAGCTCTTATGCTCGTCTTTATTTACTGAGGATATTTAATACCTCGAGAAAAGAAACCAGTTGTTCTTAGCTGCCCAGCAAACAGATCAAGTTTTAGTTAAAAATCTTGAGATATCGGCTTGGATTTCGTCAATACATAGATTTTTTACTTTGCCATGAGAACAACTTAAATCTACCAAACTTACTTGAAAACGCATTCTGTACTAAGCCATTTTAATTTTCATGTAATATAGCATATTTGAGTATTAAGATTGCACGGACTGAAGAAAATTTCGAAATTGCCTTTGATTAAGTCCATGAGATCGAATAGTATTTATATGGCATCTAGACGTATAACGTAGTGCAGAAAGACAACATTGTTCCCGAGATCATTTTGTTAAAAGAACCCAAGACATTCAGATTTTTCAATGTCATATTTGGTGCTCCATCGATCGTTATGTTTGTTATACTCGTAGGTACTTTCAAAAATGAAAACCGTTTCAGAAATTCACGAAAAACAACACATCCCGTGTTAGTTGCCTTTAACTAACGCATGCATGTCTGTTCAGTAATATTTAATATTGTAAATTACATATATCTTAAATTTGAGGCAGGATATTCTAGCAAGCCACAATTTGCTCATTTCTGATCCAAGTGGACACTGGATCCCAGTCCATTATTTACATGCCTAATTCAAGTTCCGCAGCAAGCAAATTAAACATTTAGCTAACACAGTGTTATTATTCTAAATATTAAAACTAAGCACATAAAAGTTAGTTAGAAAATCGTTCCATTTTTCTTTCTTTTTATTCTTAGATAAATGGCATTTGTGAATATTATTTATCTGGTCTCCATTTTCAGAGGTTGGACTCGACTGAAAACGAATCCTCATTATTTTTAATATTTCACTTTCAATGCCAATAAAAACTGTTGTAAACATCTCCCCAAAACAACTTTTTTTTAAAATGTAGGAAGCCCCGCTCATGTTTTATTGATTGCACATCCTCCACGTATGTGCTGATGAGAACTTATGGCCGAGCGAAGACTACAATAACAATCATAATTAACAAAGAGAGAGATCATCCAACAAACTACACGCTAGACTGAATACTCTATTTCAGAGGATAATGAGACGATGCATAATAATTTCGAGCTACTTTTAACACCAGCGTCCCGTACGGAGTGAAAGTGGTAGCACACAATTAAAAAAAGGTTTCGCATGACTGACCTACATCTCTGTATTCCTTGTTTCTGTCTGAGCTGTTTATGGCCGGAAACACGACGCTGTACGAGAGGCTCCACGCATATTTTACAACCTGTGGTTTTGATTGGGGTTACTGCTTCAGGCAATCAATTTGAAAACATTTCATCTTTTCTTACTTTTCCCCTTTCTTGAAGAGAAACGCCTTTTGGTGTTTTTGTTTGTAATGATTTCGAAACAGCAAGACGAAAGTGAATGAATGAGGTACGACATTTCCACTTTGCTTTTTGATTATTTAAACGGAAGATAAAATGGATTTTAATGAATAATTTTCAAAAAAAACTTTAGGTGTGGATTTATCATTTAAATGAAGTGATTATAAGACTTACACTTTTGCAAAATATAACAAGATACAACATGAGTAATGTGAACAATTAAAATATTTTAGAGTTAAATACTTCACGTGATTTAGTAGGTAACTTATTTCATAATGCAATCAATGCATCTCATTATGTTACCCACAGTTTCGATTCACAGACACGAAGCTCCAAGCCGAAATCACAAGTGACACCTATGTCAAAAACTGCAATGCGAAATTTCTCTATATATTTAAATATTATGTGTCTCGACGTTTTCTGCCAACATGAATTTAATTTTTATCGCATTTGAGATTTCATTTCAATACACATCTGGAGTAGAAAATAATCTCATCCCCCCCCCCTCCGTATATACAGCTTTTGTCTCGATCTAGTGCATTTGTTTACTCCCTCAAACCAGTTTTAAATTTAAATTGAATTTCTCTTTTAATCAAGAAACACTATGAATCATTGTTTCTAATGGCTAAAAAAAATCGACAATATTTACGATAATGGTGTCATAATTCTAAAACATTTGAAAAAGAAATATGAATATTAAAATGTTAAATTACTTAATATATATCTGAGTCAGTTTTAGTAGTTTTTTTTTTTTTTCCATTTGTGAATATTATTTATCTTAATTTGATTCTAAAGTTTTAAAATTAAAGGGAACAATACTTATGATAGAAATTAAAGGGAACAATACTTTTTTCTAAGCCACCTGAAAAAGAGAATAAGTTAAATTTCTATACGGAACTTCAAATTTATTATGTAAGGAGATGTGTGTATGCATTAAGACTCTCGAAAAGTTACTTCTTTTTGCTTTTTCTTATATAATGTTGATATTTTGTATTCGAATGTCTACGACGGTCACTCGAGTGCATTCGAACACAGAAGTATACAAGATACTTTTAATGAAAGATGATTAGTTTTACCTCATTACTTTAACATTAAAAAATAAAACCCAAACGATTTTTTGTTTGTGTGTTATGAAACTAATAACGACTTTAATTTAAGAATGTACGTTAGCAATCGCGCGAATTTCAGCTGCCTTTGATTTTGAAAGTCTTAAATATATGCAACGATGTATTTTTAAAAAATACGCACACACCTTAAACTAGAAAATGATTTTAAAACTTGAATTTCAGGTTTTATAAAAACTATTGCAAAAAGTGATTTATGATAATTTTCTGATTAATAGTAATTAAACTGGATGTTTTATCAATAAAGCTGAAATTAAGAAGCTCTACGGGAAAATTAGAAACCAATTAATTCTCTTCTCTCGAACATTCTTATGTATTACAAAGCGTTGGAAGGAATTTGAAATATTAGAAAGTATCAGGACCCGCCAAACATTAATTAGCTTTATTTCTTAATATTTCATAAACGGTTAAATTATAACATACTCTATGTCTGATCGATTTTTCCTGATATTATTAAAATTAACGTTTTAACACTCAAAATATACAAAAATATAAATTCTTGAAGATATGAAAAACCCAAAAAAGTTCTTTTAAAATTTTCTCATGAAATTTTAACAAATATTCCCTGTGTTAAAAAAGCATACGATTCCATACAAAAAAATAGTTTCTCTTATGCAACTGATTGTAATATATTCCAAAACAGCCCTTATCTATATATTCCCAATAATTCGTAATTGCATAGACACTACACTCTTAGTTCACTAATTGGCAGAGTTTCTAAAATCACACTCAAACAATAGCAAACTTGCTTAACAGCAATTCACTGTCTTAAAAAAACATTAGGCGAAAATGATGAAGTTAAATATCTTTCTTACGTAACACCTTTTTGGCAATTGTAAATAACGTAAACACCGATAAAGGTATGCTTTTATTACGAAACTTCCACAAAAACGAGACAGCGTGTCTGCGCTGAAGGAAAAGGGCAAACTACCTTCGAGATGGCATTTAAAAAGTGAGCTTTCCACAAATTCAACAATGGACACAAACAAATGGAACACCTCAAACTTTCAGCGAATTTGCTTTCTCTCCCATCTTGCATTTATATCGCCAAGAAATACAAAAGTTAATATGTTCCGGGGCCAAGACCGAGACACTCGCCAAAATAACTACGTCGGCTTCTCAATCCCGCTTCTGCCTTCAGCTTTAAGGGCAGGAATCGGAAAAAGCTATTTTCAGACAAGCACACCTTCCGTTTTCATAGCCGAACAGAACCTGCATAAAGCTAAACCTTGGAACCAATTTAGTTTGGCTAATCCGCAAATCGGGATTTGCTTTCATAAAAGATGGAACGACTCAACGTCAAACGCTCAAATGGCTGAAATGAGCAATTGTTTTCGAATGTTGAGTTACGTGTAAGATGAAATGATTATAATCGGAAAATATTTATGCTATGTATGCAAATCAAAACAGAAACAAGGAATACAATTTTAAGATAATATTTCGGTATGCGATTTTTAAGTTTGAAATATTAAATATTTATGGATTCATTAAATTTAGAAATCAAATACATTTTCTCTCTCGAAAAGGGAAAAAAAATTCCTTTCAACATTCCAAATTTCTTGATTTATAATTTAGGAAAAAATGATTTATTTTACACCTCATTGCGCGCGCTTGTTCCAATAACAAGGAAAACATTTGTGGAATACTCTAGCTCATTAATCCTTTTGTCTCGATTTAATGGAATATTCGTGGTTTTCAAGTAGTTATTTATAAGGAAAATGTTCGATGCCACTGATATTTACAAAAAAGTATTCATAAAAGTTGCGCAATTCAGAAATTGCAAACTTGAACATTTTCACAAAACAAATAGCGCAATTCGCATTTTTCTGGTTGTGTATTATATATAACATAAGACAAGAAGTTTTAATTTATACATAGATTAAATTCTTCCATAAGATTCCTCAGGCAAATATTTATAAAAATTTTACAATTACATCCGATTTCATAAAAAAAAAAAAAAAAAAAAAATATGGAAAATTTCAGTATACACTTAATAATAAGGCATAAATCATCTGGTTTTATAATGCCATGACGCCAAAAACTTTTCATTTTACATTCTTTATATTATAAGAGAACAAGCAAAAATGGACTGATCGAAGAAAAATCAATATTAACCAAAATGATTCGATTTAAAAAATAAATTAGTCACTACTTATTGAAAATTTATTTTAATAAAACATCACTCGGTATATCTGGAAAAAAAATTAATAAAAACCCAATTAGAATCGAAAAGTGTAAGAATACTTTAAAATACTTGCACATTTCACAAAAATATTAATTCTTTTTTAAGAAAATTGCTAGCTAATAACTTACAAATGAAGATTACTAGTTCAGACACAGAAAGATCAATAAATAACCAACACAAGGATAACGAAACAGAACGTCTATTTATTTTATTCTGTAAATATCCGATTGCGTGGCATTCATTATGTTCGTTTCCAAGTGAAACACGATCAATACCAATCAATAGATATTCAATGCAAGACCACATTTAATAAGATTGTATACTTAAGAACTGAAAAATCAGACAGCTAACAAGATATTGAAAAATATCAGAATCCACGGAATGAACATGAATTCCTCAAAAAAATATTATTCGTTAAATTAATTACACATAAAACAATAAGTCTGAGTACAGTAGTTGGAGGTTTTGGAGGAAGAACACTTTCCACTGCTTTTTACAAAATTTGGTAGCAACTTTTTTTTTGTTGCAACTTATATCGAAAAATTAAATTAGTGCCTTCATTAGAGAGATGTTACCTGGCTACAAAATTATGAAATTTCTAATTTTCCACGTACTACCGCAAAACTGTGCTGAATCCAAGTTTTTTTAAAAATGAAAATAGTTCAAGTCTTTAGTTTATGTGGGACACTTATACAGTATAAGGAAGAGTATAAAACACATATCCTAGAAAATTATGAAAATCAAATAAAATTATATATATTTAAAAAAAAGATAATGCAAAACAAGATTTTATTTTTAATCCTCCTGATTTTTTTTAATTCGCGATATCTTAAAGGTTTTTCTAATGTTCCTATGAGATTTACTTGTGTATTGTTCAGTTCAAACAATAGTAAAACCAAAATTTTAAATTGTGTAAATGATGTTGGTTGATTTTATTAACATCGCACTACAAGCAATGAGGACGAAACCTGAGCTGGCACCTCCTCTCCAGAATTCCACACGACGCCATCTTGAGGATTTCGAGCCACGACAGATTGAATGAGCATCACCCCCGGCCATAAGGCGGGTCTTTCGTGAGATCAAGGCTCGGACCCACGACTCGACGAAAACCGCCGACCGCGAGTCCACCAGGCTACCACGGCCATTATACGAGTGTGAATGAAAATAAAATAATTTCTTGAATTCGCTTTGTCAGTTACAATCAGGATGGAAATCCAGAAGAAATTGAAAAAAAATCCCATTTGTTAGAATCCCATTAGAACTATGAGCAGCCTAAAATTAAGAGTTTCCAACTAAATATTCTAAAAAATATCACATTTCAACTATTTAATACAAAAGGGCAGTGTTGGCCAAACCGTGGCGCATAGGATGATTTTAAGTGGCGCTTCAGTCAGTTCTGAGTGAGCTATCTTGGTGTCAAGTTTTGAAGCAGAATTTTTGAGAGCGTTTTATGTGCTTGCGGTTTTTTAATCTTTCAATTTTTTGTGCAATACGATGTATGTATCTGATGTTGCACAGTTAAACATTTTTATACAACGAATTGATGATAATTTTAATGTCTCTGAAAAATTTGCCAGTATGGAATCATTGCATGATTTAAAAAAAAAAAAAAAAAAGAGGACAAGACATATTTGAAAAAATAAAATCATGATTAAAAAATCTTAAAGTAGAATTGTAGCAAATTTATCAGTGTGTGTACTGACGGAGAGCCATCAATGATAGAAGTCTATGGTATTGTAACTTTGCTTGAAAGTTTTTTAAATCACTTTATACTAAAATAACATTGCATTGTAAACAAGAGGCACTGTATGCTAATACTTTAAATATGCAACACGCTATGTTACCGGTTGTGAAAT
Organism: Nephila pilipes; assembly: GCA_019974015.1. Taxonomy (NCBI): domain Eukaryota; kingdom Metazoa; phylum Arthropoda; class Arachnida; order Araneae; family Nephilidae; genus Nephila; species Nephila pilipes. Next base: position 223,911 of record BMAW01063591.1, on the reverse strand, counting down.
GTGTGAGTAAGAGCATTAAACAGATGAGGATTCAGAAAACATCACGAATTGTTTGATTTGGAATATGGTGAGCTTAACCTTCATTGTCAAATGCGCTCTCTTTCTAGATGGAAGGTTCCGAGTAGATTTAGGAAATTAGAAAATGCAGTTCCTAATTTTTAGAACATAAAAATGAACAACCTGATGAAAGAACCTTATAAAGTTGACAATAACTGGCACTTTTAGCTGAAATTACTAGCCATCAGAAAGATCTAAATTTAAAACTGCAATAGCTCAGTAAATAGCATCAGTTAATTTGAAATGAAATTAAAACTGTTCATCTCTCAGTTAGAAAAAGAGGACTTGAATCGATTTCCATGCTTGAAAGAGAAGAGTAAATGTGGTGAGAATTATATCAATTTGATGAAGTAAATTGATAAAAATCAAGATATTGCAATAGATATTTGAAAATCATTTTCGGGATTTTGTTTGAAAAAAAGACACCTGCATTCTCGCTTTTGTGAACCTATTTTCACTTTGTGAACAAAACATAACGGAAATGCCTAGTAGCATACGAATGGAACTGAAATTCATTCTAAAAAATAAAATTTTACGAGCTTTTCCAGATCAAAATGCTTTTTAATTTCTGGCATTCCTAACCATGTGAATATTATTCAGAGCAAAGAAAGTTTGCAAAAAAATATATGTAGTTTTGGAACCACATACAGATATGAACAAACATTTTCATCAATGAAATTGATTAAAAGCAAAACAAAATGTCGCGAATAACTGATTCAGATTTGAAATTCTCTGCTACTCTCAATAACAAATTTTATACCAAACATTAAAAGACTAGTGAAATTCTTACAGGCTCAAAAGTTTCATTTTGTAGAAAGTTATGTTTATGTGCTGTAATAGTCTTCGTTTTACATAAAATAATTAAATCATTTTGAAAAGTTAAGAATGTTTATAAATATACTACTATAAAAAAAATTATTAAACATATATCAGGAGTTAGATTGAAGCGAAACAAATCCAATTCTTATTTCTATTTACCAATTGGTATAAAAAAAAGTGCTTGAGTTCAAGGACGCATCTAAAGTCAGTTGTCAAAAAATTGACACATGTTATGCAAAAAGGTTGGCCATCCCTACTATAGTGTAGCACACGCATTTAAGCGTTCAGAATTGTTAAAATTCATAAAATTAGTATTGTATTCATAAGAATTATTGTAAATATTCACTCTTTTGTGATATTACAATTTTTGCCTTTTGACATTAGAAGGCTAATCATACTAATTATCAATAATAATACAAACAATTTGTAATATTTCTTATTAAATACAATTCTGCCACTATTCCGAGTCTCCTTTCAAATGGTTTAGGTCTCCTGTCCCAGTAATTTTGATTTTCCTTAGGTATAACAAAGGAAGTGAAATTAACATAAGATAGATCTGTTCATTTAATTAGTACTGCGCATGAAGCAGAAAAGCAAGTGAATATTGTGTGCGCATCATTTGAATAAACAAGGAGCAAAATAAAAAAAGAGTATACCACATTCTAAAGCAATAATTTGTGCCTGTACATAATGAGTGGGAGGATAAGAGGAATCAATATATACATTTTGGCATAATCACTACAACAGCCAAATATTAATAAAAAAAAAACCACCTTAAAATAATTGATGAAATAGCATTAACTTAGAAGATATGTAGCAACTGATTTCATAAAAGCCAATACATTTGCTTAAGTAATGCAAGTAGGCGTTATTTTATTAAAAAAATACATCGAAAAGTAATAAATCGAAAATTTCATAACAGCTGAATATTTGGCAGATAACGTCGAATATACATAAAGGATATTTCTGAGTTTATACAGCAAAATATATAAAATTAATTGAATGCATTTATTCGAGAGGGATTCAAAAAGTACTAGTATTTGAAGACAAATGGTATCATTAAGGCAAATTGTTGTTACCATTGGGTGCTGCCATCTGTTTAATGAAGCCGAAACAAATTTAACATTGACTTACAAGTTAGTTTTGATTTGGTAGCCATTTGCTATCAAATCAAAAGGGTTGTGACTGTCGAGGAGACCTGTATTCCTCTTGAAACATAAGAAACCAAGCAACAATCAAAACAATGGGTTGCTTCCAGTGAATCTGCTCCAAAGAAGGCGAAGATGGTCTAGTCGACCAGAAAAGTTATAACGAAGAATTTTTGAGATGTGAAAGGCGTCATGATCACAAATAGGAGTAACTGAGGCTCAGACTGCTGTCTCAGAGTCATGACATTTACTAATTTTAGGTTTTGCTGGTTTAGGATTTCTAGTTTAAAATTTATTAGTCACTATGAGTGTGAAAGGAAAAGAAATTACTTACAAAAATCGATTAAAGGCTTGGAAGAGTAAATTCTCTGATATATTGAGAGACTGATGTTTTGAAATCCAAGATCCAAACACCAATTATAAAGGACATCGAAAGTAACATGCATTTTATTCACACACAAATCAGTTTAAAAAATTCCTGGATTAACCAACACCACTTAAATGATATAGTTTCGAAAAATTAGTGATATCCACATAAAATTATAGTTATAATCAAATTTATGATATACCTAGAATTTATTGAGTGAATTAACTTTAATGCATCACTTGCAAAGAAACTCTTAATACGGAGAATATTTTTCAACAAAAGCTAATTCTGCATTAGTGCATAAAATGATACAAACTGAATGAGAAAGAACTTGATTTGGACCTTACGAAGGGCGTGAAGTTGATATAATGCTTACTGCAAAATGTGATAATATGTTAGAATTGTACTAGTAATTGAATGGGAGAGGGGGAAATTTTACATTTGATAAAATAGATTATACCAACATTTTAAAAAGAAATTTAAAACATTCAGAAATTTATGAAATCTTATTATTTTTACTTCCAACAAAATAACAAATGCCAACATACTTGACGTCATGAAGCTCTAGCTCTGAAGCATAATACTTCAAAACAGCGATATATTACCACAGATTTAAATCCAAAGAAACAATTGGGAGATTTATTAGCATGTAAAATTCACAAATGCGATGCAACTTCAAAGGAAACAGCTTTAAGTTAATTGTGAAAGATGAAAGGCAATTCAATTCTGCGCCAAAGGGGGAAAATCCTGCTACTTATTAATAATGTCCTACAATAAAAGGTTAATTTAGTTAGGCGTACTCCGACTTCGGCAGAATCTTTCACTCTCTTTCTTTCTTTCAGAATCTTTCACAAGTGATCCACATGATTCATGAATGTTAGATATTTTCCAAACTGGATTTATTAAATCATAGTTTTCCAATCTTTCTTGGCCTACTACTCCATTTCCAAAAATAACTACTCACCACCCTCTCCAATATATATATAACACGGACTCGCATTTTTGAAATCAATGTAATCCATATTTTTCAACTTTTTGAGGGTCATAGTGACTGTAATTCGATGGTGCATCCTTGTAGTATATTATATAGTGCACCACCGTCTTTCGATGATTTTCAATTTTAATCAAGCCTTTCAACATGTTCTTGGGAGTATTCCCTCCCGGAAGGGACGCTGCTTGATCCTCAAAGCCTCCAAAATTTGGCTTAGTCAAAAAGCGTCCCCTAAGGTCTCTTCAACGTCCAACGGTGGGCTATACCGATCTCATTGGGAACCATTGTATTACACTCTTACAATATAAATAAAAAGTATATCTGGTATTCTAAAAAGCACTTTCAATCTTTTAAACCACATAAACATGATTTATGCACGCAGACGTTTTGTATCCAATGTGCATTCAAATAATCATTGATCAACAAAATTTTACCTTTCTGGATTGCGATTGTGAATTTTTACCAAGCACTATAGATTCAACAATTTTCAAGATACGGAATTCATTCTTAAGAGTACTCCCCCCCCCCCACCTCAAAAAAAAAAATCCAAGTTGTATTAAGTTTACGTTCTTCTCTCATATTTTAGGAAACACCAGCAAAAATGCATTTCTTGGCTTATCAGGCAAGTTTCGTAAAAGCGCGCGTCGTTTCGAGTCTTCTGCAGTGATTGCTTTTGTCAAAACAAATTTTACAATCTTTCTTCGTCCTTGGCTGAGTATCTCTATCCATGGTATTAGAACTTTCTATTTTTACAGTCAGTTATTCTGATTTTTCGACTGGTTGGAGCAATCGCTTGATCGCAATCTTCGTCATTGCCAAATGTTGCATTATCCTAAAATGCTGCGTTTATAAATAGCATTATGGATTTTACAGCTTCATAACGAAAAATCAAATGAAACTGGTATACACACAAAAAACATAATCAAATGTATTCACTAACAATGATTTTATCTTTCGGATGCATTCTCATACAAGACATTAATTAAAATCATTTCAAATGTAATGCTGCTCATATTAAAGAGTTCATATTGCACTATATCAACTTAAACAGCTTTAAGATCTGTAACAAGAATACCATTCTCCATCCAAATGTTCAGTTAGGAAATGGATGGCATATAAGAACTAATTTATGTCATTAAAACCATTAATTCAGAAATAAAATAGCAACAACGCATAATAAATATAGCATGCTTAAAAATTCACTAATCTTCTGAGAAAAATTAATCTTATCTGCAACCGGACCCCCTATGTCAAAAAGTTGTATTTAAAAGAGGTTACCGGAAGATAGTAAGAAAATGCTATAATTGAAGGAAAATTAGAGAAACCAACACAGGCCCCCAGTCTACCGGCCATTTTGATTTTGTGAACGTTGACTCTTTGGAATTTCTACTATCGTCCTCAAACTTTTCAATTTTATCTATATGAATGCAAAAGTGAGTGAGTGAGTGAATGAATGTAAGGTTTATTGGTGCAAGAGCCAGATATGGCTATGCTGCGCCAAACAAGATTAAACTGTGGTCTAGACGTGAAGTTGAAAAAAAGTGCTTGACAAGAATGAGGGTCGAAAATAGAGAAGGATCGCTAGGTTATCCCGGGAGTGCGTCACCCGTGTTTACCAAAGACAGTAAAACCCATGGGAAAGAAAAAGATCACTAGGGTACCTCGGGTTCGTGAAGCCCATACTTACCTGAAGAAGGCAAGTCCCTGAGATCCCCTGATATAATCCCCAGGGGCAGGGTGCCCGGCTATACCCCCAGACGCTGGGTACCCATTTTAGTCGCCTATTACGACATGCATGAGCTACAGTGAGACTATTCTGTCATCCCCGGTCACCACACGGGTCATTTGAATGCAAAAAGGTGCACCCGAAAGAGCAAATAATAATGAGTTTCTGCGGAGTCCCCCCCCCCCCAACAATAAAATTATTCTTACAACTATTTCAATGGTTCGTTTATGGGTTTTCTGGTCTTTAAAAACATTCTAAAATATTTTCAAAAATCAGGGAGGAAATGTATTTCCACAGAAGCCATTATTTTTGCTCTTTCTTTTGCATTCAAATAGATAAAATAGTAAAGATTTCAGGACGATATTAGAAATTCTAAAGGATTAACATTACGTTCACAAAGACAAAATGGCGGGAAGACAGTAACCATAAGTAGTTAAGTAGACTTCAATTTATAATAGCAAACACACACTTATACGAAGAAAAAATGAGATCCAACAAAATTTCCAAAGTCAACTATGATTTCAATGATTGATAGAAAGATAACGTTGCACTCAGAAGCAACACGAGGGCTATTAGCGACTGTACTCATTATTTTGAATCTCGGTCTAGTAACGAGGGCCTATGAGCTGACATCTTACTCACCAAACTTCTTAACGCGAGGATATTGAGCCTCGAGGCATTCGGGCAACGGTGACATCAATTACGTTTGTTTAATTTCACTTGCTCTTTGCACTATATTTAATTACCAAAGTAGGGGTGAAAGATATAGATTATGATCACGTCAAGTAATTTAAAGTTACGTGTCATTGAACTATACGCATTGATTATTTACTAACATCGTACTTAGAAGGGGGACTTTCTTATTATTGAGTTAAGTAACCAGTCCCTTTCCGAACACAAAGTAGGAAGTACGAGTAATAACAACTGAATACAAAAATAGCAATTCTAGAACACAAATATTACCTGTCTTTAGACGATAACCTACACACACATACACAAATATTTCATTTTCAATGTCAACAGGAAATTAGAATCACTCAAGATAGGTCCGAGGTCTGACACAACTCTCAATTTTTCCAAAATCGTCCTAATTTCTAAAAATACTCACGTGCTTAGCATGCTCTGAAATAATCAGTTATATTTTAAATAACATACAAGCAGAATCTGATCTGTAAATGAGACAACCTCCGGGAATTGTTCAACCGCACGAATAGAAAAGTTAATTAAATTAGTGTTTATGAGAAGCAAAGCAAAATGCCTTATTTATGTTTCATTCTTTCGTGTTCCAACGATACGAAATCAAACAGTGAAAGAATAAATTATAAATACGAAGGGAAAATTAAACTATGATGGATGGAAGACCATGTTTCTTGAAATGAATACAAAAAGTGCATGGCATGACCCAATTTTTACGACATGCATCTGATAACATTTATGATTCTCATTCTTAAAAAAAAAAAAAAAAAAAAAAAAAAAAAAAAAAAAAAAAAAAAAAAAAAAAAAAAAAAAAAAAAAAAAAAATTTTAAAAAAAAAATTTTTTTTTTTTTATTTAAATTTTTTTTATTTTTTTTTTTTTTTTTTTTTTTAATTTTCAAGACAAAATTACCATTCAAGAAAATCTAGGAAAGTAAAACCGAAACAAATTTACGAGTGAATGTTTACTTCTTTTTCAACCATTTTTATTAAATTGTTTTTCTAATAAAAAATTTAAATTAACATAACAATTAAAAAAAAAGAAAAGAAATATTTAGCAGATGATTATTCTTTCTATTAATTGAATTGCTCTTCTCGAGTCGAACATAAACTAAAAATGTAATTGAATAATTTTGTGCCGTTTATTTCAAATGAAACTAAAATATAGATATTAATATCAGAAATAAAAATGAACATTTTTGTTTTGTTTCATTTTGCTAACTTAGCTCTTAAATTTGAACTCATGTAACTCTAATTTAAATTTATTCTTAACCAAGACTGATTCCTTAATTTACTTAACTTTAATTTTATTATAATTTCAATTCAACTTAAGCATCCACTTAAACATGGGCATTGATATAATCAGGTTTAATTCAGATATGGAGATAAGGGCCCAATTCGGGCTAGGTGCTCCAGCGAAGAAGTTTCACTACGAAAAAACCCTCTCCCCCTCCCCTCCCATTTCGAATTACAACACCAAGGATATTTCAGGAGAATGCAATCCACACACAGAAATACATTGGCAGAAGAAAAAAAAAAGTTTCAATGAGTTTAACATAATCAGATGTCCAGTGGTGATTTTACCCAGAAATTAATTTTGGGGAGTGAACATCGTTTTCGCCGTGAAAGCAACAATTTCTTTAGTTTAGAATTAGCATTTGGTAAAAACCAAACAATACGCTACATCAATCTTTTAATCAAATTACAAATAGGGATGCACCCTCTTAAGAGATACACCTTCTGTAGGGATGCATCCTCCTCTCTTCGTCTTTAAACACTGATCCAGAGGAACATATCAGAGACAGCAAATACTTTTCTATTCTTTTCTCAGGAATTGGTTTTAGATGGATTCATTTTTTCTCTTACTGATGAAAAAATTTAAGCACAAGATGAAAGAAGAAGGGAAAAAAAAAAAAAAAAAAAAAACAGTTCATTTTTTTTTTTAATTTTTAAAAAAAAAAAAAAAAAAAAAAAAAAAAAAATCGAAATTTAAATTTAATGTAAGATAGCATGAAAATGAATTTTTCGTATTTTAAATAAATTCGACAGAAAGGGAAGAAACCATATAGATTTTCGCAGAGATAATTCAAAATTTCTGAAGGAAAAGGACGAGATACTTTGAACATAGGGAAGACCTGAAGATTTAAAATCTTTTGAAATTTAATGCTATTTTAATGGCTGTCATGACAAAATAAAATGTGCATATCCGCACCTCTCTCTCTCTCTCACACACACACACACACAAAATACCGTATTCGTAAGCGGCATTTTATTGCCATCAAGAAAATGTGCTTCGATAAGCTGAAAGTGGAAAGAGAATTTTTAATTTATTCTTCAAAGCTTTTTAAATTCTAATGTTTAAAAATAAGATTTATACAATAATTGTTTTGTATGTATACTCGTATAGTTCCAGAAGTCAAATGGTTTCAACTTTTATGATTATTATGTTTTGCAACGTCAAAATGGTTAGAGAAAAGTTACTATTTTCTAGAGAGAAACTTGATATTGTTATCAATGATTAATTAATTGATCTTTTAAATGGCAAATGTCTTCACAAAAGCAAAGATCGAAATTAACAAATTCTTAAATAATTCCTAAAAGAGTGAATATATTTAATGATTCAAAACTTTATTTCCTATTTAAATATCTTATAAATGTCAAACATTTCGAGCACTTAAAAAAGCATACTACAATTTGTAAATTTTATTTGTAATGGCCAGTAAATACGATTCCACGTTCCTACAGATTTTCTTTTTCTTGATCAGGTTAAGGACAATTGATTTAATAAATCGTTTATAATCACAATTACTTTTAAAAATTAAATTCTTCACTCTTTTAGTGGCGTACTCCGGAAAGCATGCAAAGGGACATATGCACCCCCTCCCCATTTCCCCCCATCCTTTTCTAAAATACGGTTTAATCTCAAGTTTCAGATTTTTAATTTTCTTTACAAAAATTTTATCTTTAAATTTTGAACTCAGTAAGTAAGAGATTTTATTTTCTCCTTTCCATTTAATTATCTAATTATATGAAGACATTACTTCCATCTGCCTAAATCAGGCCTGGCCAACCCACGGCCCGCGAAGCTGGGTCATCAGAACTAAAATTTAAACTGTTATTGTAAATAAAAATACCGAAGAACATTCCTGAGTCGTTCGTATCATATCCCATTATTATAGGAATATCTCAGTGCATTGACTTAACTATTGTCACTATGTTTTTCTCTATATTCTTATTTAGAAACAGTTGCAAAGTAGAGCTCACATTAAAAAGAGCGTGGACTCTTTTGCATGAGTGGGCGATACACAATGTATACCTAACCAGCAAACACTTGCCAATGAGCGAAGGTGTGGCATTACTAGACGAGGGGAGGGAATGCGATGCACGAGTAATGCGAAACAGCAGAAGCCCAACTGTTTGTGCAAGCCTAATATATATTCTATATTTAAAAAAAAAAAACCGCACCAAGAAGGAGTAGCCTGATTGTAATGAAATTTCGTATGTAAAGACATTTGGACCGAACACCCCCCCCCACAAGCCCTCAACCAGGAGTTTTGGTCCGGGGTGCCCTTTCCCTTGATTGAGTGAGTGAATGTAAAGTTTATTGGCTCAAGAGCCAGATATAGCTATGCTGCGCCAAACAAGATTAAACTGTGGTCTAGACGTGAAGTTGAAAAAAAGTGCTTGACAAGAATGAGGATCGAAAATAGAGAAGGATCGCTAGGTTATCCCGGGAGTGCGTCACCCGTGTTTACCAAAGACAGTAAAACCCATGGGAAAGAAAAAGATCACTAAGGTGCCTCGGGGTCATGATGCCCGTACTTACCTGAAGAAGGCAAGTCCCTGAGGTCCCCTGATATAATCCCCAGTGGCAGGGTGCCCGGCTATACCCCCAGACGCTGGGTACCCATTTTAGTCGCCTCTTACGACATGCATGAGCTACAGTGGGACTATTCTGTCATTCCCGGTCACCATACGGGTCCCCCTTCCCTTGATAGCCGGACCCCTTTGGTTGTCATTAGAGGCACACTTACAGCACAGTGGTACGTCGATGACATTCTGAGACCTGTTTTGATACGTTCCTTTTGCAGCAGCCTGGCCTTATTTTTCAGCAAGATAATGCCAGACCACATACGGCACGTGTTGCTATGAACTGTCTTACAGCTGTTCAAACACTTCCTTGGCCCAGCCACATCTCTCTCCAATCGTATACGTCTGGGATATGATGGGAAGTCGACTGCATCAGCCAGGGAATGTTGATGACCCGACAATTGGAGCAAATTTGGCCAGAAATACCGGAGACCATCAAGGAGCTTTATTATTCTACTCCACGTCGTGTGTGGCAGCTTGCACCCAGGCTAGAGGTGGGTCAACACCTTAGTGAGCTCGTTACTTTGTAACTATGTAACTCTGAAATAAATCATTAAATTTTTTTGAAATTTTAATAATTTTTTATTTTGTACATAATTTTCCAATCCACCAATTTTTATTTCCATCGGACAACTCCTTCTTGGTGAGTATTTCTATTTTTTTTTTCTTGTTATAGAGTGTATTTAACCCAGAAGCATACGGTTCCAAACAGGCTGATTGTTCGGTGTCTTTTGATCGCTAATAATTTAGCAACAGTAATGCAAGGCAGTTATTTATATTATAATTCGTACAGATACATTTAATTCAATAAACATTCTTTCCCTAAATTTATTGCAAAAGATTCTCTATTTCCCTAATGGCTCTCAGGAGGGTAAGTCTCTTCCCATGACTCCAGAGGTGAGAGTAGTTATATTTTTGAAAGACTGAATTTTAAAAGGTCCAAAATTAAAAAAAGGTGATGAGTTCAGTTTATTATATATACACACACGAGGATGGTTCATGTGAAAAACGATGACATCATATAGGTAAATTGTTGATACCATTGGGTGCTGTCATTTTTTAACGGAACCGAAAGAAATTTGACATTGATTCATCAGTTAGTTTTGATTTGGTTGTCATCTGCTGCCAAATCAAAATTTGATTGCTGCCGCGTCGATGATTAAAGGATTCATCGTTATACACAGGAATCGCTTCAGGTGAATCTGCTCCAAATAAGGCGAGGATGATTTCATCGGTCGGAAAATTATGAAGAAGAATTGTTTGAGATGCAAAAGGCGTCATGATTCCGAATACGAGTAACTGATGCAAAGACAGCTGTTTAGTGAGTTTAGTTTTTTTTTTTTTTTTTTTTTTTTTAATTAACGTCGCACTAGAAGCAACACGAGGGCTATCGGCGACCTCGTAATTTTGAACCACGGTCAAGTGACGAGGACGACACCTGAGCTGGCACCGCTGTCTAGTGAGTCAAGATGCTTACCGAAGATGCAAAATTTTCGATGCTACGAAAGCTATTTCTTGGATTTGCTAAGGACTTATTGAGCGATCATCGTGTGTCTGTACACACACACAAATATATATTGCGGCCCGCTGGAATAAAATGCGTATCCAAAAAGGCCCACAAAGTATTTTGGGTTGGACAGATCTGGCCTAAATAGTCCACAAAAAAAGATCATACAAGCATTATGGTGTACTTTAATTTCTTACACACACTCCCCCCCCCAAAAAAAAAAAAATCATTTGTAAAATTTGAAGTAAAACAGTAGAATTTAAAATTCAAGTCCAAATAAAATAAAATGTCATCACATTTAAAACATTTTTAAATTTGATTTTGTTGTTGTTTAACTACCTTATTTATTTTTTACTACTTCATTTGACAACAATAATACCGTTTTCTGTTGCATAATTAAGGATCTAACGATATTTTTCGAACTTATTACGAAAAAAAAAAGAGCGATTTACTTAAATATCACAAGTCATGAAAATGCAACTGTAGCAAAGTTTAAAAAACCTGGTTTAGAGTTGCCCGATAAGTAATCGCGATTATTATCTATACTCATGCAAGAGAACAAAATCGACACACATCTGAAACAATTGGGAAATTTAGAACTCTAAATAGAATATTACATACATATAACTTCTCAAATTAAGTACAAATGGATGCTTAAGCAATAAAAGCCAATTTCAAACTAGAAAAGAATGACTAAAACAATTTTAACTTCCAAGTGTGTTTCTTATTTTTGCTCTTGGATAGTTATTTTTAGTTTCTTCCACAGAATCTTTGAACTCGTTACAAAATATGTTCAAGAGCAACTAACAAGTTTAAATTTTGCACTAAGAACTAACATAATTCAAATAATCTGTTCACAAAATCCTTATGATAAAAGAGATAAGAAAATATTATTTCAGACATTTAAATGAAAAGAATATTATTGTTAATTGGAAATGAAAACTATTCTCCGTTAAGCCGATTAAAAAAAATATTATATAGTCTGATGAAAAAATATTGCATTGCCGATTGTTCCTCCAGAAACAGCTGAGTTATCGAGGTTGGAGTAAAGTCGTTTTGTAGTTTGTTTAAAAAATGGAAAAAACCGAGTTTCGTGTTCTGATAAAACATAGTTTTTTAATGGGTAAAAACACCGTGCAAGCGAAACAATGGATTGAAAAATGTTACCCTGACTCTTGTCCATCAAAAGCAACGATTTGTCGGTGGTTTGCCGAGTTTAAACGTGGTCGTACCGACACAAATGACGCGGAACGCTCGGGTAGACCTGTGGAAGCCGTTACACCGGAAAATGTGAGTGAAGTGACAAAAATTATAATGAAAGATCGTAAAGTGAAGCTCCGTGAGATTGCTGGGATGACACAGATATCATATGGAAGTGTATTTACTATCCTTCATGAAAAATTGAGCATGAAAAAGGTTTTTTCCAAGTGGGTGCCGCGATTGCTTTCGATGGAGCAACGAGTCGATGATTCAGAAAGCTGTTTATCACTATTTACTCGCAACAAAAAAGATTTCTTGCGTCGTTACGTGACCATGGACGAAACATGGATACATCATTACACTCCAGAGTCGAAGCGGCAGTAATCTGAGTGCCATAATATACATATATATGTTAGTGTCCCAAGCAATGCGATCGCACTTTTCAGTTTTTATTTCGAGAAAACCCAGCACATTTCGAGCGTTGTGGACCATTGATGATGCGCCATCGATTGTCGAAGTCTTACAAATCTTATATGTGCAGAAAGAAACAAATATTACCGAAGAAAACAAATTTTATATGAGTAGAACATTAAATAGAAGAAGCGTATTGTGTTGCTTGGCCCGTGTAGACGATGCGCAGTTACGCTGTTCGAGATTTTTTTTTTCCCAAATCCCCTGGGATTCAAACTTTTAAAAACACACACACATACACTTATATGTACGTATATATATGCATATCTTTATATATGACCAAAACATCAAAATTATAATTCAAAAAATATCAATTCATAAACAAATTCAACATATATTATATATATTCCACTGTTTCTAGCAAATTTGACATAAAATAATCTTATAATCCTAATTTCTTGAATTCCTAATTAGTCTAGCAATAAATGCAAAATTCGAACGAAACAACTTTGTAAGATAAAAAAAAATTAAGCTATATAGTTTCTTCAGTTCAACTAATGTTTTAAATTATTTAAATGCAGTTCCTGACAAAATTATATAATAACGGAAATTAGATACTCAATTTAAAATAAAGTACAATTCATCGAAATAAATTTTAAAAAATTGTGGTCTATTAAATTTCCAACTAAAAGTAATACATTACAAATTGTCCAATTTATATGTCCATAAATTATCCATATTACATCTAAATAGAAGTTTGATAAGAAAAGATAAAAAAAAAATAATTAATATTTCTAGTTTCATAACCAGATAAATGATTTCCATATAAACATTTTAATTTTAATGATTGACAAACATATATCAGAAACCTTACAACAATCCTTACTTATTTGCTTTACTTATACAAGAAAAAATTGCAGTTTTAATCAGATTTTGCCCAAGTCTTTATATTTGATTATTTTGCATTAAGAATTCGCCTCTAATCAATCCCTAAATGCTCACATTATTATTCACAGATAATTATTCACATATACATATAGCAATTAAATATACTTCTGAAACATCGAGATTGTTGTAAAACAAGCATTAAAAAATAAATAAAATAAAAACTCTTGAATACCTTACCTGTTTGTATCTTTATATTTGTGTGATTTTCTTCTCTTTTTACTTACCATATGAAAAAAATTAAATAACAACTCTTTACAAATTTCTAATAACTGCTTATCCATCATTTAAACACACACAGAAATTCATACAAAATTTGATATTATCAATACATCTTGTCAGTCACTGCAAATCAATAACATACAGTATCGAAATGCACAACGGATTTCTTTTACAGATAATTGTTTGAAAAATGAGATAATGGAAAATCATAAGACTTAAAAGATGTATGATCTTTTAAAAATTACTTTGTCTTCCTTCTTTTTACAATGACCATTAAAAAGGACATAATGGTACAATTGTAAAAAATCGATCAAAAGAATTTACACAAAAGATTTAATAAATTAAATGGGTTAGATAAACAGGTTAGAAAATTTGAATTTGGGGTTAACATTTCAATTAGTATTAATTATTTAAATCATAGTTACCTCAGCAGAACTTAAAACTAAGTGTCTCATTTTTTCAAAAATTTTGATTAGATTGCTTGCTCTTATGAGATATATAGCAACAAAAGCTATTATTTTGACTATACCTACATAAAAGAAATGATTTGATTTATTTTTGATTTCAAGTTCATTTGAAAACAAAAAATAAAAATTTGATTAAAAAAATAAGATGCCAAAATGATTACCAGTTTTCTGAAACTACAATATATATATATATATAAATCCTTTCATTTTTAATGTACATAAAAATTTGCATAATTTTTTTTTAAAAAAAAGCATCATTTTTTTTATTGTTAAAATTTTCAATAACTGATTCTCAACAGCTTTCCCATTATAGCAGAAATAAGCAATTTGAATTTCCATTGGAAAAATCTGTTTAATTTTTCACATACAGTTGTAAACAAACAATTCCAATCATTGTCGCCAAAACATAAATAGTAATGGAAGCATAAGAGAAATCGAAAAGAATACATTGACAGAAAAACCTAATCAAATTTCAATATTGTATCCTCTATATGTAAAGCATTATTTTTCAGAAATTAAAAACATTAAAGAAAAGAAAAAAAGTAAAGTGTGAACCAGAAATCAAAACTTAGTAAAAAAATTTATGAAAAGAGTCCACAGATATATTTTATTAAAGGAAAAGGAAGACATCAAATGAGAAGGGAAGAAAAGATTATACCTTTTAAAGATCATAAATTAAAGTTAAATTTATAAACAGAGATTATTAACATTTTAATGCTGAAATAAAATCATAAGAATATTCAATACATACAAATTTTCATGTAAAGAAATGATTATGGACATACATACATGCATATATAGATAGATAAAGATTTTTTTACAAATTTAAATAATTAAACATTTCATTTTACAGCAATAAAAAATATATATAAAGCAATAAAGTATTTTAAATTGTTGAAAAAAATTAAAAGAACTCAATGATTTTTTTTCTATTTAGATTCTACATCATTATGAAATTTTTTATGAATTCTATTGATAATCTTAAATGATGTACACTAAATAAATTTTCATTACCCCAAAATACTTTTCAAAAGAACTGTTACAGATTCAAGCAATTTTTAAAAAAACTTTGAACTTTACATAACCATATGAAAACTGATTAAAAAACAAAGAATTGCCTATAATGTGCAAATATATATATATATACATATATATATCACCACCTATAAAAAAAAGCCAATTTTGAATTAGAATCATTTAAGGAATACAATATGCATTTGATACTCCATTATGTATGCATTTGTGTAGTTATATATACATATTTATACCTTAAGCATTAACATACTATTCAATTTATAAAATAGAACATTTTACAACAATCTATAATCAACTTTTACATAAATCTATAGGCCTAAAATTCTTTCAACAAAACATTTAAAAAAAAAAAAAAATATTTAAATTTTTTTTTCTTGTTCAAAATACATTAGGATACATTTTCATCTCAGTTCATGAAATTTTTAATAA
Organism: Nephila pilipes; assembly: GCA_019974015.1. NCBI lineage: Eukaryota > Metazoa > Arthropoda > Arachnida > Araneae > Nephilidae > Nephila > Nephila pilipes. The sequence goes on along the minus strand of BMAW01063591.1, from coordinate 208,023 downwards.
TAATATAACACTATGTTTTCTCAGTAAATGAAGTAGTCACTGGCAGAAAGTGCTTCAACACTGTTTAAAGAACGCAAAGAATTTTATTACAAAAAAATTCATTTTCCCACCCTCTTTGAATGACAATCAAAACTTCAGATAAAAATTTTGATGAGGAAAAAGGAAACTATTTTTCCATCACTCAAAGTTTCATATAAATATGCATATAAAGCTTTGTAGGAAGCAATAAAATGTTGAAAACCATGAAATAAACAATATTCAAAACTAAATTTTACACAAATGCTTCATTTCTTATTATTGCTAGTAACATGTACTAGTAACTTTCCTCAATGCCCAAAAATTACAAGTACTTTAGGCTTTGATTATGGAGAATGTCCAGTAAAGAAGAATAATTTTAAAAAATCAATAGCAAACAACTAGTTCAAAACAAAATAAATTTTAAAATATTAATTCATTTGGAGGAAATATCGAAATCTTTTGAAGGACACAGGGGATTTGTTTCAAAATCTTGATGCAAGTAATATTAATTATAGCTTCATTACAACAGGATATCTAATTATATTAGTTTTAAAGGTATAAAATTAATAACCTTTTTAGTATAATTGTTCTAATCCACTTTCAATAATTTAGCACATCATTATTCCTTTCCCCCATATTTTATAAAGAAAAAAGTTCAAAATGTACATTTTTGTTCTGCATTAAAAGTGTGCTTTATTTTAAGTTGTCTAAGGAGACCATGTTTGTATATGTGTGTGTGTGTGTATATATATATATATATATTATATATAATATACACACACACACGATCTCTTTAAAACTTATATATATATTGTTGAAAAATAATAAACTTTTTTTAAAATCTATGATAAAATGGTTTTCCTTCAGCTCCACAAACAAAAATTTTTAATCCCTTATCAGACATTGCAACAAAGATTAAAAAGTTTTTTTTTAATTTCATTACTCAATCCTATATTTCAATATATCAATATTCAAAAAGTCTACAATAGCTTACATCTATCTAAAAAGGGAAGTTTTGAGAAAATCCAAAAAAATTTGTTAGTTATTTTGCAAATAAACAATGTTGCAAACTTTTATCTTTTTTTAAAAATGATTACAACAATGCCAAATTGTCATGCACCTGATTCTAATTTTACAAAGGAATTCAGAATTGCCAATATTTCAATTTGAATTTTTAAAAATGGCACAATAGATTAAGCATTAATCTGATTTAAGATAAACCAGATTACCTAACAAGTAAAAAATACAATGTCTGAATAAAACTGATCTCAATATCAGATCTAAAAAAAATTTTACTTGCATATTTTTCCGAAAATAAATGAACGGGAAAATGGCAAGATTATGCAAATTATTTTCATATTTATCATCCAAATCTATAACGAATTAAGTCATTCAAGGGTAAAAATTTAACATCCTTTAATAATGTAATAAAAACCTGCAAACCCTCTTAAGAATTAATAAAGTAATATTTTTAATTAACTTTAAGAAATAAATGAGAGTATCCTTTTTAATCAGGTCTTAACGAATTATTTTGTATGCTAGACAAATGCTTAAACGTTTTTTATTCATTGATATAATAGTTAACAGTTAACAATATTGAATAAACTTTTATTCTAAATAGTTTTAACGTAATTATCATTAATTAAATTATAATTGGCTACTACTAGGTCTGATATAAGTATTACAATTACTAGCATAATTTTAAACTGTTTAGTTTTTTTTTTTAATATCTGATATAGAAACAGTATCATAATTCATTTCTGTGACATAATTGCTAAAAACCAAAAAATATTATTTAAATATATCTATGTATAAATAATTGCAAAATTATGAAAAAAAAATCAAAATTTGCAATTTAATTACACATCAAAGCTTTTGATACAATGATATTAGAATTAACAAAATATAAAAGATTAAAATAACTAATTTTATCAATAACAAAAATTGAGTTTATTTTTTCATATATACTTTTTTTTATGAAAAATTTTGCCAGTAAAAATATTTTATATTAGCTATAATGATACACATGTTAATGTTATGCAATGAATAATTCCAAGTCATCTGCAAGATAATACATTTTATAATATATACTTTCGAATAGTATTGGATATATTCTCATTCAAATATTCAATTATAAATAACTTTAAAAAAATACAATGAAAGTAGTCTTGTGAGGAAGATATTAAATTATAATGAGAAAATTAGGTTGTTAGCAACTAAAGGAAAAGAAATTTATTATTTAAAATGTGCTCCTTTAGAATGAAACATTAAAAAGGGACAAACATACACACACACAAAGGACTACTTCTTAAGTCTATGGGGGGGGGGGTTTCTCCTTGTTTTTTTTTTTTAAAAAAATAAATTATTTTTTAATCTTCCTTTCAATAAAAAAAAAAAAAAAATCTAGTGTATGATTAACAATTAATGCAGCAACTCTTAAATCAAGAAAAGTTCACAAGGTAATTTTCAAAAATACTCTAATATATTCACAATTAATATCTCAATAAACATATATTTTTATTTGTAATAAAGATATGAATTATTTAATGCAAAGAATTTATTTTAAATAAACTATTCTTTCAAAAATCTAAAAAACCATTAAAGAGAATTTGCATATGAAAATTCTTGACTTGAGATCAAAATTACTGATTTGTAATAAGAATGCAAAGTTCTTACATTTAAAAAATTTCAAGAACAAAATATTTTAATATCCAGCAATCAAAGAATATAAAAATCTATTAAGATTTATTAAAATTTATTTCTTTCAGTTATATACATAAAAAAAAAAAATGAAATTTTTAAGAAGAAATGCTTATGTTTGAAACTGCAATAAGCATGATCATATTTTTTTCCTCTACAATTACAATTAATTGAGATAAGATTATATGTTTATCCCCCCTTCTTAATCAAATTTCAAAAATTTATCTCAACAGATGTGGATAAAAAAAAAAAAAGAATATGTAAATAAATAGAAAATGTTTCTTTTATCATTATTTTCAGTTTATGTAAAGTACTTCACAAACAATACTTCTATTCCAATATATTTCAGAGTTTATTTTCACGACTGAATATCACAAAATTATTGGGTTGGCAACTAAGTAATTGCGGATTTCACTCATAGATGGCGTCAGTTCAATTTTTAGGTTTGCAGACGTAGTACAAATGTAAAACACATTTTATTATTTGATAGTTGGCAATTCAGCTGTCAATCAGTAAAAAAAGTTTTTTGATCGGTTGCGTAGTTTTCGCTTAGCCTTCGTTGAAGAATGCAAAATCAAAAGGAACATTTTCGTCATATTTTGCTTTTTTATTTCCGCAAAGGGAAAAACGCATCGCAAGCTCATAAAAAGTTATGTGATGTTTATGGTGACGAAGCCTTAAAAGAACGGCAGTGTCAAAATTGGTTTGCCAAATTTCGTTCTGGTGATTTTTCACTCAAAGATGAAAAACGCTCTGGTCATCCAGTTGAAGTTGATGACGCCCAAATCAAAGCAATAATCGATTCGAATCATCACAGTACAACACGTGAGATTGCAGAGAAGCTTCATGTATCACATACATGCATTGAAAATCACTTAAAACAACTTGGCTATGTTCAATAACTCGATATATGGGTTCCTCACGAACTGAAAGAAACGCATTTAAGGCAACGCATTAACAGCTGCGATTTGCTAAAGAAACGTAATGAAAATGGTCCATTTTTAAAACGACTGATAACTTGCGATGAAAAATGGGTTGTTTACAACAATATCAAGCGGAAAACATCATGGAGCAGGCCAGGTGAACACACTCAAACAACATCAAAAGCTGATATTCATCAAAATAAGGTTTTGTTATCAGTTTGGTAGGATTACAAAAGAATTGTCTACTTTGAACTCTTACCACCCAACCGAACGATCAATTCTGATGTCTACATTGAACAACTAATGAAATTAAACAATGCAGTTGAAAAAAAGCGGCCCGAATCGACAAATCGAAAAGGTGTTGTATTCCATCATGACAATGCAAGGCCACACACATCTTTGGTCACTCGGCAAAAATTATTGGAGCTTGGTTGGGATGATTTGCCACATCCACCATATAGTCCTGATCTTGCACCATCTGATTACTTTTTGTTTCAATTTTTACAAAACTCCTTGAATGGTAAAAATTTCAATAATGATGATGATGTCAAATCGTACCTGATTCAGTTTTTTGCTAATAAAAACCAGAAGTTTTATGAACGTGGGATTATGATGCTGCCTGAAAGATGGCAAAAGGTCATTGATCAAAATGGGCAATACATTACAGAATAAAGTTATTTAGTTCCATGAAAAAATTGTCTTTGATTTTCTAAAAAAAATCCACAATTACTTAGTTGCCAACCCAATAGATTCCAACTAAATTTAGAAAATCAATTTCCTTAAGAACTTAATGTTAACCCTATACATAGACTAATATTAATTGAATCCCAGTACTCGAAAAAATTACATAATTTATTGTAAACAAACTATTATTAAGCATTTAATATTTAATTTATAAATAATTGTTTTAAAAGATAGAAATAAAACATTAAATTCAACTGCTTTATTAATAATTTGGTATAATGATATCTAATTTTTTTATGTACTTCATGACTTTCAAGAGGACAACCACTATTCTAGTTGCAGATTCTGAATTTTTTTTTTTAAAAAAAATAACCCTATGCTCTAATTTTTATACATATGAGAATATTATACATGAATATCTAAATTGAATGCCTTAATGTTAAGATTCAAATTAATAAGTTTAACAAGTTATATATATTTTCATATTTAACACATATTTTAGAAATATATATAAAAAATAATTTTGATAAAAATACAAAATTTCTTAGTTTTAAAAGATACTTTTTAATTTTGGAGGTTAGAAATTTTTAAGATTTGTCAATAAATAATTTAGCATTAATAAAGGGAATTAATTTTAATTAACTTAAAGTGTTACCTAAAAAAATTAATTAAAATTTTACATATTCACTATTAAATTAAGAAAAGAGAAGATGTAAAATATAATGTGCGAGAATATATTTTCATAAATCAAATACCTTTGTATTTCTTAACTTTACAGTTTAAACATATGAATGATTTACACCTAACAATTAAAATAATGAATGATACACACAAAACGATTTTTATGACAACATAAAAATTTGTAAGAGAAAATTTTATATATATTAATAATTTGTCACATTTATCACCAAAAGTGAGCCAAGCATACATCAAATGAACAATACTCGTACCAAGTAGTGGGTAAGGACAATACTAATTTGCATAACTCGTTTCTTTATCTTTTTAAACCTTTTGTTATAAACATAAAAAAAAAAGACATAAACTGGAAGGGAACTCTCAACAAATACATATGTATTCAAGAATGTGGCACAGAAACAAAGTAATGCACCTTTGTAAATGATTAGTTACTTCAAATAAAGCTTTTCATTTGGTATCTAACACGCTGCTCATTTATTTCAGATTTCCTCTGAGTTACTCGCAATGCTGGATGTATAGCATCAAATTTACCTGGTAAATAGCATGCTTTATTATTATTTATTAAGCTCTATTTTTATATGTTACATACTATACACACACAGCATATTTTTTCTTTCTTTAATTTTTTAAAATAAGTGACTGACATAAAATTTCATTAAATATATATTCTTTAAATTTACCAAATGAATATCATAGAAACATCCTCACTTCTACATACCACAGGTGGTGATATATTTTATTAACTATTAATTATAGTCTACATTAATCCAAGAATTCTGGTGCACACCGTGTACCACAATGTTACAGATAAAAATTGCATATTAATGGAATATTTCTAAAATTTAAAGAAGTCATAAAAAAAGGAATAAATTGCATAATATTACCGATTTATACTAAAATTTAGAGATTTTTTTCTGACTGAAACTGTATTTTGAAGTTGGTGTGGAATGGTGAGGGCACTAAACAGCTATTCCTTTTACATCTATTACAAAAATGATACACATTAGTGAAAAAAGCCTAAATAAGAATTTTTAGTAACACAGAGAATCAAGAAATCAATTCGCCGCATACTTTTTTCTTCTGATAACAACAACAAATTCGGGTTTAAAAAATTGCAACTGCTGCTGCTCTAAAATAATTCGCAAACTTAACAAACACAATGCAACTAAAAATATATATAAAATACAAACAACTTACGTGCTTATATTTAGATTTTCATACTCTGAAAAAACAAAATAAAATGTAAGTAAATAAAAATCGGCAACTTCTTGATACATAAAAAATATGCACTTTCAAGGTAACAAACAACACGATAATCGCCAATCTAAAAGAAGTGCTTAAATTACACTCACCCTTCCAAGTTTATTTCTATTTTTTATTTAAAAGATTTTTTCCATTATTGCATTCTGTAAGACGCTTCTTTAATATAATTATATTGTATTATATTTTTAACAAACAAACACACATTTCATATAGAACTACTGACCCAGTTTGCACTCTCGTGAAGTCAGTCCAACGAATCCCACTTGTTGCCAAAGAAAAATGGACAAAAAGCAAGAAATTTTAAATATGGCCGAGTTCATGGTAAACATTTTTAAATCGTTTTTAAATGATAAGTTTTACATTTGAACTTACTTAAATATGACTTTCTTATGACAGTGGATTCAAGTATAGTTATTAATATGTTATCAAAGTCAATTGAATCGTTATTCTGCCACATTAAAGCAGATTCACAATGCATTCCCTTCTTTTTGTTATTATGATTATTATTAACTAGATTCAATAAAGGTAAGTCAAACAAACAATTATTCAAAGAGCTTATATAAATTTTACATAAGAAATAAAAATGAACTGATAGATTGTAGGAATAATAATACTTAGAAAGGTTATTTAATTCAATCTTAATATAATTACATTGGCACATATTTAAGACTAATTTAGATTCTGGTAAAAATTTATTTTTAGAATAATATTATTGAATGTATTATTCTTTATTTATTTATATGAGAGAAGAAGATAGTTGAAAACCGAAACTATAAAAATATGGTTTCATTCTATTTAGTAAAAACATTTTGGCTGCGGCATTTAAATGCGTTCAAATGAAAACAGTAATGGCAGCCGAATGAATCGTGAAGCTTCAGTTTGTAAATTTAATTCTTCTGTACAGTCTTCCAATGAGAAAGAAACGACGAAAAGCAATTATTATGTAAAGAAAACATTCCGTTTAATAATTTTCCCCCTTACTTTTTTATTTAATTCTTTTACATTTTTGTTTTCTGAGCTTTTTAAATTTGTTCGCGGTTTATGCACATCTGTGCAACAATCTGTTAATACTTCTAAAACAAACCTGAACATATCAGACAGTGTTCATGGTTTTCTTGTGACTGAAAAAGAAATGAATCCAGAAAATCCTTTTGCACTGCAACGGTACCATCATCGCAAAGCTTTTGATTTTATTTCTAAAGCTCTCAAAATAGATGAAGAAAATGATGGTGAGTGTAACGTAAACAAAAATTGTTTATTAATAGTTATTTGCCATAAACGGATCTCGAATTTATATAATATTAAATGTGCTATTTGAAATATATTATGTCAAATAGTATGAATAACAATTTCATCTACATTATACTTAGTATTATTCCAAAACAAATTGACAAGTCCAGACATGTTTGTTATTAGATTTAAATGCAAACTCTAAATGTTGATACAATATTTTCAAAATTTAATGAGTTATTCTTAATTGAATTAGGAGTGTATTAAGGATTTTATTTGTTTTCTGTTGCATCTTTTTTTAAGTACAAGGGATGATAGAATTTTTTAACAAAATGGAACAAATGAGGTGTTTTCTCCTTTTGACGATTTTTTAGTGGTGGGTGACCAAAAGTTAATTTTAAAACTGCTTCATCAAGAGACTTTAAACCTAATCATCCTTCTTATATTTACATCCATTCTAAGATCATCAGTTTGAGACAATATAGCATATGTATTAAAAAATAAATAATTGAAACATTACACCTTTCATTTTTTTAGGAGAAGGAACTCTTCTGAAACAATTCGCTATGTATACCTATCAAATTAAAAATTTTTTTGCTTAGTCAAGTCTTGCATACCAGTGTTATTTCCTTCCATGAATGCATTGAAGAAGCTATTAAAACAAGTATAAAACTAAGAGAAATATATAGTATTAATTAATTAATATTAAATCTTTTTTGTTTCAATTTCTAAAATGAAATTTAAGATTTTATTTGCTACTGGATGTGTAATACCTGTTGCTTCAATATCACATCATGTAAGGATGTTTACAAAGCTTTAGAATTGGTGGATTCAGTCAGTTCATCTAGGTTTAACAGAACAGTTAAATAATTTTTTGTTGACTTTAAACTCTTGTTTGTTTGTCTGTCTGTACACCGTACTAACCCACAGCGCACTGTGTGGAGCAGGAGGTTGGCAGCTCGAATTGCATGCACCATACAGGATCTGTTTTTGTGTCTTTACTGATTAGTTAGCATGGCATGCAGGATTTCTGTGTTTTTACTGTTTTGCCTACATCTTGTCTATTTTTATTTTCAGTGTATTTGTACAGGGTGAGTGAATGTAAGAGAAAATAAACTTAATTGTAGTGGAATGTAAATTATACTTTTATGTACTACTGTTAGCTTCCCTGTGAGGTGATTATGTAGAAAGAAAAGACAACCTCATTTTAAAATATTATCTCATTAGCAGAAAAGATTATTCTAAATGCTTAAAATTGTTAGAAACATTAATTCCAATAATATTTTCCATTTTGCAAATGTGAAATGAACAAAAATATGCAATAAAAAATGTCCTTTTTTTGTATCAAATTTGTGAAAAAATGAAAGCAGTTAAGGGATTAACAAACCTGCCAAGGTGAACTGATTTTATTTTTAAAAAGTCATTAGGTAGAAAACTGCCATTAGCATTGTTTGAATCCAACCAACACTTATAATACTTATTTAAGAGGTATGTTAATGAAATGAACAATGTATGCTTTTTGCAATACTAACAAAGACTTAATATATATATTTTAAAATAAATTAGAGACTATTAGGTTAGTGATAAATTTGCACTCTAAGAGACTTATTGCATTCTGAGTATAAATTCCCGATAAAGATTGGAATGAGTAAATCAGTTGCATATTTTTTGTTAGTAAATGTCGTGAAAATCATTGCTTTTATTTTCCATTAAACATCATGGAATAATCACTGATAGAGTTTAAAAAGGTTTGGCAATACAGGTGTACTTAGCAATATGATCTAACTATCATATAGTTTGATTTCGTTAAAATTTTATTTGTTTATGGTAGAAGCAAATAAAAGTTAGAATATTTGGTTTCATTTCCAAATGATTTTAAATAATACAGAAAATGATGAAAGTAAATGGTATTAAGGTTGAAGATGCTTCTAGAGGTAACCTGTATCTTTAATTTTGATTTTCTTCTAGTAACGCTCTTATTGTACCTAATATGTGATGGAAATTAGCATATCTACTGAATCATCAATATGAATTTACTATAGAAATATATTTTTGGTTGAATTGGAATAAATTTGAAATATTTCTTGATGTGATGTGACTTTTTTTAAAAAAATTCTGTGTTATGGATATTTAGCTTTTATTTAGAACTTTAAGCTCATTTTATTTGATAGGCCCAAAAGACTTAGCCATTGATTATTATCGTAAAGGTATAGACGAGTTGAAGAGAGGAATTGCTGTTAATTGCAATCAAGGAACCGGTAAACAGCTTGCTTTTTTTTTTTCATTATGTATTTCAATTAATCTGTTGATTTTCAATTTAAGTATTGAAATATTTATTAGAATTTCTTTTTTAAGAACAGGAAAAACTTTTGATATATTTTTATTTAATGATAAGTGTGTAGTATGTATTAAAAATGTAAAATTTTGTTAATAGAATTGAATTTTGATTATTCCATACTGCATTAATTTTATATATATATATATATACCAAATATATTTTAGTTGTGGATATTAATATAAATTCAAGTAAACATGAAAATATTTGATTATTTTATGATGTGCCATATTAATGAAATTATTCAATGATTGTGGAATTTTAATTCTTTGGAAATGTGAAGTATTTTAGAAATGAGAAATTTTTCTCTTAAACTGTACAAAATTCATCTATGGTCAGATTGACATCCATAAGATTGTCAACAAGCTAAAGACCATAATCTGATCTGTATCCATCTAAAGACCGTAGTCAATTTCAGCATAATTTTTTACTTTCAGTATAGTAATAGATGTGAAATATACTGTCAGTGTCATCATTCATATTCCTCTGTCTTGTTCTGAGGAAATTCTGCCTTCGTTATAAGCTTAATTGATGTATTTTGCAAATGTGCTTCCCTTAACAATAAATTATCAATAAAAATTATAAATAATCATTCAACTTTTTAATCTGGTCATATTTTATTTTCATTAGTCATCTTTGAATTGATTCTAATCATAAAATTACTGATATAAAACCTTAAATCTAAATGTAAACAAAAGAAAGAAACAAAATGTGGAATAGATAATCTGTACAAAACTATACAATAGATAATAAGCTGATATCAAGTATATTGCATTTGATTGGGATAAATTAGAAAAACTATTATCTCATCCCATCTAGTGGATCTTTTATTCTAGATAAAATTATCAATTAAGTTTCTAAAACAAATTAAATTTCGAGGGATATCAGAATCTTCATACCAGAATTTTGAATAATACATTTTTCATAACCACATTTTTTTATTTTTATATATATATATATAAAATTTTGTAGAATATTCTAAGTCTCTAAGCCTTCTTTTATCTGGTATGCAACTTATTAGAAAAATGTCTGAATAGTAAGAGATGATTTGTGTTATTAGAGCGGGGAAAAGAACTATAATTATTTCATTTTTTTTTTATTTCAATACAATTTATTATATAAGGACATAATAAGTGCAAAATACTTAAATAATCCCTCCTAGAGAAATTCCCATCCTATATGTTAATGAAAAAACTTCCTTTTCTAAAACTGTTACTGGTTCGAAAAAAAGCTTAGGGGACCATGAAGATAATTTTTATTTTACTGACTACATCAAATGTTTAAAAATATAATTATCAGGAGAATTAATTAAAATATTTTTTTAGAAACATTTTATTATTTTTAGTAAATTTTATTTTGTTGCCATAAGTAAGTATTCTTTTGCCAAAGAATTTAACTGATAATGGATATTAAGTTATAAATTGACTGAAGAATATAATCTGGTACTTGTTTAAAAAAAAATACAGATTTTTTTTTTTGGAAATGTCTAAAATTGCTTAATTTTTTACATATAATAATAGTTTGAAGGGATATTCAGAAAGCATGATTCATCAATGTCTTGCTTGGTTTTAATTTTGATAGCTTAAATCGGTTTTGATAGCCTAGTGGTCATAGTCCTGAGCTCACGGCTAGTGTTATTTCAGTAGTGTCGTGGGTTTAAGTCCTGGTGCCTCTAAAGACCTGTTTTGTAGTAGGACTGATACACATTAAATATATCTGAGCTCAAAGTCCTCATGTTGGGGTGTTGGGAAAGCTTGGAGAAAGGGGTGTTGTCCTCGTAACTTAACCATGGCTTGAAATTGTGAGGTCTGTCACCAAAAGACCTTGTGTTGCTTCTAAATGCAGTGTTAATTAGCAGTCATTTAGATTATTTAAATTTTGCTTCTAGTATCATACATATTTTAACCCCATGTATGTTTTGGTCTTTTAACAAACTGCTTTTGTAATTGGTGTAAAAATGGCAATCCTTCCTGATAAAATTACAAGATTAAGTATTGTAACAGTCTTGATATTACTATTTTTTTTTTTTCTTATTTCTAAAGAAAATAGAGTGGTTAACATCATTGAAGTTAAATTAAGTATAAGAACAATTGATGTGGTGTTAAATTAAAAAAATTTAAAATTTGAAGTTTCCATTTTATTACATTATCTATAAGAATTTTATTTCATATTATTTTCAGGTCCAACATGGGAAAGGTCAAGGAGGTTACAAGAGAAAATGAGAACAAATTTGAATATGGCTAAAGATAGGCTTGAATATTTGGGTAAAAAGACTGGATTTAGTTTTTAATATTTTATAGTATCAAATTTATTGAAAATTTAATATACTTAGTATTGTGAAAGATAAAATATATTTTAGAGATACAGCTGAAAACATTTTTGTATAGAACATTCCAACACTCACCACCTTGAAGTCCTGGAAGGAAATCCGTCCAGACGTCGAACTTGGCAACAACCTGAACCCCTTAAATTTAACAATTGTTTTCTTGAAGATGCTGGCATTGATAAAACTCCTAGTCCAACATCTCCTTGCATCAGTGATGGTAAAATTTCAAGAATGTTATCTCAAATGATATTTTTTTATATTAAATGTTCCCTTATATATATATATATATAAACAGTCAGATCCTCTTAATAATTTTTATTATTCTTATCATAGCTGGATAAAATTAGTATTAATGTTAAAGTCTGAAAGGAAATTATATTATAGTATTAATTGATTAACAAACTGTATTAACATAGTTAATAAACCTCCATAGCCAAAATTTTCTCAATATTGAAGCTTTTTTTTTTTTTTTTTTAAGGTTTTGGAGCTTAAAAAATGAGTCTTAATTGTTAATTGAAAATCTTAAGTATATGATGATAAAAAAAAAATTCGCTACTCAATAATTTCAAATATTTTTTTTTCTGCATATGATATGTATTTTTTTCTTTTTCAAAAAAATGTTTTTAAATTTTAAGAAAGTATTATTATAACGAAAAATATAAATTATTTGATACAGTTACGAAAAATTGAATTCTTGCATGTTATAATTTATAGATGTTTTTATTTTTCGTGTCATTATGCCCTTAAATCCGAAATTGCAGAGTCTTAAAGTATCATGCACTGGTGTATAATATTTAATTTTCAGTCTATTTATCTTGCAGTGGTAGGAAACAGTTTTTTATGAATTGTGTTTCCATGTAGTAATCTAATATAGAGTTCCTAACAGTTTTCTTAGAATTTCTCTGCAACCAATAATCAGATTGAAATAAAATTTGGGACATAAGCTATTTAAATCATTCTTTGAAATAGAAAAAATATTGAAACCGATGACTAGTTCCATAAAAAGGGAGTGGTTGGTTTTATTATAATGTGGCACTTGAAGCAACACTAGGGCTATTAGCAACAGGCCTTGTAATTTTGAACCTCGGTCAAGTGATGAGGACCTCACCTGAGCTGGAACTCTCTCCTAATCCACACCACTTGAAACAGATGATGGAACGAAAACCATTGGCCACAAGTCTACTACTCTAGGCTACTGTGGACGGGAGGGGGGGAGACATAACCAGCATTGATCGTAAGAAAATTTATTTAGTAGCAACTACATTAATTATTGCATTTACATAATTTAGTTCCCTTTGACTTGTTAATATTGATACTATACAGGGTTTCTCACTTTTTGTTAGAGACTTATTTATTATTGTTAGATATTTTAAATTTCATTTCAGTTATAATTGGTTAACAAAATAAGTTAATTTTATTACTCTTATTTGTTACAAATTATTTTTCATTACTTTAACTTTTCAAATTTTTACTTTTTCATTATTTTTGTTTTGATTATATAACACATGGATCAATAAGTCCCGAGACTAACATTGAAAACAACATTTTTTTTGCAAAATTTTTTTTTATTCATCAACATAATCACCTTTTAGGGTGATACAATCGTTCCAACGCTTTTCCAATTTTTCAATACCATGTTTATAAAAAAAATTATCTTTCGCTTCAAAATAAGCTTCAGTTTCAGCGACGACCTCCTCATTTGAGCCAAATCTTTTTCCCTGGAGCATTTTTTTAAGATCAGCAAAGAGCCAGTAGTCACTGGGGGCTAAATCTGGCGAGTATGGGGGGGTGGGGAAGCAGATCAAAGTTCAATTCGTTCAATTTTGCCATTGTTTTCATCGACTTGTGGCAGGGTGCATTGTCTTTTTGAAAAAGGATTTTTTTTCTCTGCATGTGCGGTCGTTTTTTTTGCGATTTCCTCCTTCAAACGCACCAGCAAGTCAATATAATAATCACTGTTGATCGATTTACCTTTTTCGAGGTAGTCAATAAAAATCACGCCATGCGTATCCCAAAAAACTGACGCCATGACTTTGCCAGCTGACTGCTGCGTTTTCGGACGCTTCGGACGGCTTTCGCCAGCTGTGCGCCACTCAGATGACTGCCGCTTCGACTCTGGAGTGTAGTGATGTATCCATGTTTCGTCCATGGTCACGTAACGACGCAAGAAATCTTTTTTGTTGCGAGTAAATAGCGATAAACAGCTTTCTGAATCATCGACTCGTTGCTGTTTTTGTTCCATCGAAAGCAATCGCGGCACCCACTTGGAAAAAACCTTTTTCATGCTCAATTTTTCATGAAGGATAGTAAATACACTTCCATATGATATCTGTGTCATCTCAGCAATCTCACGGAGCTTCACTTTACGATCTTTCATTATAATTTTTGTCACTTCACTCACATTTTCCGGTGTAACGGCTTCCACAGGTCTACCCGAGCGTTCCGCGTCATTTGTGTCGGTACGACCACGTTTAAACTCGGCAAACCACCGACAAATCGTTGCTTTTGATGGACAAGAGTCCGGGTAACATTTTTCAATCCATTGTTTCGCTTGCACGGTGTTTTTACCCATTAAAAAACAATGTTTTATCAGAACACGAAACTCGGTTTTTTCCATTTTTTAAACAAACTACAAAACGACTTTACTCCAACCTCGATAACTCAGCTGTTTCTGGTCCGATCGACTTAAAATTTTGACACGTTTCAAGCAAAGGTTAGTACTCTAGAAAGACCTGGTTACTGGTTTACTACGAGCGCCATCTCTGGGTTAGTCTCGGAACTTATTGATCAATGTGTTAAGTATGTGGTGAGCTTTATTTTTTAATTTAATCTATTGTCAATAATTTTATAAATTTAATTCTTTATTTGTATTCATTTAGTTTTTCAGACTTTCTTCTTTGTTTTAACAATTATTGTAGTTGAAATATATATAGTTTTAGTAGTTATTGGTAAGATCACATAATTTTCTTCTTTGGAGATTTTAAAATAAATTTATTGTGGTTAAAATATTCAGAATGTTGGCAGTGTAGAGAAAAAAAAAGGCATGTTAAAAAGCATTTAATTATGAATTTGGAACATTCTTTAGGATATTTATGTTTCAATTATATGTATCAGCTTTGAAATTGGCTAAAATATTATATATTCGGGTAAAAGGTTGTTTAAATTAACTATTTGATATTTTAATTAGTATGTTCTTTGTGTAATGGCTGGTGTATCATTTCAGGTGGTAAGAAGCTTGCACGTAAATTCCCTATCCCAACAAAAAACTTAACTTTACCTAAAAATTTTCCTTCATCACCACGTCGAACCCCAGTGGCTCAACCAAAGAGAAAACCACTATCCCCTCCTGCATCGCGCCGACAACTCCCACAGCCATCAAATGTAAGCATCAAGCTCTATTCTATTTATTATAATCAAAATGGAGGGAAAAGCTACAAAAACTTTAATTACTATTTCAATGTAATAATTATTAACATATATTTAAATAAGTTTTTACATATTTTTAAAAAGTTTATCCATGTTGATTCATTAATTCATCAATATGATAAATTAAATTTTTTACAATCTTTGAAATTATATTTCAGTTACGATTTTCAAGTCATTTTTGGAGTTGTAGATTACTTTTAAGGAAGCTTGTATGTAGATTATATAATTTGTAAATGATTTTTGGTAGAGCATTTTAGAAAAATGTTATTTACATATTCTATTACTATTATAAAATTTGTATTTATAAGCATTTCATGCATTAAATTCAAGAATTGAATTCATTATTGATAATTTTTCAGAAATATTTAGTAGGATAAATCTTATTGAAATTTTCTTTTCTGAATATAACTGTCAGTTATTTTATCAGACAAGGAAAATATATTTTCTGATTTTCAATAAAAAAATTTTGATTTTTGAATAATTTTGTTTCATTTAGAGGAAAGATATATCATCAAAAACTGTTCCCGTCCAAACTCGATTGCAAAAATTAAACAAGATTCTGAGCTTGAAAGGTGTTGATCCAAAATTAGCTCAAGTGATAATGGATGAAATTGTTGATGGTGGTCCCACTGTGACATTTGATGATATTGGTATGTTACAAGTTTTTAATGAAATCCATTTTTTAATAATTTATTAGTTATATAAATATGAAATTATTCAGTAAGTACCATCTGTAAAGTTAATTCTGCAAATAAATTTTTCCTAAACATACATTTGAATTTAATTTTATCATTTAAGTAAATACTTGAATAATTATTTGGGTCACATTTAGATTTTTTTTATTGGTAGAAAATATGTAGATTTTGTATGATACTAAAAGTTGATGTTATAAAAGGAGCAACAAGGTGGCATAAGATAAACCAAACACAAAGCAAGTGAAGAACACTTGAAGGGTTATGTACATAAGACAAAAGACTAAACCCTGTATATATAGGTTCTGCTATCTCTGCCTGTTTTTCTGAAAATGTTGACTGCCAAAGTCCAGGCATAGATTGACCCAATATATTGATTTCAGTGCAATTTACTATAGCTCGTTCCATTATTTGTTAGTGATAGAGGTGCATATATTTTATTGCAGTGTGTCAAGAGTTTGTGAATTGTTCTGGTAAATTCTACCCTTTAGATTACTCTACAAATAAAAATCACGACTGGATAAATTGAGTGATTATGGATGCTGTAGATTCTTTGAGACTATCCTGTCAGGTGTGAAAACTGAGTGCACTGAAGTGGTTTATATTGTCACATGCCATCCTGCTGGCAATATGTGAAATGTTATTCATTTGGTGTCAGCTGTTGTCAAAGGACTCTAAGATCTCAACACACATTTCATTGGAAGCATTGCTCTCAGTTTTAACAGCTAAGAGGACTGTCTTAAAGAATATGTTACTTCCATAGTTCCTTGATCTATCTAGTTGTGATTTTTATTTCTTTGACAACCTGAAGGATATTCACATACTCTTTATACACTGTTACAGAATATATGCAGCATTATTAATAACTTCCAATGGGACAAGTTATAGCATCTGCAGATTGCATTGAAATTGGTGAATTGGTCCAAGCTTTGCCTGAACTTCAGTATTTGATGTTTCTAGCAATACTTGGAAGAGATGGAGGAACACCCATGAATTGTTCTGGTAAACTGGTTTTTGTTTTTTTAAAACGTTTTTCTGAATTTCACTTGGTGTGTGTGTGTGTGTGTGTGTGTGTCATCAAATTTTCGATCGTTAATTTAACCAACTTCCCATCAAGCTAGAAATCTGAAACCTTGGGAATCGTTCTCACTAGCCTAACAATACGATATTTGGACATTTGCGACAAGTTTTAGCTAGTATTTTCTTCAATAATGCAGTTTATCCCAACCACTTGGCGCGATTTCAAAAATTGGCATCAAACTTGGCGATTTTTTTGTTTGGCTGAACGTTAAGTCCGTAAAACGGACCAGGGTAGCCACATTTGGCAAAATACTGCCAAATAATTCTTGTCGCCAAGAGTGATTGGGTTAAACTGCATTCCAACCATTTAATTTACAGAATTAATTAATTAATTTTAGTTACTTTTAACGTTTTTATGTATTTCACTTGGTTCGTGTTTCTGTGTGTGTGTGTGTGTGTCATCAAATTTTCTATCGTTAAATTAACCAACTTCCCATCAAGCTAGAGTTCTGAAATTTCGGGAACCGTTCTTACTTGCCTAACAATGCAATATTTAGATATTTGCGACCAGTTTTAACTAATATTTCAATAATCTTTCTTAATAAATTTTGCCACTATATAAAAACGTTGTTTTTAAAAACGTTGGTTTTTATCTCGAATTATTACCTACTTGTATTACCTTACAGTTCAAGTATTCTTCAGTTGCTTTGGGTTCTGTTTATCTTGGATCACCTTGTATCTAGTATGGAAATCGAATTCTTATTTCCAAAAGTGATCAACTTTTAAATACCAGTGATTCACTATATTTGTATAAACCTTTATTGCACTGACTTTTAACCCAACTACACTTCTAGTGGCCAGGGTTTTGATGCATACAAATGTTTTAATGGCATGCTTTAGCAATAATACACATATCTTTTGTTCTACTGATTCTAGAACAATGAAATAAAAACTGACTGAAATGCATTAAAATTAAATGAAAAAATATTTTCTGAGTGTAAGAGTAAATTATGTCATTTGAATGGACTTACCATTGTATTACTCTGCAAACTGGAGAAGTGGTAATGTAGTCAAACTTTGTTCCATATATACACTGTACATTTTCACTAATTTTTTTATGTACTTTCTTTTATTGAAACTTGAATGTATTGCTACACTGCTTGTGTTACTCAGAATTCCATGCATGTGTACCACTTCTCAAAGAATTCCACCTTCCAGGGGCTTGCCTTTTTTAGGTAAGACAGGAATCATGGCCCTGAGGTAAAAATGAGATCTTTTTCTTTCCTTTGTGATTTATCACCATTGTGAGACTGGGCTGATATTCTTCTGGGGTATCATAGCAATCCTTTATTTTAACATCTTGTCCACCGATTTTTCTTTTCTCTTCCATCTTATGTCTAGATCACATTTATACATGTTTGATGCAGTTTAGCCCAATTTAACTCTTGCACCTTAAACTCCAACTTTCACATCATGTGTTGTGGCATGGCTTGTTCCTGTATCTGTGTCACTAAACTGTACAAGTACTTTGTATTTGTTTGTGCTGTTGTCCAAGTTCTGCTATCTGTATTTCATCCTGAAGATTTGTCATTTGTTGTTATCCTCCGTTTTGGACTGATTTTCTATCGCATAAACCCACGCAAGATTAGGAATTTTCATAATATTAACAGTTTAAGATTTCATTTCTATTCAACTCATTACATAATATTATATATACTCCACTCTGAATACATTACTGTACTGCAAATATCATTCATGATATCATGTGCATATGCCATTTCCCAAAGCAGTTTCTGCTCGGGAGTCTGCCTTCTTTAGATAAGTTGGAGAATCATACTCCAAAGTACTGTAGAGATTTTTTTTTCTCTCTCTTTCACATGAGGTTTGCTATCTTGGCTAAACATGTGTGGGATACTTTAGTGATTCTTCTCTTTTTCCTACTCTAATTCCTGTCAACCATTTTTCCATGCCTAAATCACAGTTACTTATGGTTTAATGCAACATAACCAAAATGAGTTAATGCACTGTAAACCCAAACTTTTACTTACTCTCAAAACAGTCAGTTATGCTGAGACCTACATTGTCATTGCACTTCCTACAGAAATATAGAATGTTTCAGGAAAAAATCATTACCGAGTTTGCATTTTGAAGTTGTAACTGTGAAAAGAATGCATTGCATTAAATAAATATTTAATTTGTGATGAAGTAAGAGTTTTTGTAAATGAAAATTATAAATTAGAGTATTTAAAGTTTCTTTATAGGCTGCTACTGATATCGATTCATAACACGGAACAACAATAAAAATTAACTTCCTCAGTGTTATTACAACTCTGTTGAAAGCTGTCTAATTATAAATTGCATCTAATTTTATCAGTTGTCAGCATTGTATTACTCATGCAGCGGTGTTTCAATAGCTGAATATAAATATTTTCTTTCTCTCTTTCTTTTCTTAGTATTATCACACTACAGAATAAAGGGCATAATTGTTTAGAACAAACTTCTGATTGGGTATTGAATGGGGAATGAATTCTCGTAACATTTTCTTCTAAGAACGGTTTGTGAGGCATCAGCCTAATATCATTTGTTGTGCAATATTTATATCTAACATTCATCCTAGTACCTTTAATATTTATATCTAACATTCTTTAAAGATTAAACTCACCAAAAAATCCATTAAAATTTCTAATATCGCTTTTTTAAGGTAACATTTCCTTACGTTGCAACATTTCTGAATATTAGTCATCACTATCTTTTAATTGGCAGTTTTCTAAACTTTATATTGTATGCCATTAATTTGACTCTGTTACTTTCTTATTGATAAATAATTACGGTTACTTTGACGTATTTTTAAAAGAAAAATTACAATTTTATGTCTAAGATTTTGCATAATAAATTATCTACTTAGAATATTATAAAATATTTTGAGTATATAGAAAGTTTTATGGACTAATTAATAATTTTTTGTGTGTGAAATTATGTGTGGAAATATCCATGAACCATAACAAAGTATCAAAAATTATTACTCAAGTTTTTACCTTTTCAAATTTTAATTTGCTTATCTATAGTCAACTTTTTGCTTTTGCTATTTAATTCAGTATTATTAACTACAATTATATATTTTATAGAAAATTAATTTTCGTACCTGGATTGCTATTGTGAGTCTTTTCTGATTATTGTATTCTTTAAATTAATAGCTGGACAAGAAGTGGCAAAACAGGCTCTACGTGAAATGGTAATATTGCCTACAGTTCGTCCTGAGGTAAATGTTTTATTCTCACTTTTATTAAATGTAATTTGTGGTACCTAAATATATCTATAAATTTATTTAATACTTAAACATTGCTATTTATCTATCTGATATATCACTTTATATATATATATATATAATGATTAGATTTTTTTTTATTCCTATGTTATTTGTTAACACTACAAATGATAGAGCCACTATTACAGTACATATGAATCATTAAATTATTTTCTATTTCTGATCATGAATGTTTTTGTTCATTGAATTATAAACGATTAATTTATCATTTTTACATTATTTGGTTTCTGTAATTATTGCGACTACTAACGTTCTCTATCCAATTTTATGTAATCGTATTATTATTAATGAAATTCTATTTGATCTATAGAAATGTAAGATCGTAAAAAAAGTATTAATTATTCTTCAGTTTTTTTTTAAAGTATCCAACTAAATATTAAACCAATGAAAAAATGCTACTTATTTTAACCTTTTTAATTGTTATACTTAAAAATTAACCTAATGATACGTCTTTTACACTTTGAAATCTCCTTTAGTAATTGTGCATCTCCATAGTTATATGAATAATAAATGGAATATATAAGTAATTTTTTATGGAGAAATTGAAAGAGAACCCCAGAACAAAGCTTCTTGTCTACTATCAAATGTACTAACAGCTGGTGAAAAATTAGTGTTGTGATTAATTTCAAGTAACTAAATGATCTTAATATTAATGTAAATATTTTGGGTTCTACTTAAATACACCGAATAGCTATTATATCTATTATTGAAAAGTTATTTAGGAACTACTACTCATGTACTCCACATTCTTTAATTCAGTGTCTTTCAAATAATATTGTTGTGATGACATGAAGACTTGTGAGAAAAAAAATTTTTTTTTGAAAACCATAGCAGTGTATTATGAAGACATATTTGCGTAAATCTAAGTGACAAAAAAAAGTTAAGATTTTAGTTTTGTGTTTCGGAATAAAGTTTATTTGTTCTTATTATATATTGATTTGTTTGATAATTATATCAAAAAGAAAATATTTTCATCCTTTATCACCTCTTGCTTTAAAATATTAAGGCTGCACAAAATTTTATATCACTGAATGTAATAATTATTGATCAACTATAACTATAATAAAGTTCAAGATGAAGTTTTATTTAACTGTACATGGATTGAAATGTTGAATTAATTATTAAATGTCACAATTATTTTTTCTCTGTTAAACATATTAGTGGCACAATGAAAGAGATTTAAAGGAAACTAAGTACTGCTAAATTATCTGTGTATAATTTTGGATTTTTTTTTAATTTCAAAAATTTACATTTTAAATATTTCAAGTAGTATGCATTTTATATATATTGCAACATTCTTATTATTTAATAAATAATAGTAATTCATAATTATATTTTTCATCTTTTCAATAAGAAATTTCTAAATATTTTTTTAATATTTCAGCTATTTACTGGTCTTAGAACACCACCAAAGGGTCTCCTATTATTTGGCCCTCCTGGAAATGGCAAAACAATGCTGGTAAAAAAAAAAATTAGAACATTTTTTTCTGTTATCTATTTAATGTATTTACAATATTTATTCCCATGTATTTTTAAGATTAATCAACTTCTAAGTTTTAAATATTGCCAATAATATAGACATATATTATTTTAAGAAGGAATTTTTCTCCTTTTAATTATGTTCTTTTGTTTAGTTATATAATTGGTATATTTTATATCATAACTTTTATTTTTTATGTTTTAACATTGTGTGTGATTATGAATTGAGTTACATAAATGTAATTTGGATTCTTATTCAAAAAGAGAAAGCGTAAGTATTTATTATTATTGAAGGAATAAGTCCTTTTAAAGAATTAGTATTATTAAAAAAATTATATATATTATATGTTGTTTAAACTATAACTGTGCTTATAAATAATTTTATTAATTTCATATTAATGTAACCGAATTCATTTATTATTCTGTTAAAGTTATTTTGTCAAGGAAGTTGAGGGAAGTAAACTCCTTATATGCAAAATTATGTTCAATATCAAGACTTTTTTTAAACTGGACAAGTGCTGTGGTAGCCTAGTAGTCATGGTAGTGGACTTGCGGCTGTCGGTTTTCATCGAGTTGTAGGTTCGAGCCTTGATGCCTCTAAACACCTACCATGTAGTTAGGGCTGATGCATGTTAAATCTGTTGTGGCTCAAAATCTTTCTGTTGGCATAAAGTGGAAGTTAGGAAAGGGGTTACAGCCCGTCACTTGACAGAGGTTCAAAATTATGAGGTCCGTCGCCAATAGCCTTCATGTTCCTTGCAGTGTGACATTAATAAAACCAACCAACAACCATTTTAAACTGGGCAACTGGTGTATATTTCTGTGATAAATTATTCTGTTTTTCTAATGTGTTTATTTTTTCACTACAAGGGTACTGTTGTGCATTTGTGCGTAGTGTAAATAATACAGGACACCACTCACACAGTTATTAGTCTTAAAAGAATTCTGTTTGAATGTTAGGTATGTTATCTTGATGAGCATATTTTCACCTTAAGTAACAAATATTTGGAAATTTAGAGATTGAGGTGTCAGCTCGGATGTCCTGTCACTTGACTGTTGTTCAAATTTACTAGATCTGTCATTAATAGCCTTCATGTTGCTTCTTTCTACATGTGATATTAATATACAATAGAACAATCTTGAAATTACGAAGGATATGAAGCCAACTAATTTTATTAATGTATTGATTTAATCCAGAATTAAATTGTTAGTGTTGAGTGTGTTGCAATCTGAAATGAAAGCATTAGAAATGAAAGTTAGTGAATAGTTATTTAATCATTGTTAGTTGTGTTTAAAATAATAATGAATTAAGATAAGGATATTTCATCTTAAATATAAATTTTGGTGTAGTATAAAAATGAAAAGAAAATTTTAATTTATGTGATATCTTGTGAATTTAAATGCAAATTATTTTTACAGGCAAAAGCTGTAGCATGTGAATCCAATTCTACCTTCTTGAATATTAGTGCAGCATCTTTAACATCTAAATATGTATGTGATTCAAGTATTTCTTTCATTTATTTTGTTTACATTTCTCCAATTCATATATATATATATATATATATAATTTATATATTAGGTTGGTGAAGGAGAGAAACTTGTACGTGCCTTGTTTGCTGTAGCAAGGGAGCTTCAACCAGCTATTATATTTATAGGTATGCAGCACATAAATTATTTTTATAGTTACTTGGAATTTTTAAGTGATCAAACTATCTTTTTTAAAAATTTATTTATAATCTGAAGGTAAAATATGGTAAAAATGTAATTTTTAATAGAGAAAGAGAAATTTTTTTATAATCATGCAATTATAAGCCATTATATTTTACTTGTTTTAGATCTGCAGTATTTAAAATTACCTCATTAAATATTTGATTTGTGTTATAAGTGTCATGTTTTTCATTCGAAAACAATTTGCAGAATTACCACAAATGATTTTGTTTGTGTAAAAATTCACTGTTACTTTTTAACTGTATACTTATTACTTTTTTTCCTTTTCTATTAAAAAAATATATTTGGTATTTAAATAAATATGTTAATTGTTTTCCTTGTTTTATATATTTGAAAATGATATTCCACATAATTGTTTTTAAGATAATTATCAAATAAGAGCAAAAGTAAAATAATTTTAAATTATGGTTTTGTTTTAAATTTTTAATTTACTTTAAAAATTTCAGATGAAGTTGATTCTTTATTAAATGAAAGAAAAGAAAATGAACATGAAGCTAGTCGCAGATTAAAAACAGAGTTTTTAGTAGAATTTGATGGGGTATGTACTCATTCTGAAAAAAAAAAAATTCTTTTAAGAAACAATTTTAAGCATAATTTCAATTAATTATGTCATAATGTTTAATTATTTCATTTTTTAAAAACATTTTTCTTCTATTTATTTAAAAATAAATTGGTGTGTTTATTTCCTAAAAAATTGCATTATTCTTAAAGGATTAGTTAATCATTAATGTTGATGGAATTGTTAATGAGGGAATTTGGAAATAAGTATTATCTTTTTTATAGTGTTTATGTATAGTTGATACTATATATTCATTTTTTAAGATATTTTTTAAATTGTGATTCAAGATATATTAAAATGAAAAAATGAGTTAACTGCTTGTAAGTGTTGTATTTCTATTATTTATATACTGATTGCTGAAATAATATTCTTTTTTATCTTTGAGGGGGAAAATTTTAATGTTAATTTGTCTGAATTGTCTAATGTTTGCTTATTGATTAGTTACGATCAGATGGTGATGATCGAATGCTTGTTATGGGTGCTACTAATAGGCCACAGGAATTGGATGATGCTGCATTAAGGTAACCTCTTAAAACATTGATATATTTTTCTGAAAATATTTATTATATATATATTAAATTGTTGATAGTAAAGATAAAATACAAAATATCTTAACTAATTATTTTTTAAATGATTTATTTTATTTTATTTGCATTTGTAGGTGTCAAAGTTTTAAAGTACTGTGCAAAACAGTTAAAATTAATATAATTATTTTACAAATATATATATATATATATTGGAATAAAAGTTGTGACATCTTATGTATTTCTTTTCATTTTCAACTGTTCAATCATTGAATTTTATTTTTAATGAGTACAAATTTATTTAAAAATATTTAAAGATCTGTTAATAATTATAATTGATAAAATTTTAAATACTACAAGAACAATCATAATTTGTTGATCAAAGAATTGTTTGAAAATATATATATATATACTAATTTCATAAAATTTGTTTAGATTCATATTATATAACTGTGATAATTCTGTGATATGTGTTGAATAATATCTAGTACATATTATTGGATTCAAAATTTTAGCTACACATATGTACTATTAAATTGCAAGTTATTGATATCTATTTACAGTATTTAAACGGATACTATTTCTTAATCATTCGTAATGCTTATGTAAAGGGGGTGTTATTCGAATTGAAAAAATGTTTTATCCTAGATTAACAATTCCCAACCTTTTCAGTCAGCACACCCTCTGCTGTCTTGATTTCTGTCTACATATCCCCTGTTGGTATGATTTTCTTACATGTATCCCCAATCATGAATCCTCATGGGTCCCCCCCCCTTTCAATTTGTTTCATTACTACAAATTCAAAAAAAGAAGGGGGGCTGTATGTTGAATTAAATAAAATGATCTATTTTTTCAATACACAGTTTTTTTATTTTTAAAGACAACAAATTAACTCAAAAATTAGAAAAAAGATATTTCAACAGGATATTTGGAACTATATTGAACTACAAAATTTTGAAAAATTAGGCTCAAACGAAGGTAAGTATAATCTTGGATCCAAAATTACTTTAAATTTGCTTAATATTTATTTATGTAAGTTACATATGTTTCAGTGAGCACCATGTTTGGCACAGCGTTAGCTATATCTGGTCCTTGGTTTATTAAACATCACATTCACTCTTTCATGTTCTAGTGGACACAATCTCTCTTTCATTGAAGATTTTATTAATTGGAGGTCAGCATTACAATTGCTGATATAATTAAAAAAAAAAAAACCTCTACCTGCTTGTTAAAATTGTATTTAATCTTTTTCAATTGTATTGTTCTTTTTTTTTTTAACTCAATGACCACTATTACCATTTTTCTTTTTGTGTACCTGTTAACATCCTTTCAAATACCCCAGGTTGGAAACTGCAGTCACAAATAATGTTTAGTTTTAATATTTCACCCCATTTTGGTAAAATATAAAATTCTCCTTGATTGTATTCAATTTAGATTTTTTTTTTTTTGTTCAGTCTGATATTTTCTTAATGTTCTAATAATTTTTAAAGCCATTGTAGTGAAAACTTATTCTACTGTCATTCTACCTTTTTTAAGTAACGTGTTTTTTCAATTAAGTTATTCACCTTGCTGCTTTCAATAAATATCTTTGATTTAAAAAAGAAGCATAACAAATGTTGACAAAATTAAATATTGTTTTAAAGATCTGAATCTGTGATGAATAATTATGTATCATTAGGTGTTATTTTGATTAATTTTTTATTACATATATTTTTTAAATACAATAGTAAAAATTATTTAGTAGTTCAAAAGTTATGTCTAGCTTTTATATTTATGAAGTTTAACATTTTTATTTGTGAAATTACTTCGTTTTAAAATATTTTTCTGTCTTATAGGAGATTTACTAAGCGTGTCTATGTGACTTTGCCAAATAAAGAAACTCGAATAAAATTACTTGAAAAATTATTGGCAAAACAGGAAAATTCATTATCAAAAACCGACATAAAGAATTTAGCAAAGTAAGTGGATTTTTAACTTTTAAAAAGTTTTACAATTTGAATGATATTTATGTACAAGGGTTATTTGGAAAGTAATTTTTATTACTGTTTTTAAAAGATAAAGGATGTAAACAAATATATTTATTTGATAACAATTTACAAACAGTACTTTCACAAATACTGCATAGTCTTCCAGCATTAAGATATATATCATATATAGATGCTTAGTTTTGTATACCAGCATCATAGAAGATGGCTGCTCTGAGGTTAGCAAAAAAGTTACACCATCTTTTTCTCCATCATCAAAATGCTGGCTTCTCAAAAATAGCTTCAAGAGCGAGAATTGACACTAGATAAGGGCTATGAAGCAGATGATTCTTTTGTTCCCAATCTCTCTTCATCATGCATATTAATCTTAGGCTTCCTTCACTCCAGTCAAGTTTATCTAGTTATCAACTTTTCTATCAGCTACTTTCAAGTTTCCAGCATGGATATATTGTTTCATTGAAGGGTACCAGCATTTAAAAAAAAAGTGTGCATTATGGATTTGCAAAATAAGTTTCAATGTATTGATACTTTTTATGTATGTCACAATTTATAATTTTTTCTTTCATAAAGTTAATTCTGAATATTCATTAAAAAATTTAATAATTTATTGAATTTTTGCTTAATAAAAAAGCTTATTTTAACATTTAAAGTTATATTTATTTTCTGAAGAAAATAATTAAACTAAAAATATTTAACATAAAATTCTGTTTCAAATTTTTTTAAGTATTTGAATTGAATTAAAAAAATTTCATATTTTAATATGTACCTACTTCTGAAAAATACTAAAATATATGTAAGGTACAAAATAATTTTAGTTTCAATTATATAAAATAATATAATGTAATTGTGTACAATTTTTATGAGATTACCTTCAATAGTTTTAAGATATATTTTGCAAAATGATGAAAAATCACAATTTTTGTAAATGAACTTTAAAGTTTTCTTTGATTAAGTTTACATAAGTAAACATTTGTGTTTTTAATCATATCTCAGGAAATAATTTGGATTGATTTTCATGTGGTTTGCATTATTCAGGAAAGTTTATCCTTAAAATTTTTGTATCGAAATTTTTAAGGGGTAAGGTTCCATGGCCTTTAAATTAATAAAAAAATTAAATGATACAAAATATTGTAAATTAAAAATTCTATTTCCATAGCTGCATATGGTTGTTGATTCATGACTGAAGAAAAAAATTCTGACCGACCAAATCTCATAGGAACTTGGATCAAAGTGGATTCAACTGGTGTGAAGGCAGGAACTGAGTCTAGGCTTATTTTGGGTGGTGAAGCACTAATTGGGGAGTCCCTTTGATTTTGATTTGTTTAGATTCGTTTAGTATTAAAATAGCCTTCATGCTTAACCATACACCTCCCAAATTTCCCTATGGATTTTGCATGATCACGTATCCCTTACATTCAAAAAAGGAGTTAAAGAACAAATTTCGCAGCTAGTGGTACCTTCGTAATCTTAAATATCTTTAACATAATAAAAATTAAGTCAAAAGATATTGCACAGAATCCCAGTATGTATTATGTATGTAATTTTGTTAATATTGTAATTCTTTAAACAATATTTGTAACTAAATGTGAAGAGTTTAGGGTTTCTTAAAATTATTTCTAACAAATTTCGATTTTAATTCAAACTGTATTAATTTATTGTAGAAATCAGTATGGATTTCCATCTCCCTTTCCCTAACCCCCAAAAAATTCTTTAAAATTTATTTTTTTAAAATTTTTTTATGAACTTTATGTATTTTTATTTATTTATTTTGTTATTCATGATGAGTAGTTGGTTGTGTTTCAGCATTTCTGTAAAACATAGTGTATAAATATTAAATATAAAGTTTCTTTTCTATATTTTGTGTTATATAAACTTATAGATAAAAGTGTAATGGTAAAAATTAAATGTATATTATTTACAGTTAAATATGTCGTATCTTGTAGTTTCGATTGTTTAAGAGATAATACAATTTTTCTCGCGGATGTTATTAAAATGTAATTTTGCAAACGTAATTTAACGTTTTTTGATGTGCTGAAATTTTAACTGCCATTTATTTCTTTAAGATTAACAGAAGGATATTCTGGAAGTGATTTAACAGCTTTAGCAAAGGATGCAGCTTTGGGACCAATTAGAGGTTGTTGTCTTATTGTATTAATACAACTTCATATTGATTGCTTTGATGTGTTTATTATTCGTAGTTTTGTTGTTATGGCTGATCTCCCACAATTTATAAAACAGAAACATTTCTTAAAATTTCATTAAGTTTTTTTTTTCCATTAATTTTCAAAATTTTACTTGTGTAAAATTCTGCTGAACATTTTTGACAAAACTGAAAAATTTTGCTAAACAATGCAATATTCCTTCAATATTGTAAGATGTTAAATCAAACACAATTTTTCCTGTTTTGCTATTAGCCACAATGTCATGACAAGTCTTATTTAGCTCTTGCTGCTTGGTTTTATACAATCTTATTTAGTCCATTATTAAATTTAGAATTTAAATTCTTAAATAGATTTAACTTATGGGGCATCAGATTCACAATGAAGAGGACTTATTCATTGCTGCCATGAATAGAATTAGGGATTGTTGGCTACCAAAAAGATTGGCATGAGTTCCTTTGAAATCTTGTCAACTTTCTTTGACGATAACATCTTGCTTTGTGAAATCATTCATATCCAAAAGAAAGTGTTTTTATTAGTTGTATAAATTAATAAACTTTCCATGTTATAGTTCATCTGACTTTTAGGGGTCTTTCTGATGTTAATACAAACACGACGTGTGTGTGTAACACAAACTTTTTTTATGTTGGCTCACTTCATAGATATGATGCTGTTTTAGGTTTCTAAATAATTGATCATTTACATTCTTTAAGAAAAAAGTATGTAGCTTACAAAAATATTTTTCTCCTTACCTTTTCAGATTTTTTTTTAATTTTAAAAATTACTTTGTAAGGCATTATTATCCTTTTATGATTGTATATAACTGATAATTTATTTTCTCTTTAACACTCTTATATATATATATGCGTGTATGTGTTTTTTTTTGTTTGTTTGTTTCATTTTGTTAGTGTAACTTGGAATGTTGTTTCTGAATATATTATCTGGAAGAAATGTACTTGCATTTTTCTCTTATTGTAGCTTATGACATGTTTGCTGTATGAAAAATGCCCCAATATTTCATTTTATAAGATTTTTTCACTAAAAAGGTTTTTATTTTTCAGAACTAAAACCTGAGGAAGTAAAATCAGTTGATCCACGAAAGGTAATTTTGAATATTTTTTTTTCTTTGTTTGAATTTATATAAATGTTTAACAGATAAAGAGTCCATAGGTAATGATTTTGCCATCAGGGTACTGAATCTTCTAAGCTTAATGCTTTAGATGAGAAATAAAATATTAGACATATCTATAAACCAAACATTCAAAACACTGCTTCTATTTTCAATGATAGAGGTTTGTATTGAATATGTTTTAATTATAACTATTCAGTGATTTTGTTACAAATAATTTGATCTCATATTCAGCAATTTTCTCTTGTATCAGTTGGTCAATAAATAAGGCAGTTATCGCTTAATACATCCATCTTTAAGCTATAATGTGTTATTATTAATGGCAAGTTTGATGAAAGGATTATCCAATGTATGTAAACATTTAAAGAACTAATGGTCCAATTTTCCTACAGTAATACAATAATAATTGGATGTTGTATAAATTAGAATTTCTGGGAATGTATAAAGGAAAGAAAATCCTTGATTTATGAAGTGTAAAACATGTCTGTATTTTAAATCTAGAAATTTTGTTTCTAAGAGTATTTAGATATGGTAGTTGTGTTATTATATTTATTTTGTCATGTTATCTCTCAGTTAAGCACACTTTTATTAAATCATTCCTGAAAGGCATTAAAATTTAAACAAGATATAAGCATTTCCTTCAAGGAACTTCACACTGTATTGCAGCTATCACTCATCTCTTCAGTGTATAACTGTTTTTCTCTCCCCCTAATACTTCAAACAATTGCATTATCAGTTCATACTCTTCACGATTGCTCATTCTTGCTTTTTACAGAAATTTTCTTCAAAAGATACATAGTTATTAAATAATAGGATTGTGCTTGTTTTGACCATTATACATTGTTGGTAGGGAATGAGGATGGAATATAGGTAACCTTATTACTTTTCTGTGCAGGTGGCACCTTATCTGGTCTTTCTTTTAAGTTATGCTTGCTTTTAATTCTAGTTAGTCCAGGAGGAGGTTGATGTTGGTGAACTTTTTGACTGATGAAAAATTCAGAAAGTCAGTAATATTGTGGGGAAAGGCCAGCATTTGTATGATAGCAGACTATATAAATATTGATAGAGAAGCACTCAAAAAAAAAAAAAAAAAATTGCATGACAATTTCAAAATGTTGAAAGTTATGTATAAATAAAAATACCAAAAATCTGTACATGTCAGCTATGGGCAAAGTGATAAGTGTTCTCAATCACTGGCTGTATGCCTCAAATTTAATTCCTTGCAACTTCTGCCTGTTCCTAAGAGTGAAAAGACCTTAAAGATAATTCATTTTCAATATACAGAAAAGATCAATACTAAAATGCCAGACTTACTAAAGAGGGTTACACTTGGTAATCTACAGCATAGCTTTGGTCTACAGAAAATGTATATGCAAAGGTGTATGTTGCTGGAAATTAACTACTTTTTGTTAGATTTTCAATAAAGCATGTTTTTCAGACCAATCTGATTATTTAATTGCTACATCTTA
This sequence comes from Nephila pilipes, assembly GCA_019974015.1. Classification (NCBI taxonomy): domain Eukaryota; kingdom Metazoa; phylum Arthropoda; class Arachnida; order Araneae; family Nephilidae; genus Nephila; species Nephila pilipes. Next base: position 176,353 of record BMAW01063591.1, on the reverse strand, counting down.
TATTTATTAAATTAAAAAAGTTTAAAAAATATATCCTGATACATGATTGAGTTATTATTTATTAATGATTGTGTTATTTTAGTTTGATATGCCTGTTTTGTTTGTGTAATTTATTGCTTTTTTTTTGCATCAAATTTTGTATAAAAATATTTAATTTAAATTAAAATAATCCTAAAAATCTGCTAAAGAGACGTGAATTATATATTTATTAAATAAAAGATTAACCCTAGATTGATTTTATTTACGTTTAGATGAGAACTGTTTCAATGGCTGATTTCACAGAATCATTAAAGAAGATTAGAAGAAGTGTGGCGACACAATCTTTAGCATTTTATAGCCAGTGGAATTCTGAATTTGGTGATGTCACAATTTGACGAGTGGTGAAGTTTAGAAATAAACTTAATCACTTCAAAAAGAAAGAAAGGGCTTATATAATTGCAAGTTGACTGGAATCTTTTTAACTTAGATTGTTATGTTGGTAATTTCTTAAATAATTCTCCCAGATTATCTAAATATTTTGAGATTTTAGAACATGTCTTCACAAAGCTTGCCTAGAAAAGGCTTAACAGGGCTTAATTTTTAAATCAATAGATTATTTGTAGATGTAAAGCCAATATTTTTTTTGCATAAAATTTAATACTAAAACATGTTATAACTATTTTGTATTTCTATGCTTCATGGATTTTATTCTCGTTTCAAAAGAATTATTTATTTAAAAAAAAGTTGTGGCTTCTCAGTTATAAAGAAAAGGATGAATTATGTACATATAAGTGTGTATGTAAGCATTGTGATGTCATTCAAAATGTTTATTTGTGTTTGTAATATAAAATGATAGCCAATTGTTTTTCCCCCCCCCCCCCATATTTACAAAAAATTGAGTTTTTCATAATTGTGTTTAGGTTTTTATCTCTGCATTAAAATAATGCACTAGCATATAATATAAACCTTGTTATAAAATAATAAACCAATAGTGATTTTAATTGCAGATCTGTTGTTTTATTAACAAACAATTGCTCAAAAGCTGTAAACTGTGCAAATATTAAGTACATTATCATTTAGTATCTTACTTTAGTATACCATGAGAATGTTGACAAAATAAATGTATCTCAATACCTTTGAACTTTCCGTCCTAAAGACTCAAGCTCAATATTGCACCCCAGAATTTGCAATTAATTATAAACTGCTGGTTTTATTTTATATAACCACAGTTCCTTTCCCCCCTTATATTTAACATGTTGATAAATTTTTTTAACTGATTATATATGTTGTTTGTAACATGTTTGAATAATTTATAGCTCCTTTTTTATGAAAAAAATATTGAATTTAGCAAGTGATTTTATTCTAAAAGTTTATTTGGGCCATTTAGTTTTGCAGATAAATGTATGAGTTTTTTTTTTTTTTAAATAATAGATATCTGTAAATGTGCTTTGTTAAGTACTCGTCCTGTCATTGCTTAATAGAACTGTGTAAAAAAGAAGAGTTTAGGTATATGTAAAAGAATTTCTGTTTAGTTTAGAAAGTTTACTTTTAATACTATAAGTATGTTGAAATATATTGTTAATAGTTAGTAAAGTTTTGTATTATAATTTTTTTGATATTTTCTCCCCTCATCAAGAAGTATTTTTTGTTTTATTTTGACAAGAATACCATAAATATACTCATATTCCTATTGTTTGATCTCATTTTTATCAATGCTGATTTATATAAAGTATATGTTTTGAAGTACTATGGAAATTATAGCAATTTCTGAGATAAATTCTATAATAAATTGAAGGTAATGAGCATATGAAAACACTTTAATATCTTGCCAAATAGTATAAGATTATGCTTACTTAACTAAAGTAGAACCAGCAATCTAGCATTCATGTATTTAAAATTTAGTAAAAAAATTACTTAATGTGTTTCTGTTTTGTTGCTATCTTTCCCCATAACATACCATAATTTTTTGGTGTTTAGTACCTGTTGTGTATGTTTTTGATTGATTTATAATTTTAATTCCAAGAAATGTGATATTTTTTATTGCATTCTATTAAATTTGTGTTACAGCTTAATTTATATTCGAAAACAAGATGTTGAACATCACCATCATGTTAATGAAGCAAATGAAAAAATAATAATACAGTTCTTAATATGTTTGTTAAATAAGATACTTCAAAAATATACATATCATTTACTTTCATGAATTATGTTGACATTTCTGTTGCTTGAAACTAATACATATTGTGAAATTTCTGTATGTTAATTTTTGTAGTATTCAAGCCATTCTAATCAATTACCTAAATTTTTTTTACTAATTTGTAAATTGTGTTATTTATTCTTGAAGAAAATGTAAGTTCAAGGAGAAATTATACATATATTATTTGCATTCTGGTGAAGCTAAGGCATATTTAATTCTAAAAAATATTCATCCTTGTAATTTACCTATTAATAGATTTAAATTATGGGTTTTATTCTTGAATATAAGTACAAAGAGAAATTGTACATATATTAATTTTTACTTATAATTTGCATTCTGGTGAAGCCAGGGCATATTTAACAAAATATTTTAATATTTATCCTTGGGATTTTAAAATATGTTTAAAAATGCTAATTTTTTAGAAGTATAAGTAATAACTCAAAAATGGAGGTTGCAAACCTAAATTAGTTATAGTTATAAATGCTTGTTTGAAAAAAAACAAGCAATACACTTCTAAAAAAGGCCTGATGCAATATTTAACTATAAAGAACTACTGATGTTCCTGATATTATATTGCTATTGATTTGCTTGAAAATATTTTTGTTTGCTAAAAATGTTACGTCTGCATATTTTTTTATAAATTATTTTTTATGCATCATGACCAGTCAGTTTAAATATGTACTACAATTGATGTTTTGTAAAGATGTACCTGAATATTTCTTGCTTATTGGTTGAGCACAAGCAGTTGATTATTTGTTCCTTTTGCTATACCCAAGTTTTCTATTACAATTAATGAGGGTAAAAATGTATTACATTAAGTTGCACAACAAAAACTTCCGTTATAAAATGCCCTTATTAATTTTTCTTGCGTACGTTTTAGTTAGTTGTTTTATAGTTAATTCTTAAAATAAATATAAAAGTGTGAAAGTTAATTTGTTTTATAATGTGAGAATATATTTTTTTTCAATAATAAAATTTGCTTTATGCTTGCAAAGCATATAATGCGAGTGCTGTAAATTGGATGTCATAATGCTAAATAACTCTGTGATATTCTAAATAAAGTTTTTATTCATTTTGTTTGTGCTGTTATTGTGTTTTTTAATACCTTTTTATACAACTTGATTTAGTGTTTCCAAAAGCAACTTTAATTGCATATTAAAACTTCATGTAAATGCTAAGGATTATCAAACGGAATAAATTTTCAATGAGCTTATAAGTCTTTACATACTAAGGGAAAATATTTTAGATGTAAAATATTTTTAAAGACAGACTAAAAGGTATAAAGATAAAATTTAAATATACAATTTATAAAAGTTTGAGGTGCACGACTAAGATACCTAGGTAATTACTGATAAATTAAATAATTAGCTACTTCCTTATATATGATATCAATAGTAGTATCAATGCCTAAAGCTTTAATAAATTATGTAATTTACAATTAAATATAAATTCAATACCTTCTGTCGCATCTTTAAACAAAAATCTGACACAAAAATATTTTATGTTTCCTTAATTCTTTTTTTTAGTCTGGCAATTTAAAACTTAAAAGGTCATATATGTGCAAAATTTCAACTAAGCACACATTGAGTAGCCTCCCCTCCCCACCTCAGTCCGTCAGTGCTTATACATATTACACTATTGTATTGTCATCATTTCATATATGCAGAATTTCAGTTCATCGGATAATAGGAAGTAGATTAAAATTTTAAATAAGCATGCACATAGTGAGTTAAAACTTTTTAAAATACTTGTGAACCTGGATTAAAATTTTTAAAAGATACATGATAACGGATATCTTTTAATAATACTTTCAAGTGTACCAAAGATTTTCCATTTAACATTATGTATTTTGTTTGCATCCACCAAGCAATTTATTTGTTGCAAAATGTACTTGACAATCTTAATTTTCAGAACATAAAATTTGTACTGTACCATCGATTTTCCTTTTCAAGCATAAAACATTGATCCTGGTGGTTTCCTTTTCATTAGAAAATATCCTCTCAATTGGATAACAAACTTCTTTAAAAATAATTTAAGGTTGATTTATGTTTTTCTTTTACATATTTCTTCATACAGAATATAAATATTAACTGCACAAATCTGCAATCCGCAGAAGGTCGTTGAACAACAAACATTGATGTTTTTCACTGGGGGTCATAAATTAAGGTATGCACCTATTTTACACTATAAAAGTGATTCATTTATCAATATATACAAGATAATAGGTATGTCCCTGTGGTAGAGCCTTTCAAATATTAAGGTTTGATATACAATTCATAGTAATTAATGCTTAATTTTTTTTTCTTCATTTTTAACATGTTTGCTGTCATCTATAAAAGATTCTTAACTAGTAAATGTGTGAGTGAGCGATTGTGTAAGAGTTAGATATGATTATGCTGTGCTAAACAAGGTATACCTGAGGTCTAGATATTTGAAAAAAAAAAGGATTGGCCGACAAGAAGGGTCGAAAATAGAAAAGATCAATAGTTGGTAGCTACGTTATAATTCATTATTGATTGCTGTAGTCCCACCAAGGATGAATATTACCTTAGCAAATGCATGTAATGTTAAGGTTTCTGATGTACAAAAAGAGACTAATACAATCAACAAAGGACCTGCGTGTGCTTGAAAAATGGTTATTTCTCAAAACATAGATAACTAAATGCTCGGTACACAAAACCATACCCCATTCATGATATATTTTGAAGAGTGCAACAAATAAAAAGATTTCCATTATGGAGAATAAATATAAATGAAACAAATTTTCGCAGAAAATTCATATATTATCGCATATCGGGCAAAAAATACCATGTTTCATCCTCTATCTAATAAAAACTTATTTAATGCTGTACATGGTCAGGCATTCTTCTGTTTTAAAAGTGTTTCTAAATAATGGAAATTTTCATGTTTTAGATTTTTTTTTCTTCTTATATGCGAGTTCAATTCATGTCTGATCAACTATTTCACTAAATTTCAAGCTAGTTATTTTATCTCAGAGTATTAAAGGTAGACATTATGATAATATATTTCTACTTTTTCCACAGAGTATTAATTTTACCAGTTTGTTTTGGTTCAATTGTGTGGGAATTCTTAAAAACTGACTGTTGTTCAGTGGCGTGTGCAAGATAACATCACATGTATAGGAATTTTAATGTGCATGTGTGGAACAGGACAGCATGTGTTTATTATTTTATATACCAACTACAATTATACTTGTATGAATTTGTTCAATGTTAACAGTAAGCTATGTCTATATTTATATAAAACAGAAAATAAATGTATGAAAGTACAGATTGTTTATTTATTGTCAAACATAGAAGCAACATGGGAGCTATTGTTGATGGAGTGAAAATGCAAATAGATGGAGGGATGGGGAATGGCACACTATATCAGCTTTAGCAGTGTTATATTATACAGCAAAAATACTGAATTGAATACTTTGCATTTTATATCAATATAAATAAATCAAATTTATGAAGGTTTGCTTTTCTTTAGATTCATTTAGTTTTATATGATAGACCAAAAACACACAGCTTTCAATCAATTGCCAAATCAATGGAATATTTATTAATGCATAACACATCCAGAAAAAAATAGTTGCAAATACATTTATTTATAAATTATGATCAAATTTAAGAATACCTTGATTAAAATTTGTTCTCTTATATACATATACACATTTTTTGGTGGTGAAACAGTCTCAGCATATATAATATGCAGGAATAATAATGCAGTATTGCTTAAGAAAAGAATACTGCTTACAAGTGGAATATGGCCTATAAATATCTTTATTTTCCTAAAATTCCCAAATTATTCATGCTACAAAGACTACAAATATAATAAAAAATACGATTAAAACTGCAAAAATTTTAATCATAAGCCATCTATTTGATGTCACACTCTGAAAATATTTGAGAATCTCCGAATGAGCAGCCTCGATGTTTAAATGAGATTCTTCCACATTGGAATCAATTCTAGAAAGAAAAATATTTATTAGTACAAACAAATATTAAAATTTGCTGAAGCTTCTAAAAACAATTTTAATTCATAGTGATTAGATTTTCAATTCTTTAAATACATAAAAAAAATCGTGAAGTAAATAATATATATAAATGCAGATTACTTTTTCTACATCCCTTATGCATTTTTATGAATTTGGGCTAGCTGCAGATCTTTTTTACATAATATATGAAAAGAAAAATGTTTGCAACTAATTTTTTTATAAAAATGGAAAAAACACCTTACCGTTGAACAATTTCTTCTTGTTCTTTAACCATATGGGCAAGTTGTTGAAAGATGGTGCCTAATTCTACAATTGTGGCCTCAATATTCTGCATGGTGTCTGCACGATTCTGAATATACGAATCCTATAAAATGAAATGCATCTATAAACTTCAACACAAAACTTCTAATATCTTACAGAAATTTACTTCCCTTTAATTAATGTTTGATTAACACAGAGCAATCTATTTTAGATAGAATATAATTCCTTACAATAAAAAATTGGATTACCCAAAAGGAAATGTTTGGAATTTTATAGATAGAATATGTATAAAAACAAACATTTCCTTTGCTTCATTTGATTTTTTTAAAAAATTCCTCTTTATATTTCAAAAAATAGAGAGAAAATCAAGTTCATTTTTCAATTTTACATACATTTTTTTTAAAAAAAGTCAAATATTTCTTTATTTTAAATTGTTTTCTTACAAGTGGAGAAAGCATTACCTGTTCATCAATTAATTGTAATTGTTGGTGGTATTGAGTATCCATATTTATAGTAAAATCCCCACGTTGATTGGCATTTACAGATTCATCAGACAATAAAACACTTCCAGTTTTACCAGTTATGGCAGATGGCAAAGTTCCCGACACATTTGCTTCAGTAAATTTGTCCCTTCGACTTTTTTCATGTTTCAAATTCTAAAAAATGTGTTAATTATTTGAGTTGCTTGAAAGTATTAATATAAAAATTGAAGAGAAAATAAAGAATAATATTATTACAATATAAGTACTTACTTCTGTCCTAACTTCAAGAACTTCTCGAAAATTGCTGGACATATTGGCTAATTTACATTGAAGTGATACTACAACTGAATTTGAATGATGCAGCATGTGTTTACCATGATTATTACTTCTATTTTTTGATTCCTGAAAAAAAATACTTTACATTTATAAAATAATTCATAAAACACATAAAAATAATATATAAAATATACATCATAACGCATTGCACAGCGTTTTTTCTTATAATGGTACTAAAACTTGTAATATCTCTTGAAAATATTTTTTTCATAATATCATTCATCGTCATTTTGATTTCATAATTACAAGTTACATTTAAATGCAAAAATTTTATTATAAGTAATTTTACATATAAGTTGTGAACCAAAAAGGGGGGGGGGGAATGCACCAATATTTTAAAGTGGGGAAAGAGAGAACCTCGATTATTATACTATCGATTAATGGGAAAAGACTGCAAAATAAGTACATAAATTACATCAAATGTGTGTTATAATAAATGTGAATAATTACATAAATCAACTATCTTTCTTATTGACAATTTTTACAGCTTCACTAGTTTTTTACACATAAAATGTTTATACTATAGCTTCAATTTGTTATGTAGCAGATTCTGCTTTCATAAAAATTTACATAAATGAACAACTTTTCAATCAAATACAGCCAGAATTATTTGAAAGACCTTATAATTCATAAAACAGATACAACTCTAATGAATTTATATGAAACGAAAAGGTCAAGAATTTTTGTAAAATCTTACAATTAAAATTTTAATATTTTTCTGCAAATTTTTTTAAGCTTTGAATTCACTTAAATTGAAGCAGTACTGCAAATAATTGCTGATGTTATATTATTTCATATTACTGCTCTTTCTAATGCTTCATAGAAGATATAAAACATTCTAGAATCAAATTCTCACATATATTATTGTATTGTTACTACTCAGATAAACATTTGTTTCATTTCTTTCACTCTTTTGCTATCAAATTAATTATTATAATCTGTTCAATTTTGAAGATAAAAAGTTACTTGGGAATTTGAAAATTGAACAGACACTTAAATATTCTAGAAAATATTTTTAAAATACATACATACAGCTAAAATTCCAAAATTAATATTTAACACAACATTTGAATCCTTTAATCACAGTATGCTATTCTGACAAAGTTTTCTTGCAGACTACTAAGACTTTCAACTTATCACGTTATTTTGATTTATAGTCATTTTATACATAATTTCCTTTTAATTAACATTTGATGTTTTACATTCTCAGATTACTTTCATTGAATACTTACAGAGCAAAAAATTCTAATAATTTATACGTATGTTATGAAATACCAGTGAAACAAAAATACAGTATTCCATTATGAACAGTGTAACGAAAGAATTTTTAAGTTTAAAATTGTTATGCTTTAGAATAAAAATTATCTTTAATCCCTTTTTCATTTTCTACAATAATTTGTAACTAAATTATAAAAATAACTAATATTGGACAATTTTATATTTATAAATCTAATTTTATCATAAAAAATATATTTAAAAAAATATTATAGCTTGAAACATTAAATACATTTTCTAATAAACTTTTAAAACATATTTGGTGCGTTAAGCTACTTATCCATTAACAAATTAAATATATGTTATTATTTTAGGGAAGATTGGTTTTGTAAATATAGTGAATAGCCTTCCCTCTTCCCCCCAAAAAATCTTACATAAGTTTTCACAATCTCAATTGTCACAGTACACTTTCATAAAAGTGCATATGATTGTGACACTTCCTATGACTCAATAACTTTTTAAAACACATGAAATTTATTGGAAATATCATTAATTTTAGAATATATATAAAGTTCTACAGCAGCATTCCAAATGATTATTGAATGAGAAATAATAACAATGAGCATGTTAATACAGAATTCCTTAACCAATTCTATACTTAAACTATAACTCTACAAAATAACACTACCTTGAAAGAAAACATTTTTAATGAATGTTCAAAAGTCTCAATAATTTATTATGAATGTACAGTTCTTGTTATTCATAATGAATATCAATAATTAATTTTACAAATGAATATTTATATCCAATATTACAACTTTTATACAGCAATAAAATTAGAGTAAAAATAACAAGTTATAAAGTATTTCTTTATCAAATAATTTATACCTAAGTATATATTGAAAATAAATAATTTGCAAGCTGGGCTACTAGACCAAGAAAGGCAAACAGGGAATTATTTTTTAAGATTTCATTAATAGTATAAATTAATGTGTTTATGTTCCATTTAATATTGCAGATAATTATAATTTAAAAATTAAATAAGAAAATCTATAATTTTAATATAAAAAACAAACAAGAACTGTTTGGTTATATTATATTGAATTCAAGGATTGTATCTAAGATTAAAAGCAATACTTGTAGTGCAGCAATTTGCTTATTTAATGAATTAATATCTTCTTTTATTATATATGTTAGCTCTTGAATTTCAACTGGTTTATCAGCAAAAAGACTTCTTCTTTTGGCCACTAAAATAAAAAAAACAAAAAAAAGAACAAAGTTAAAATGAGCATGTTAAATAAAAAAAGCCATTGTAAACATTAAAATAAAATTTTACTAAAGTTCATATTATTTTTAATGAATTCTAATTAAGCTCTACCACCAAACATAACACACACTACTTGAAATATAAAAAAATACTATCTCAAATCTTTTATTGAAGAATGTTCAAATATAGAAATATTTTTTCAAAACTTTTATGCTAATATATTCAAATAGCACAAAATTATAAAAGTAAAGTAAAAAAATTATTAAAAAGTGTTGGAAAATGTTCAATTAAAAAAAAAAAACCAGTTTAACCTTTTCCCATATGATGGACATATAACATGAACATCAATCTTGATCCCTCTTTGCAAATGGCATGCCACTGAGCGTAATTCTCAAAAAGAGCAGTACACTGTTGCTCTGAATAATCATGGTGGATGGGATGTTTCATCTCACTGTGAGCCAATTCATGAGCTCATTTATCAATTGAATATAAATTTCATCTGTTTTAGCCTAATTCTCTAAGCCCAAATTTTAAACTTATATCTACTATTTAAAGATGCAAACTGGAGGCAAATGGGAATTCATAACACCATGACATCATCCTTTCCCTACGCCTCAAAAAAAAAAAAAAAAAATGGAAGTACCTGAAACTGTTCCAATATATTTATATATCAGCTGTGCTTCAGCAGAGTTTTGCTTACATTATATATGCCATTCATTCATTTTTACCAATCACAAGACTTGGAAAGTACTCAAAAGACACAAGTTCAACAATCTAAAATTTCTGCTAAATTAACTTACATGGACATGAAACTCCATGTAGCAAGTTAAAAAAAAAAAAATCTAATTTAATGGATCCAAAATCTAATGGAAAGTGCATGTTTGATACATCCATCTAGTGTATCAATGTGAACAGGGATATGAGGCTGCTAGTGTTAATTGGGATTGATTATATATGACACACCTATCTCAAAAGGGTTTTACATTTAGCAGCAAACCCTTCTGAAAGGGTTAAATGAAATATATATTTTCTAAATAAAGTAAATTAGAATTAACATAGTTACAAATATTATGAGTAAGATTAAGGAGAAAATAAGGAAAAAAAAAAAAAAGATTCTCTAACATTTTATTTAACACATTGAAACAGATTGAAATTCAAATGAATAATGTATTTTTATTATTAGTCATCTAAAAGCAAAATCAAATACAATCTAACATTAGAATTAAACAAAAAAAAAAAAAAAAAAAACTGTGCATTTATTGAATTTAGAATAGAATAGATTTTATTTACTTACAAACTGTTAACTTCTCAAGCTTTGCATATGTATTGCTGATATCTTTTCCAATTTGACTAAAAGGAGAAAAAAATCTATATAATTACAAATACATAAAAAAATTATGTTTATTTTTAATGGAAATTATATTGGAATTAAAACAGAAAATGATGCTCAAAAATAAAAATGGTACTTTTCCATTTCGATTCCATCCAGTGCAAATTTCGCCAAGCAGACTTTTATTAACAACAACATACAGGGACGTCTTAAGACTTTTGGAGGCCCTGGTCCCTTATGAAAAATTTGGTGTATATACATTTCAAAATCAATTGTTAATAACATTTCATTTTCAATACTCATCAAGCTTAAATTATTCAAACATGATTATTGAGTCATATGATTTCTCAATTCATTTTTGACCAGTTTTAGTTTTGAAAATGAACACACACCTCTTGCGTTAGTAATCATCATTCATAAGAAAATTCTCATTCTTATTTCGATATAGGGAAACACTGTGAATAGTCTTTCGTTATATATATATGTTGATCTCAATTTTAGTCAGCTCACTCAACAACTGTTCTTCATCTGCATTTGTAGAATTACATTTTTATTAATCATTCTTTTTTCCATTTCTTCTCTTTGCTTTTTTTTTTTTTTCAGCTTTTCGCATTAATGATCATATATGACTTGAAATGTTGACATTCCAAGTTCAGTTTTTCTTTATTATTGTCCTTTATTATAAAAGTTTGATATTTTCATGCTTGCTCTTTTAATTTCCGTCTCATCCAAATTAGAAATATTTTCAAAAAATCCAAATATTTCAAAAAGCTCCTCATATTTTTTATTATGCGTTTGAATATTGTAAATTAGAGAATTGATTATTGGTAAAAAGTCTTTCCCCCCCCCCCTCAACATTATACTATGAATCTCTTCTAAACGGAACATAAATTCAAGCGAAACATTGACAACGACAAGCTCACGGCCAGACTACTTAGCTATCTGGAATATTATTATAATGCAAGATAATATTACATTTCTTACAAATTGATAATATTATTATTCTTATCCACATAAAAAAATTGCATAATTGGAACAAATTTGTCTGCCAGATTCTGCATGAAATTTTGAGAAACTTCATTTATTTCATTCTATTTCTTATAAAAGCTCTCTTTTTTTTTTTATGACGGTTTGCAAAAATTTAATTGATACAAAATCTTTCAAATTCTCCAAAAGATGAAATATGGAAGCATAAAATGTAACATTACTAAATATAGAATTTTCAAACATTAATTAAATCTAGTGTTTTTCATATCTACAAAATTCAAAAAGTTAAGAAATCCATAGCATGAAATGTTATACAACATTTGTTTCTGCATTAATTATAAGTAAATCCCATTTTTGATAATCATTTAAGGATTTAATAAATGAATTTTATTTTTTCTCTTCAAGGACTTTGCACAAATAAATTTCGTCAACAGACTTTGCAAGCAAAAACAAATAAAGTATAAAGTTTAACAATAAAGATGTCACATTTAAAGCTGAATAATAAGAAAAATATTTGTAATGTTTAAATGTTATTTTAATTTGAAGTAAAAAAAAAACAATACATTTTAATTTGATATATTTTCTTTTCAGTGAAATCATTACTTAGAAAAGATTAATTCCTTTAGAAATTATTTGTATTTTGTACTATATATATATAGATAAATTTATTTGTATCTAAGGAATTTAAACAATTTTTCTATTGTAACGTTATTTTCAAAACACCAGTCTTTGTTAAGCTATGAAACTTACATTTATAAAAGTTAACTTTGTTAAATTATGCAACAAACAAGTACCAGAGAAAACAGAAACACATTGAAAAATAAATGTTAATGCTTTGTTCTCGACATCTTTTCATGTAAATATAATTAATAATTTTTAAAAATATTTTATAGGTATATATAGTTAATTGAAAGTTGATAGAAATAAGGATTTTTATTTTGGGATTTTAAAAAAAAAATGATGCACTCAATATGCTAAATACACAAAAAAGTAAGACACAGAAATAGGTTTAAATTCCAAATTCCCCCCTTCCCCAGTTATGTAATTATGAAGTGACAGTTGGAACAAATCAAGAAAATAATACAAAATTAAAAATAATAATAATAATAATAATAATTTTAACAAGATAGAATAAAAAACAGAGAATAGAAAACATATTGGTAGTAATTTTTAAATGCAGTTTTCAGCTTGCTAAAGAACGACGAAATTGTTCATAGTTTCTCAAACGCGCTACGAATTCTGAGAAAACTACATTTCTGGGACGAAATCCATGGAACGAGTCATAAATCACCATTCATCAATGAGACAAAGAGGAATTCCATGCATTCTTTTGCACAAAGGAGGAGTATTTTTTTTCCTTCTTTTTCCTCTTTTCTCAAATGTACAATACTGACTTTTCTAATTTCTTGCAAGTAAAGTAATTTAAAATTTTCAAAGTATATGCATTTGAAAAAGAATAGGTTAACTAGTTTTTTTTTTTTTTTTTTTTATCTAAAGATTGATAATATTTTCATGATCATTTTAGTGCACGGGATGGGAATTTTTAGATCTTTAATAAATATTTAAAAATACTTGCAATTTTTTTTAAAAAATGGAAAACCAGATAAGCATTTATTATTTTTTTTTCTTGTTCTTTTGAATGCATTTTATTCCGTGCAATTCAAAGCAATACTCTAGCTGTAAATAGAAAAGTATGAAACTCCATAGGATTAACATTAAGCTCGGGATTTCTTGGTGTCATGTCGACAAGAGTCTTAAAGATTTTATATCAATACTAGATGGAGTACCCACTTTCCGTATGAGGGAACTTTTAATATTAAATCATCAGTTTTTGAAAAATAAATGACCAGTAAAATTTAAAATAAATAACCAGTTGTAGCTTAGAATCTACTTTTGAAACGGTATAAGATGACACACAGAAAAATTATAAATAATTCAGTAAATGAAGACTCCACTTTTATTAATATCCTAAAAATAACATATATTTTTTAAATAACATACACTTGGGGGACGAGTTATTCGAAATAGAATTGTTATTTTGCTATTAAGAATAAATAAATAATTACACCATTATGCTATATCTCTAGTAAGATGCTCATAACCATGTGTAGTATTTCGCTTTATTTATTTATTTTTTGTTCTGTTCAAGATATTAAAGGAGAAAACTCGCTCATTAGTTCGTAAATTAAAAGGTGTATAAAATGAAAGTAATATATAACTCTCCTTTTCGTAAGAATTCTGAAGGTGATAAGATTAAATTTTTTTAAATAATGTCTGTTAATTCTTTCATGGATAAAAAAAAAAATTAAGCTTCAATTATGTTTTTACTCCTTGTATACAATTTTCCTGTTATGATTATTTCATTATTATTAATGTACAAAACATTATAGTTTAAATTATCATTATAATACAGATATACATATATACTATATACCAATATAAATCAATATTAGTTTTATCCCATACAGTTAATTATTAGATTTCCTCAAATATTTTTTTTTTTTAAATTGTGAATGAAAAATCATTAAATTACATTATGACAGATTGTAGTAATGTAATATAAATGTAGATAAACAATCATATAACATTATAATATTCATTATAATATTAACAAAATATTGAATAAACCATTTTGAAATGGAAATAAAATGCAGAAAAAAATCTGTAAAAGGTTTTTATACAGTATTGTTTTACATAATATTTGGAATTTCTTAGAAGTTCCCAGAAAAATATGTTTGTATCTGTACGAAATTTATATATTGTTGTTAATATGCTTATCAAACGGAACAAAGAATTATGGTAAGAAGGAAGTCATAGATTCCAAAAATTGAAGAACATTGTTACATAAATTATTAATTAGGAAAGTTATATTTATGTAAGTAATTTTCATTAAAAGTATTTTGTACCAATATATGATAAAGTATTTGTAAATAATAAAGTAGTAATAAGTGATAAAGTATAAATATTAAAATTAGTGTATATATAAAAATTTTCATTTTCGCAGGAAAATCTGTTTAAACATACACACGCAAGTAGAAAATATCTAGTGAGGGGTCTTATTCACTAAAAATCTCTTATTTTGTACTGTGTTAGACGGGAATTTCTACATTTTTTATATTTTCTCTTAAAATATTACATTTTTGTACAGACATTGTTTATCTGATTATCAAATTGGACGTTAGTATTCCTGTTATATGATTGTTTATCTACATTTATATTACATTACCACAATCTGTCATAATGTAATATATTCATTTGTTTAATAAATGTTCATTTTCATTTGGGTTTCAATAATAATAAAAAGGACAGTCATTTGAATTTTTAAAAGAGTAAAATAGCATTTTCCATATTAGATGCAAATAAAAATATTTCTCTGAATTACAGTACACATATAAAATTTGTTTGGAAAATCATATTGCATTCAAAATAAAGAAAGTGCGCACTAATGCTTATTAATCAATATAAAAATATGATAAAGAGTCCATTCAAATATTTATATATAGTTTTATAAACAGTTAAGAGATTTTTTCATGTTGTTTAGAGAGACAGAACGAAAATTTACAAAAAATATAGAGCAGAATTTTTTGAAACTGGATTTTATTTTTATAACTCTCTCTGTAAAAAAAGGCAAATACAATCATTTACTTTTTTTAATGAGATACAAATATTTGTATATTATCTTAAATCTCAAGGAAATACAATTCAAAAATAAAAACAAAATTACCTTGTGTTGTTTCAAAGAAATTAAATTGAAAGGAAGGAATTGCCAATTTAGAACTGCAAGCCACTCGTTTCTCCGAAAAAGTGCGATTTCCTTAAGGGTCATTTCAACCCTCTTTTTATTAGCCCTGACACCTGTCATAAAACAGCGAATGTATTTTTGTCACTTCTGTTGGGGGCTTAAGTGTATGAATTGTCTATTCATGAGCGATCCTTTAATCGTGTGCAAATAAATAAAAGGTTGCCGGAAAGAGTGTCTGTTTTTGACTGTCCTTCCCACAGCAGAATTTTTATCAATAAATTGAACATATCTTGCTTTAGAATTAAAACTAATATTTTCCCTGATTCTCAGCAAACGTTGTAAATTTTAACACAGTAAACGTAACACAGCAGAATTTTTATCAATAAATTGGACATATCTTGCTTTAGAATTAAAACTAATATTTTCTCTCATTCTCAGTAAACGTTGTAAATAGAAATATTTAATATAGAATTAATTGTCTTCAATCAGTCATATCCAGAAATAACATTTGAAGATTAAAATTTTCTGATCATGATTTTATTGAGGCCAAGAAGAGTATGAGAACGAGGCACCCCTCAAAAACGAGGCCCTGGGACTGGACCCAGTTGTCCCATGCCTTAAGACGTCCCTAACAACATACAGTACTCACATAAAAAAAGAAATACTGTTTGACAACAATTGTATCATTTTTGGTACCATAAATATTTATATACAGATCAGTAAAAAAGATGAACTATTTAATATGGATACAAACTATTTAAATAATATGCATACTTAGCTGTTTGCATAAAATGTGTCCATCCTTCTAAACCTTTATTGCCTCTTTTCCTGACAGGCATATATTTTTCTTTCTAAAAACATACATCCAGTATTAAAGGTCTTAATGGCATATAAGATGACTCTAATTTTGATAATTTAAAAAACAAAAAAATCATACCATTATGTTCTATTAAAACAATGCATATGAAGTAATATTCATCTAATATAATAATTATTGGAAGTATGTAATACTCTTGAATTTTAACAAAAGTAAACTAAGTTACTTACCAAGCGTCCTTCCTTGTTTTTAATTACAGATCTGAATTCTATAGTTCTATCTCTACAAGCCATTTCAGGAGGAAGATGTTGAATTGAGTTAGTTACAGGAAACTTTAAATGGTCAGTTGGAACTGATCTAAAATCGTCTGTTTCTGAATTAGTTCTTCGCCGAAGAGTGGTCATTTGAAATAAGAAATAGACTGCTGCATAAACTAAAATAAAATACACAGGAAAATTTTAAAAGCAACCAATGTAATAATGCAATATGTATAATGTAGCATAGGAATTAAGGAAAATTTGACAATATTTCAATATTATATAGGTTTTTTTCCCCCCACAATATGTCACAAGCAATGAAGTTGTTATATAAAATTAAGAATTTAATGGTACAGTCATTACGTTTACATTGCTAAAATGAAGGGTTAAACTTTTATTTAAAAAAACTACTTATAAGTAAAAGTTACATTTAAACTTTCAATTAAATAGAGATAATGAAATAAATGAAAAAAATAATCAAGACCAAAATATATAGAGGGTGTAACAGAGAGCAAAAAAAGAAATTTAAAAAATGAAATATTGATAAAAATATGAATTATTTTTCACAGAATTATTGAACTTAGTAAAAGATGCTTTCTAAAACAAATATTTTAATTATATTCATTACTAAATGAATAACTGAAACTCAAACAACAAGTAAAACATACTATTGAAATGCAAGATGGCTTATAACACTAGACAGACTAACTAGTCTTGTGAAGGGATTCAATCAGTTGGTAGTGAATGATTAGAACCAATACCTGGTATTCGTGTTGAGTTCAGTGAACAGATTTTAAAAAAGCACTTGTATAATCAAGGTTCTTTATAAATGACTATCAATAAAGAAGCGAATTTTCGTTGGAGCAAAAAAACTACTTAATTATTTGAATATCACAACTGAATTGCCTGTGAAATAAGTTCATTTTATATATAATTAACAATTTTGTAATGATTTTTTTTTTTTGATACTCAATAAAGCACTTAAAATGATCAATAGTTAAATAAAGGGGCTATTTCTTTTTTCCCAATATTCACATTTTCTTTTAATACAAACATAGATTGGTTAAAGAAAGAAAATGTTGTTGAAGAGAAAAGCATCAGGGAATTACATAAAATCATAAAAATACTGCTAACTCAACATTTCAAAGCAGATATAAACATGACATTTAATTATTTTAAAAATGTGTGAATAATAATATATGTTGTTTATTGACCATTATGAAAATCAAAGTTATTTTAATATATGATTAGAAAAAGAAATTCAGTTGATTCTGTTGTATAAAATTCTAGTTAAAATAATTTAAAATATAACAGATATAGCCAATATCAGTCTTAGTATAAAAACAAAATAATTCAAATAGGCTGTTTGAAAAGAGATAACATTGGCCATACTAAACAAATTTTACGTCTTATAAGCAACATCATAAAAATGAAGATAACTTGGCAAATTTTACTAAAAGCTACAAAAATACTAATGCAACAAACTATGTAGCATTTCCAAGATGGAATGTTGTTTCAAGCCAAAGACTATAATGGATGTGAGTATACTAGGTATGACAGTATATATAAAACTCATATTTTTCCAAAACAATAGTTTGAAATAAAAATAAATACATTTTTACCATTCATAGGAGATGTAGAGAATTTTTTACAAAAAGTTAAATTTTCAGATTTTTTTCACATTAAAATTAAATCTTGGATAAATATTTGACACTGCAGGAGATAGACTACTTTAAGCATTTTACAGAGTTGATCAACTTATTTTTTATTTTAACATTGTTAATATAAAAACGAGGCTTTACATAAATATACAATTCAAAATGGTAGAAGCCCAATTGATTTGGTTCTTTTACATAAATTGTTTATGTTCTAATCCTGGGTCAATTCAAGTTCCAAATCTGAGAGAATTAATATCCAAGTAAATTCTTGAATATAGAGGTCAGTGACAGACAATTTCAATTGAGAATGATCCAAGAACCCTACTTTCTTCTTTACATCCAAATATGGAAAGAAAAAAGAAAAAAATCATTATTCCCTCTATAATCCAGAACATTTCCTTTCGGAACTGCCAATAATACGGCCTTTTTACATAAGTTTACAAATTATAGAAATTATTTTCTGTCTTCTATTTGAATGGAATAATATAGGACATAAATACAAATCAGGTTTTTTTGTAGTTTTAACTGTTTAAAATATTTGGCTACTGTTTGCATATGCTGTATTAAACTTTACACAACATATAGCTTTTGCAGTTTAAATGCATTCTTTTTAGAGATTTTCCAGTAATCCAATGATGCTCTCATTTGATATCCCTGTTGAATTAGGAAAAGAATACTGTACCTTTGAGAGGGTATTTCAAGGCATTTCAAGTGATTCATTAATCATTTTAGGACAAAAAAATACTTAGAAAGTTAACATTCTTTTTCTCAAAAAAAAAAAAGTACATATGTACATTTTTTAAGAAGACTTTAAATTTTATATGTGAATGTAAATATGCTCCAGTTAATTCTCCAAATTACATGTTTAAACAATTCAGTTTTCAAAAAAATACATGATAAATAATAGTTTTAAGTTTCAGCTTCAGTTCCCTTCTAAATCATAACTATAACTCTCAATTTTACTAATCTCATTCATGTAAAAGTCCCAGTATTTCTTCCATAGTAACAATATTTAGAATTTATATCTTTGCACCAATTGGTCTGCAGCATCTTTTTCTCCCTCTACAATTAGAAAACATGCAGCTGTTGAATTGGTGACCTAGGACATGAATATTATACGGCAGCCCAGACTATAACTACTCAATGCATATGCCCCCGATTCAAAACACTTGCCTCTGTAACTTAACTAAAACAAACACACACAAATCATGACTAGTGATATTCTGGCTCTGACACATGTGTTGACGAGACCCGCCACTCAACACAAGACAGCCGTTCACTCGTTTGGAAACTGTCCCAAACAAAACTCAAATCAACAGGGAGGGGATGAATATCAATAGCAGTAATGGCCGAAAAAGCAACTTTCTCTACAAATATCAACGTTTCTCTTCGTATTATCATAGCGATACTGGAGGGGGAGTATGCAGCAACTCTCTCCCCTCCACAAGTTGAAAAACACAACCACTGTAACCTTGTGTGTCTAAAAATGCTTTTAGATTTATCGCCACATATAAGATCCACAATATAATTACAAGATCTCATTTTGGACGATGACCAATATTTTGCAGAAGCCAGGAAAAATAATCATTTTTAAGAATAAACTGCAAAACACATATTTTAGAGAAAAGCGCTCATATAAAAATCGAATTTTACAAACAGATCCAGAAAGTGTTCATGATACAGAAAACAATGCATGAAACAAATCTATACTTCAGTACAATTTTTTTATCATATTAAAAAAAATTATTAGAAGCCAAGTCTCCCTAAAAAGTATTATTTCTTTATCAGCTGAATCTGTAATATAATCACAGCATTTAATACCACCAAGATTATTAACTATCGGATTGGACTGGTAATATTTAGATTTTTAATACTTTTTTCTCCCAAGATGTTGACAGTTATTATATTTTATAACTTTTTTTCATTAAATCCTTATCACACATTATTGGACACACAATGGTTTATTTTTCCCCAAAAGGATAGTATTTTCTTATTTAAAGCCCTTTTGTGATACAAGCAATGGTAATAAAAATGATTATCACAAAATAAGCCAAACCACACAAGTAAGATTTAATAAATACTTCAAAACAAAATACACTAAATGATAGAGCTCTTTTAACAGAAAATTACCAATACTCTACCTTATGTATAAATATTAACTATAACATGAAATGTAATAAATCTTCTCCCTAATTCTAATTTTCTCCCAATCCTAAAAATCCCTACTTATAAGAATATGGTACCAAAATGAACTCTATGAAATAGAATTAGCATTTTGTTGCATTTTTGACACTTAAAATCCAGCATTGGATTTATGATTATGATCTACTAGAATTGATTATTGAGTCTTTGTAGTAAAATTTAGTTCCTTAATTGCAAAAACTTAAAATTTTAACATTTTTATCAATTCTGCACATTTGGATAGTAAAAATTTCATCCAAAATTAATTTAATTTTTAATGTACAGCTTAAAATGAAAGGGGAAAAAAATCAAAATTCGACTTGTATTTAAACACTCCAAAAGATATTCCTATCTTGTTGGAAAAAATTATAGTCTTAAATGTTTCCACAACATTTACATTTGCAACTAAGACAATATAATTAATTGCTTCACACATTTACTATGATACGGATAGGGTATATTTACTGATACAGAAGAATGGCATTTCATTGGCTTACACTTGAATAACTTTTTAACATAATTTAAAGGTTTCTTAAATAATGAATAACACGCTTATCATGATGGGAATATTTGCAAAACACCTTAATTGAAATACACATAGTTAAAAGTGCTCTTTTTTTAAATGATCTAATACAAGCTTCAATATCGTCAAAAATTCATATACCAATTACATCTATCAAAAACATAGAATAGATAAGAAGCAAATTTAAAATAAAAATACGATGAATAAAGGTTTTTTAAGAAATGCATATGAAACTCCAACATAGAAAACATCATACGGGAAAATAAATTTTATTTTCCACAGAAAAGTGATATTTACTAACATACTGTGATAAATGAGGAAGAAAAATTATATTAATAAAAATCAGTGTCTTGTTTCACAGAAATTTACAATCACATTCATTGAATTTGAATACTTACATTTTATTTGTTAAAATTATTACAATTTGTGTCAAAAAGTATTATATACTCACTAATTTTTAAACAACCACACACGGAGCCAGTACAGCAAAACGTCAATGATGACGGATGGTTGGTTGAAATGAATTAAAATACTACTTCTGTTGTGTCAATAAACTTTACGTAACGGGTTGCCTTTTTTCCTTAAGAAATATAACTTAACGGATACTCTTTCTTAATTATCAAACTATTTTAAACACAGTTTCATGCGATTCTTAACTTCAAAAAATTATTATGATGAGGTATTAAATATACGTCAGAATATTTTCCTGAAAAATCAAATATATTAAAAAGCTTTTTTAAATTGTATATTAATTCTTTTCAGTCATAACTGCACTAGACGGACTCCAAAAACTTTATATGGAGAGAATTCTTTTGAGTCTTAAAAGACAATTATATAATTAGAAATGCAAGATCGGTTTTTTTTTTCAAAACAGGGTGCTTCGAAACTCATGGGCAAAGTTTTAAGGGGTGATAGGAAACATCTAAATATGCAATTTTCACCATACGATGCATAGGTGAAGAGCAAACCGCTAGATGGTGCTGCAATAGAAAACATAAAGCGTGAGCGAATTTTCTTGCACATCGTCATTTCTACCATGCATTTTAGAAGTAAAGGCAATGCCACCTGAAATTTATGGTAATAAATTATAAAATGTAATAAATTATAAAAGAAAATATATATTGTTACGAACATGAGTTCATGCTTCTCTGCAAGGCTTCTCTTACAGAGGAAAAGATGGATTTACAGAGATGTCACCAAATGACAGAAGAGAGTTTAAGCAATGACTCCTAAACCTTGGCTACTATTTGGCAACTTGGTGACAAATGGAAAGTACTCGAAGGCGCTGGAACTTAAATGAAATATCGAAAGAGGAAAAAATTACTTTTCATGAATTTTCCCATGTGTTATCACGCCTGCCCTGAAAACGAAAAAATAAGCCTAGAACTACAGTCGAGTCAGTCAGTCTGGCGAAGGAATCAATTTGTGTACTGAATCGGTTTGTCTGTGGAGTCTGCTTTGTAGATCGATCGGGGAATCGTGACCTATTGAATCTCCTGGAGATTTGGCTTGAATCTAGCGAAAATAAGTGAGTCTGTGTTTAGAGACTCTGTTGCGGAGATCGATCGGGGGATCGACTAAAGCTGACGTCCTTGAACTAAAGTGTGCCGGATGAATTTGCAAAGAAGCAGCAAGTAACTGCTGGGATTTTTCGTATCCCGCCCTGGAAGTACAGTATATTATTGCAGTGGCTATCTGCAGTGAGGAGGGATAAGCTGGTGAGCAGAACGTTGCTGAAATAACTGTCCGTAAAAGTGTGCTTTGTTCCTGTTTCTGTGTCACTGTGTATTTTGTGTACTGTTATTGTCTAAACTATACTACCAATGTGTCGTCTTGACGATTTACGAATAAATTGTCATTTGTCGTTATTCTCAGTTCTGGATTTGATTTTCATTCTCACACACACGTACCCGCAGGAAGAAAATTGTTTCGTGTATGTATGTATGTATATATATATATATATTAGGTCAGTACTCAGTTTGGTGATCTTGACACATTTAAAAAAACCCTTCAACCTCTTTAAGTAAAGACTCCCCTACGTAAATGTAATAAATTGATGAATATGTATAATTACCGGTGATTATTCATAATCATTACTAAACTTGGTAAACGTGATAAAATATTGAATATTTATTACATTTACCGGATAGCTTATAAAATCCCTAACTCATAATAGGGAATGTAATATAGTCCATAATTTTCCAAAATTTATGATGTCAGATGCGCGTGATTTCAGTAGTATTTCTAATTTCATGCTGGATAGACGTTTTTTTTTTATTATTATTATTAAAATATTAAATAATGACGATTTGCATGAGTGTATTAATTCCAAGTTATTAAATGTTTTGGACACTAAGAAAGCGATCAACGGTTTTCTGGCGAAAGAACGATATAACAACTTGTTAATAAAAGTGAATAACAGTAAAAACAGAAGTAGCGGGGGAAAATAGGAAAATGATCAAAGACTAAAATGATACGACGTAATGAAAGTAGACAATATTGAAAACCTTATCTTTCCAATAAGCAAAAAATTTATCAAATAATCTGAATCTACAAAATAATCTGAATTTATTACATTCCCCATTACGAGTTGGGATTTTATTAACTTGCCGTTAAATATGATAAATGTTCAGTGATTTATCACATTTACCAAGTTTAGTGGTGATTATGAATAATCACCGGTAATTATACATAACCACTGGATTGATCCCTTTTACCGTAACTCTCTCTCTCTCTCTCTCTCTCTCACACACACACACACATATATATATATACCGGCACTTCAAGAGATTTGGGAAATTGAAAGCCATTATAATCCTGTTGGGGCTATGCGGCTTGAACTCTACGCCAGAGTTCATCAACCATAAGAGCTGATAGGTGGAGACGTACCAATCTTTCGGCAACTCACGATCAGATGTTCTCAATAAGGGGCAGATTCAAGAATGTGCCTACCAGAGAAGCAATAGAACACAATCTATATCAAATAAGGCCGAGACTGCATGGACAATATGCAATCGCGCATTGTCTGGAGGAAAGTAGTACCATGGAGCCCTTGACGACAGAATATAAAGTATGGCTGTTAAATAACCAGACTGACGTTGTAAAACATTTTATTTTGATGTTCATACATATTTACTTATTATCACCTTCAATATACATCCGTCCTCTATGCCTACAACGCTCCATGAGAATCTTCCATTGTTCGAAACAGTGTTGGAAGCCTTCTTCTGTCAACTACTTCAGGATGTGTGCCTCTTTCTCTTTCACAGCTTCAATGGACTCATATATTGTTCCTTTTAATGTAGATTTCACCTTAGGAAAAAGATAGAAGTCGCATTGCGCAATATCCGGAGAATAAGGCTGATATCTAACACTGAATTGCTGTTCTTTGCTAGAAACCTCTTGATAGACAATGGGGAATGAGCCGGAGCATTATATAGAAGGAAAAATTTGTCAATTCCTTCAGTCTTAGCAATCACGCGAATATTTAACCGACAGTCAGATCGAATCAGATTACCGATTTTTTCGATACTTTCATGCGCTTTTGACGTGGAAGGGCGACCGGGGGGGGGGAATAATTTTCAACATCTTAAAATGCAATGCAATAAACATTCCTTTCCATACACTTGTTTCAATAGCGATTTTTCCTAGTTTCATGTGAAATTTCACAATTCGTTGCTCACTTGTCATTTTTCCGGCCAAACAAGATATAAAATAATTCTACTGCGAAAGAAGACTATGGGTATATAGATTTGCTTACTGAAACGAGAAGCACTGCATTCGAAAGAGAAGGCTTCATGCTGAACAGCTGGCGTTCAGCGCATGCGTACCGCTTCTGTAGCGGCGTCAGTTGCATCATTTAATAACCACCTCGTAAAGCTGTGGACCTTATCATATCGGAAATATAATAGTGGTTGTCCAGTGTACCAGCAATTCAACAATAGATGACTGCGAATTATACCCAATGGCATTTTACACCATCTGTCCAGAGGCCCATCTAAGAGAGTTGTACAGAACAGTGCCATTACGGAGGTCGTAAATTTTAGCCCTGTAAATTTTAGTTCTCAATTAATTTGGTTGTTGAGTTAATACTTTGTTTATTTTTAGATTATTGACTAAATAAGTAGAAATATTAAACAAAATATAAAAACACAATTAAGTCTGTGACGTTGGGTTATTCGCGATTTTCTCTTCACTTGCCTAGTGGATAGTAAATTGAATTGCATGAAATTAAAATTTTTTGCCAACCAAATTAAAACGCAATTAGGTAAATTAGATGTAGTGAACTGAATTAAATTAGAGATAATGATACATAAATGAAATAGAAATGAAAGGAAGATGAAGGGAGATAGAAGACAACGGCAAGCTGATAGTTATCAATGAATTAGATCGAAATATCTTAATTAATCTTTTGGTCTAAGTGCTAAGACTACGAGTACTTCTCGTAATACTTAGCACTAAGTACTATGAGTGATTTCATGAGCTAAAACTTTTTTAAATCATAATTTAAGTTTGGCAAGTTAAGTGAGAAACGAGAAAGAGCAATCTTATCTATTCTTCAGTGATTATTAATAAAGTATTTTATTTTACTCTGTAAGGGTTTTTGGTCTGAAGGAAAACTTGACATTTCTAAAACACTTAATTTATTTACTGCTCAGCTAGAAGTCTATCATATCTCTCACCTTCTTGAAAGCTTATACTATATGTATCAGTCTTAATTTGCATGATCACGTTCTCTTCTTCGGAGGAAGCTTTCTAATACAAATAATTTCTAAGGCCCGAAAATTCCCCTAGAAGACTGTTAGTGACAAGATTGCGGATAGACCCGTCACAACCCCCTCCGTGAAGAAAACGTGATTTATCTGAGGGTCTTAACGACTTTTTAGAAATTACGTTAATAAATTTAAACACACTTAAATAACTAACAATTGGAACATTTTACAATCAACAACAGAACATTTTACAGAGTCATTTTCATTTTACAATCATCACAGTTGACTAACTTGTAGGGCCGATATCTACTCCTGCTCCTCGCTGTTTCTACTCCTCCGGCTCTTGTCAGGTATGAACTTGTCCTTCCTGTTGCCGCTATGGCTCTCGCTGATGCGCAATCTGTTGCGTAGGGTATATGGACTTGACCTCCTGGACTGCTCTTGTCCTTCCTTGATATGTCGTCTGTTGCAAAGCTGATAAGGACTTGACCTCCCACGCAGGACTTGTCTGTCGTTGTCTGTCTCTCCTCGAGGTGGATCGGGACTGGACCTTCCGTACAGAATTCCACTTTCGTCTGCTACTTCTCTCCGGGTCATCTTTCTTGTTCCTGGACCTGATGGAAGTGATACCGGAATTGGCATATTTCTCCACTTGCAGCTCTCATGGGTTCTTCTTTTAACTTCAGTATTCTCATCTAATGAAAAAGGCGCACTGCGTTTTCTCCAGTTCATTCTCACTGGTGGCCTCCTTTTACTCTGATGCCGTCTTTCGTGATTTGAAGATTCAGCCGACCCTTCACTTCTCATTCTCTTACCTCGCCATTATATTTCTTTAGAGGATTCCTCCCTGGCTAGACCTTTGCTACCCTCAGTTTCTACCTGTTCTACCCTAGATCCTTCACCATCCAATCCGTCTGTCTCCACAACACCTTCATCCCTTTCTCTTGGGTGATAAATCCGTACCTGATTTACATTCACCGTTATCAGTTTACCCCCTTTCCAAATATTTACAATGTTGTGCTCAACCTTCATCCCCTCATATGGGCCTTCAAATTTAGGTTTAAACTTACTCACAATCCTCTTGCTCGCAGAGCTCATAGGATGAGTTTGCCCCAATACCAAATCCTTTACTTTAACATCAACTTCCCGTCTTCTTTTATTATAATATTTTGCCCATTTATCCTGATTAATCTTAGTATTTCGCCTAGCCTCTTCAAACAATTTCTCAATATTACCACCCACTAAGTCTTCTCCTAGCTTCACTCGGATCCCTCGACCCTATTGATTAGACGGCTTTTCATAATAACTGGTACTCGAGCCCCTTCTAACAGAGTGACTGAAGTGCTTAGAATTACTACTAGAGGCAAAAGAAAAACTGTGATTAATATATTGATATTGGTTATTTAATAAACATCGGATCCACATCTTTAAACTCTCAGTCCTCCTTATCTCAGTTTACAACCGACTCTGAAAGGCGAACTGAGATTTCGAAGATTTCTTCCATCCCCTCCGGTCCAATCATTACTGGATCCTCTATTTGTAAAATCATTGCAACCATCGAATTTATGATCACCTCGATCATTCCTAATTCTGTTCTCGAACCCCTGATTTCCTGCACTTCCGTGATATCTAAAATTATTCGAATCCACATTCGTCACCCACGCATCATTCTGTCTATAATCAACCCTTCTATTCCACCAGTTTCCTTCGGAACGACTGTCGGGCAACCTTCTACTGGAATCCCATTCCTTTCTTCCGCCATTATTGCTCGAACCCGGGGTTTCCTTATACCCATGTCGTTCCTCATACATTTCTACTAATTGTAAAAGTTGAGCCTTTGTTGTGGGATTTCGAACTTCTACATAATCCATTACCTGTGGGGATAATCTCATAATGATGTGACTCAACAGGTTTTCTTCCGTCATTTCAAAATTAAGGATTTTCTGTAACTTCAATAATTTGTAAACAAAATCTGACGGTACCTGACTTCTAACTTGGTGCGACGAGTAAAACTCAGCCTCTAACTCTGATCTATTTCTGACCACCAGAAAGCTGTTTGTTAATGCCTGTTTTAATTGTGCAAAGTCTATTGCTGTTCCAGTCACGTACGAAGAACCTATTACCTCGAACCAATCTTTTGCTCTTCTAATAAGGTGACCCTTTAGGTAAGCACAGACTAAATTTGTGGATATTTCAAAATAAGATGCATTACTATCGATACTATCTAAAAATTCCGACACGTTTTCCTTTCCGGAAAAAAAAATTTCAGGTAATACTCTAAGACTCGAGCCGACTCCTATCTCGGGGTTTGGGTAAACGGGGCGCCATTGTAAAGATTTTTGGTGGGAAGGAAAACTCGACATTTCTAAAACATTTAATTTATTTACAACACAAGTTTGATCAACCCAAGTTATAATAAGCACCCAATTAATAAATATGTTGACAATTTACGAAGTATGCGAGATATGAGAAGACTTTAAATATTTCAGTACACTTACTAAATTTAAGAGCTCCGACTTCTAAGCTATCTAGTTTCGATCGTCACCTTAAGTAATACAAACATCAATTACTAAATATTCATTGCTCCGCTAGAAGTCTATCTTATCTCTCCTCTCCCCTTCTTGAAAGCTTATACTATATATATCAGTCTTAATTTACATGATCACGTTCTCTTCTTCTGAGGAAGCTTTCTAGTAAAAATAATTTCTAAGGCCCAAAAATTCCCCGAGAGGACTGTTAGTGACAAGATCGCGGATAGACCCGTCACAACTCTTCCGTTCTGAAAATTAAGTCTAATATTATTGACTGTGCTTATGAAAGATGACAAAAGAATTAAATAATGAATGAAGAGTGTCAAAATACACACACACACACACAGAGAGAGAGAGAGAGAGAGAGAGAAATTAAAACAGAATTTAAAGTATGGGACTATCTTTTGAAATTTTACGATAAATATTTTTACCGCTTGTTTTAGCACCATAAGACATATATTGCAAAGAATTTCTCAGAAATTTTTTAAACAGAAACAATGGATAGATATTTAAGTATGAATAATTAATTTTTTTCTTAATTTTTCATTTCCTTGAACACAACTTTCAAGATCTAAAAGGAACGAGGATCATTCAATAAAAGTCCTTAAAAATTCCAAGAGATGGTGCTCGTACATCGAAAATTGTTTATTTTTAGTATGAATTATGATTAACTTGACCGCTGTCTATGTCTCAGTCAGGGACGTCTTAAGACTTCTTGAGGCCCTGGGCCCTCATCAAAAAATAGGCCCCACCTGCAAACCTTTAATTTAATTTGGTGTATATGCATGTACAGATCTATAAAAAAAATCCACAGTAAAATAAGGTTTTATGTAAATATTCGTTTTCTACATTTTAAATTTGTAAAATCATTAATTTGGTTTTCAAAATCAATTGTTAATAATATTTCATTTTCACTACTCAATAAGCTTAGATTATTCAAACAGGATTGAGTCATACGATTTCTGAATTCGTTTTTGACCAGTTTTTAGTTTTGAAAATGAACGCTCACCACTCGCGTTAGTAATAATCATTGATAAGAAAATTTTCATTATTATTTCAATATTGAGAAACACAGTGAATAGTTTTTCATTACACTTGTATGTAAAGAATGTGTTGATCCCAATTCTAGTCCCCTCATCCAACAACTGTTCTTCATCTCCATTGGTAGAATTGTAACCGGCGGTTTTCGTTCAGTCGCGGGTTCGATCCTTGGTTACCAAAGACCCACAGTGTAGCCGGGGCTGATGCACATTAAATCTGTCGGGCCTAAAGTCCTCCTTTGGCGTGGTGTGGAAGTTAGAAGAGGGGGATGCCAGCTCTGGTGTTTTCTCGTCACTTGATCGAGGTACAAAATTACGAGGTCCGTCGCCAATATAGCCCTCGTGTTGCTTCTAGTGCGACGTTAATAAAAACTAATCCATTAGAAGAATTATATTTTTTATTAATCTTTCTTTTTTCCATTTCTTCTCTTTGCTTTTTCTTCAGCTTTTCGCCATGAATGATCATATATGACTTGAAATGCTTACATTCTAAGTTCATTTTCTCTCCATTGAGGTCTTTATTGTAACATTTTGATATTTTCTTGCATGCTATTTTAATATCTATCTCATCCAAATTAGAGCTATTTCGAAAAAATCCAAACATTTAAAAAAGCTTCTCATATTTTTTACTACTCGTTTATATATTGTAAATTAGTGAATCGATTATTGGTAAACAGGTTTCTCTCTATTTTAAATTTCTGGCTGTGGCTGTTTTCAAACGTTGCGTCGGTGTCTCTGTTTCCTTCAATGAAAATTACCCTAACGTGGGGTTGTCTTACACGCTAGTGAACACTTTGATACTCCTTTATAAGGGACACTTCCTTGGTTTTTGACTCATAATAGTCAAAAGAGTCTCTTTTGGTTTTTCTATATATCATTAACGATTTTAATCCTTTTAAACCTTTCGAAAAATCCATATTTTTACTCTGGAGAAATAGATTTACTTTGTCAATATGTGTCAAAAAGTCAATCCAAAGGATAGTTTTAAAAAAGTAGCTTCTCTAATTCATTCATCTTAATTTTTAATTTTTTGCAGAAAGTCGAGTATCCCCTGCCTGTAATTTATCATTAATTAAGCATCCATGCGCATGAAAATATTTAAAAATACTTGCAAACACTTTTTGAGGTTTTATATCAATACTAACTGGAATACCCATTTTCCACACGAGTGAAGTTTTAAAATAAAATTATCAGTTATTAAAAAATAAATGACCAGTAAAACTTAAAATAAATGACCAGTTATAGCTTAGAATCCCCTTTTAAACCTGCACGAGATGATGTACAGAAAAATTATGAATAATTTAGTAAATGATGGCTCCCTTTTTTTATTTATATCCTAAAAATAACTAAGATGTTTTTTAAAATAACACACATTTGGGGACGAGTTATTCGAAAAAGAATAGTTATTTTGCTACTAAAAATAAGTAAATAAATAAATACGCTGTTCTAAAAATCATTATGCCTTATCTCACGTAATATGCACATAACTATGAGTAAGATTTTTTTTAAGAGAAAAAAAAAGAAAAGAAAAGTTGCTCACAAGTTTATAAATAAAAAATGTATAAAATTAAAGTATTATTAATAAATCTCAATTTTCTGTAGGAATATCTGATTAAGTGATTAAACAAACACGCGCAAATAGAACATTTCTGGTGAGAGTTCTTATACCCTAAAAATCTCTTATTTTGTACCAAAAATTTCTCCACTTTTAATATTTACTCAAATTAGCATCAAATTGTTGTTCAGGTATTTATTTACCTAATTACCAAATCGAACTGTAAGATTCCTGTTATATTATTGTTTTTCTACATTTATATTACATAACTATAATCAGTAGTAATGTAATATATTCGTTTCATAAATGTTCTTTTTTATTTGGTTTTCAATAATAATAAAAAAAAACAGTCATTTGAATTTTTAAACGAGTAAAATAACACTTTCCATGAAAGAAGCAAATAAAAATATTTCTCTGAATGACAATACATATCGGAAATTCTTTTGGAAGATCACAGTGCATTCAGAATGAAGGAAGAGCGCAATTATGCATATTAATCATTGTAAAAATATTCTAAAAGTCTATTAAAATAATTACATATAATTTTATAAACAATTAAGAGATTATTTCGTGTTGTTCAGAGGGAGAGAGAAGAAAGTTTACAAAAAAAAACCCAGCAGAATTTTTTTTAAACAGGATACTATTTTCATAACTCTGTCAATAAAAAAAATTCAAATACAATTTCATATTATTTTACTACTTTTAATGCGATATAAATATTTGTATATTATCATAAATCTCGAATACAATTCCAAAATAAAAGCATAATTACCTCTTGCTGTTTCAAAAAAATTAAATTTAAAGGAATGAATTGCCGATTTAGAACCTTAGACACTTGTTTCTTCGAAAAAAAGTGTGATTTCCTTCAGGGTCATTTCAATCCTCTTTTTATTAGCCTTGAAGCCTGTCATAAAATATGGAATGTATTTTTGTCCATTCATGAGGGATCCTTAACTCATGTGTTCAAATAAATAAAAGGTCGCTGGAGGGAGTGTCTGTTATGTCTGTGATTCTCACAGCAGCATTTTTATCAATAAATTGGACATAACTCGCATTAGAAATAAAACTAATATTTTCCCCGATTCTTAGCAAACGTTGTAAATAGAAAATTTTAATATGGAAGTAACTGTCTTCAACCAATTATGTCCAGGAATAACATTTGACAATTAAAATTATTCTGATCATGATCTTATTGAGGCCAAGTAGAGAACGAGGCGAGGCCTCCTCAAAGGCGAGGCCCTGGGCCACGGCCCAGTTGGCCCATGCCTTAAGACGTCCCTGGTCTCAGTTATTCGTATCCGTGATCTAGACGCTTTTCATACATCAAATTTTTTTCATCATAAGTTTTCCAGCCAATGAGACCATCTTCGCCTTTTTTAGAAAAGATTCACCAGAAGCAATCGACCGTTTTGATTTTTGCTAGATTTCTGGTGCATAATGATGAAACCAGGTCTCACACACGGTGACAACACGACGCAAAATGACATGGACGCGGCAGCAATCAAGTTTTGATTTGGCAAATTTCAATCAAAAACTAACTAATGAATAAACATCAAATTTGTTTTGGCTTCATTAAACAGATGGCTTCGTCCAATGGTAGCAACAATTTATCTTAATGATGCCATCTGTCTTCAAATACAAGTATTTTTTTGAACCACCCTCGAATTTATATTAGTGGTTATCCACTAGAATAAATCTTTAACAATCAAGATAAATAAAAAAAAAAAAAAAAAAATTAAAAACTAATAATTGAAAAAAATGAAAAAATAATGCAAATGCTATAATAGGATAATTAATAAATGGGAATAATAAAACGTACTATATAAATAAATTAAATAGTAACAAAAAAAATAATATTTTTAAAAAATTAGGAATTGATCGAAAAGGTAAACAAATAAAAATAAAATTACACACATGTGTGAAATTCAGTAGAAAAATCGATATTGATTTATTTTAATGTCAAGCAGATGTTGATACATTTGAATTCCATCTGATATTACAAGAGCATAAAAAAGACAATGACATTCTAAATTTTGAAAACTTGAAACTTCCATATCCAGTTAGAAATTGCATCATTTTATAGAAATGTTTATCTTTCATGGTCTATATTTTCATAGTTCATCATTTTTCAAAGATGAAAAAAAAAAAAAAAAAAAACCGTAGTTTAAGATGCTGTAAAAAATGTTTTATGTATCTAACTCCACTTGAGGGTAAGACTTGTAGGGAAGTGGGGGCCTTCACCATTATTTAAAATAAATAAATAAGTAAAACTTAATTGTGGCCTTGAAGATTTATACTGCAGAAGATAAAATTAGAAGAAAAAAAAAAATTGCGGATTATTTTTAATACAAAAACAATTTTGAAATAGTTCTTGATTTACAATGATATATGCTTGATGTTGAATATTTACATAAAATAGTTTATTAAACCACTAAAACAACAAAATTGATTAAGTATGTTTTATAAAGGCGTAAAAACATATTTAGAAATTGAAAGAAAAAACTAAAATCTTTTCTTGTTTCTTTTTTTAATAATTAATTATAGATGTAAATTTTATCAAAACCATTAGCAATTTATTATTCAGTATATATGTTGGTTGGTTTTTTTTTTTTTTTTTTTTTAATAAAAAGCTAGCAAAAATCCAGTATGCAGTTATTTTTAAAAACAGTAGACACGATGAAACAAAATGAAACCTAAATTCATGTAAATAAAAAGGGATCTTTAAATAAAAATGATAAAAATATCTCCTATTTTTGCATTTTAGGACATAATCTGACGAATCTTCTACAACAAAACAAAACAAAAAAATCGCCTGTGAGTAAGAAAAGGCATTCGTCGATAAGACATACAATCAACACCTCGAACGGATTATGAAAGGATATTACTATCAATTTGGCCTTCACCTTTTATAAATATTTACAAATATGAATGATCGAAGAAAGAATCGTTCATTTTCCAATCAAAAATTGCTTTTTTAATGGAATAGAATAGCTGGTTGTATCTTTTGTATGAGTATCGAGAATAGATTTATATGTTACAATTTATTTAATTTTCATGTTGTAGCAACAATAATTACATTTTGCATAAGATATTAATTAATAATTTATCGTTTGCTGAATTTTAATATCTGAACATAACATTATTATCTATTTTTATATTTTATCGTTTGCTTTTTAATATTTGAATATTACAATCTTTCTTTTTACCTAATTTAAGTGTTTAAGAAGATAAAAAAAAAAAAAAAAAAAAAAGACATAGCTAACAAAAACCTGCCTGAATTTATATATATATATATATATATATATATAAATTCAGTGTTTTGGAGATATTGCATATTAAAAACGTTTTGTGTAAGCGACACACATCCACTCACTGTAGTAATTAGGTAAAAAGTTACTGGGTTTTTTTCCTGTTTGTTTCCCATGGAAAGTTCAGTCAAGGATTATACAAATCACATGGTAATAGATGTAGGGATCTTCAAATATTTTATAAGGATGAAGGAGACGGAATCTCCCTATTAGTTCAGAGCATAGGAAATACTGATATTAGCAAATTCAGAAATCGCGTGATTGCATAAATTAAAGTTTAAAAGGAATAAGATCACGAAATAACGATGAGCACACTACTGTGGTAGTTGAAATACAGGATAAATTAAGAAATTGTTTAAATTTAAGGAAAATCATTACATATATATTTGTGTATATATATATAGGGGAGGCAAAATACCTCCTTCGGTGCCTGGGGGGATGTCCGGTGTCGACATTTACCAGTTCAATGATGAGGTTGGAGTCGAATTGTTATTTTATTCATGATTAGATGAAGTAAGACTATTTACAATATTACTATGTGAAGATGATTTTGGACCAACTAGTTCGAGAAAGATAGATGTCTACCCAATTTTATCGCATATCAGCGATGGGCATTGGAACGCGCGCTGGAGTTCGGAGTTAAGCTACTTCGGGAGAAGAGAGAAGGCGGAGAAGAGAAGAGGATGAGAATTAAACGCATCTCGGTTTCGTTCAGGAATAGGGAACACTGCGTGAGCCATCACATGACGCTGATTCGTGGTGCCATCTATCGAGTAACTGAGGAACTGGTTTTGCAATATCATTGAAATTACAGTTAATACTTTGAAAATTAGATGCAAAATCTTACAGTTCAAAACCTTCAAATAGAGCATGTCTAAAGCTATAATGGAATTTACAAATCTTCACTAGTTACATTTCATACTTTTCCAAAATAACTAAAAACACAAAATAGAAAGAAAAAAAAAAAGGAATTTTGAAACTTATCAATATTCTAAATTGAGCAAAATATGTAATCAATTTTTTAAAATACTTTATCATATAGGAATGATAAAAAGAAATACTGATATGAAGCAATATAAAATATAAATATGGAAATATAGAAAATGTAAATAAGTAATATCGAGTATATGAAAAGAAAATAACATAGCGTAAAATTAAATCAAACTAGCTTCACCAAATAATATCTATTTACATTTGATATTTAAATGGTGTTTATAAAAAAGGCTTTATCATATCAGCGGAGTTGATTGTAGAATTCGGTCCTAAATCAACTTTTTCTACTACATATTTATCATGAGGGTTAACTTTGGTGATTTTATAGGGTTCTAAGAATTTTGGTCTTAGTTTTAGTCCAACTCCAAATTGAGTTCTTTAGATGGCTAACAGATCACCCTCTTTTTTTTTTTTTTTTTTTCCCGTATTTTGGAGCTTATTTCTTTTTTCTTGTTGTAGGTTCTCCAATTTTCAGATTGTATTTTTCCTATGTTCTTTTTAGCATATTTTCTTAATAATTCTCGTTTTTCATGTAGTTCTTCGAACAATTCTTCGATGAGCAAGTCTTTAATTCTGACATCTTCTTTGTTTCTCATTCTAGTACCAATCAAAAATTCAAATGATAACCATTTAGTGCTTCAATAGGTTGTTCTGTTAAGGATTTTTTGAAGCCTATCGATATACTTGTACCATTTAGTAGAGTCGTCTAAAGTTAGTTTGGTTAAAACTGGGATAAGTGTACGGTGTATTCTTTCAACTTGTCCACATCCTCGTGATACACCCGTGGCTATTTGTAGATTTTGAATACCTTCTTCTGTGCAATAATCACTAAGCACTTTTGAAGTAGACGCTGATCCTCTATCTGATATGACTCGCATGGGAATTCCAAAGGTTTTTAGTTGTAATTTTAATTTATATAAAGGCTTTCAGCTGAAATCAATTTTATGGGATACAACCAAGTGAATTTTGTAAAGGCATCTATAACGGTGAAAATTCTTTTTCTGCAAAACGGTTCTTTTTTTTTTTTTTATCTCAGGGTCTCCTATGTGATTCGGTTCTACTTTTTCGACTTTTTCACTATTATCTGCATTAGGAATGCTCGATTTTCATATTTAACAAATAGTACAACATTCTTCGTGCAGTTGACTGATGCTCGTTCTAAAATATTTGAACCTATGACTGTTCCAAACTTCAGCTTTGTTGTAGGTTGTATAGTTTTCTCCATCCATCTGAAATTCTCATTCAAAAGATCCTATCGTAGTGACTTGACTTTCATCTATGCCGGTGTAGAGAATTGTGTTCTTCGCTAGCTTCGTTGAATCGATGATTCTGCTGCTGGTATTTTCTCGTAGTAGACTGACGGTACTTCCGGTGTCGATAAGCATAGTAATTTTCTTGTTTCCAAACATTATCTCCTTGGTGCGTAGACTTTCTTGAGTGATAGTGGCACATGTTGCGGTAGGCTTGCTTGTTTATCTCGTGAAATTCGTAGTTCTCTTCGGCTGGCTTGTATTTAGCTCTTTCGCTGAATCGTTGAATCTTCTAAACCTGGAGTAATTCGTTTGAGTGTGATTAAAAACATTTGAATTCGAATACCATTCTCTCCCGTGAATTCGATTTTCGATCCGTCGATATGAGTTTACGTGATTTCCTTCATAACTTCTGTGATTGGGGGATTGAGCATCGTGATGTTAATTATAATTAGTGGTCGCTGCAACTTTCCTACTTGGTCTGTCCTGCTCGAATTTTCGTTACGATTGAAACTGTCGAAATTTTTCTGGAGCTCTGAAATCTCGTTTTCCCTTAAAATACGTATTAACGGGCTTTTGATTTAGTGTTCTCTTGATGTCTTCGTACTCTTCAAATTTTTCTACTAATTCGTCAGGCGAATTTATCGTCGTCCATTCGTCTAAAAAATGTTATTTGAAGTCGGTAAGAGCAAGATATTTCATTTGATCTGCATTGATCAGTTTTCTTAATTATTCAAAAGATTCGATTTTTAACCCTGATGTCCATACGTCAAAATATGTTGCTAGTTCGTGATAAAAATCAGTCCAAGTGTGGCTATAAACTTTTTGATGTGTAGTACATAATTTGCGAAACTTGTCTGGCATTAATTTAAATCTTTCTAGCAGGATTTCTTTTACGTGGTCGTAGTTGTTTGCTATCTCTTCTGGTTCGCGTGCGATGATGTGAGAAATTTCGGAAGATAAGAGTCCTAACAGATATGAAACCCAATGTTCTTTTGGAACAGTTAATCATTGCACTTGACGTTCGAATAAGACTAAATATAAACTAACATCTTCTTTTTATGGAGAAATTTAGATATTTCCTAGTAATTTTGAATTGTCAGTTTCGTCAACCGTGGTGTGTAATTTGAGTTTATTTTTTAATTTTAATCGCTCTAGCTCGATTTTGTGTTGATCTTGACGTTTTTTCTATGATTCCCTGTCTTAACCCTTCAGTTATTTAAGCATCAACAATCTTATTTTCCAAAAAAGGTAAACGTCGCGGTCGTTGGTATATTGGCTTGTTACATTTAGTTAAAATATTTAATTCAATGTCAGTTGATTTAATCTTCTTCGGTTGGTAATTTAATATAGATTGACGCACTTCATCTTTAATGGATTTTGAAATATTATAGCTTATACTTTCTTCAATTTCATCAAAGTGAATGTTTACTGATAAAACTGATAAAATATCGCTTTCTTCTCACGGAGACTTATTCTTTATTGTAAATACATTTTCAATTATTATAACTTCATCTTGCTAAATTACATCAAGTCCTATAATAGCATTATGCGGTACCGTACCGTTTTCAATAACGCATATATCAGTAGTATACTTAAAGTTATCTATTTGTATTTCTCCCGTAAATATACCTATGGGCTTTATTTTACAATCTCCCAATCCTGATAAAATTGAATTACACTGATTCAGTTCACAAATATTTAACTTTTCAAATATATTTTTAGAAATTAACGTAACTTGACTTACAGTATCTATCAATGAGTTATTATTTAAATTACCGAAATGAACCATTTTGAACAGATATGTTTGCTTCGCAATATTGAGAGATTCTACGTTATCATTGGATTTGGTTTCCTTAGTTAATTTCGAACATTCAGACGCCTTATGCCCAAAGTTTTGACATCTGAAACATTTTAAACCTTTATTCTTATGTGAACAAAATTTAGATAAATGTCCTTTACCACCACAATTAAAACAAAATTTAGTATTCTGATCATAAATAATTGATCCTTTATGATTCTTAAAATTATCAGATTTTTGTTTTACTTTACTAAAATTATATTTACTTTTCTCTCATAAAATCATTTTTGATAATTCGTAAACCTTCAGTTTTTCGCGAAATTCACGTAAATTTTTGCAACCATACAAAACTAATTTATTTTCATTTCTATCGTTAATTCCTCGAATAATATATTGCATTAAAGTGGTATCTTCAATTCTCCCTCGATTACCCAACTCTTTCATTATAAAATAATATTCTTGTATAGATTCAGATTCTTTCATTTTACGCCTACTCAATATTTCATGCAATTGGGCTGAATTAGTAGTGACCTCGAATTCATCTATCAACACACGTTTTAATTCCTGGTATGACGTAATATTCAATTCGCTTCTCACAAATAATAAAGCTTTACCACTAAGCGATCGTTTAGCGAAAATAAACTTTTGTAGGTCAGATAGATTAAAGATGTCCACATCGCACTCAAATTGCTCCACCAAACTGAAATATTTTCATGCAATTCACCACTAAAAGAGGAAGCAACGCTTTTAACGTGTGAAAAGCTTATAGAGATGTTCTGATTTCGAGTGGCGCCATTATCATAACACCGCTCTTGAGAATAAATTGCTGACTCACTAATGCACTGATGGGATTTGTTTCGTTTCTATTCCCGTTTCGCTTTTCGATACAGATTGATTCGAATTTTGAATATATTGATAGAGCGAGTTAACATAATTTAATAAAACTAGTATTTTCTATATTATTTCGGTTTTTGCTCCTCGGAATGCAATATTCAGAACATCACAAATGTTAATCAATTTATGTAATGAAAAAGAATCATTAATAGTTTTTAATTTAGACTTAAAATTAGAGTCATTTACTGTGATTTCGAAACCAGTGAAGTTTCTTATTCTTTCCGTATTTTTAGCATCGCTATCTGTATCAAAAATAAACTTATGTAAACTTTAATTTTTTTTCTTTCTTCAATGCATCGCTTATCACATTAATATCGTCAATCTTCATCTTTAAATTTGCAAATAAGAATAAATCTGACTCACCTTAAAGTCCTGAATTTATCCTTTAAGTCAGCTCACATTAATCTAATAAATGGTACACTTTTCTTTTCAAAGTCAGTTCACAGTTTAATCATGAGTCCTACACTATCACGAGTTTTCTATCCAAATCGAGCTCTAATGTGCTTACATACTTATCTGAATTTACATCCTTATCCCACTTCTGATTTGTGGGATTGGCCGATGTTACTAATTATTCTAATTAAAGAATCAAACTTTGCACTTAAGCACATTTAAAATTGACGTTTCACATTAACATAAAGTTTCACATACTTGACGAGACATTTCACAGTAACATTTGAAAACATAAAGTATCATCTTTAACTTCTAACACAACATAGCGTCAAAAAATCTACGAGACATCAACAAGGGTATCTTCCTAGTTTCAATGACTCCAAACGACTCTCCTTCAAGAGCGAAATCCCTTCAGTAGTAGAGGCAGCGCCCTCTATGATTGGGTTCTTCTTTTACAAACCGACATATATAATTTTTTTTTTTTTTTTTTTTTTTTTTTTTTTTGTCATTTCAAACAAAATTTGTTTTTTAAAATTTGTTCAAACTTCATACATTTTAAATTCTCTTATATTTGATTTATTTCCATCTACATTATATATATGTGAGTGTCGGTGTATAATAAATTCTCTTTAAAATAATTTGACTTCTTAATTGTTCCTATTCTTTAAATCGCAGTTAAGAGTTTATTCTTATTTCTTGATACCATTTAGCCTTTAATTTATGCAATCAGGTGCTCATAAAATCTTCTAAGTTAGCAAATTCTATGCCCCGAAGCCCTAAGGGTAATACCTACAAGACGTAAGGTCTCCAGCAAAAGTCCCTGAGAAATCATTCATCCAATACCACATGATCTAAAGAAAATCCCTGCATATAAATTCGAAGCAAGGTAAAATACTCTTTTTCACTTTGGCCAAGAAAGCCAGAGCCAGCTGCTGATCTCTTAAAAAAATAGATGCAATGTATATAATCTTTCTCTCATTCAAAAAAGTAATAAATAGACCAGATGCGAGAATGGTCTTTTTATTCCAACCACGACTTCTAACGTCCTTTTTGATATATATATATATAAGATGTGACTATTAAATAATGAGGCTGACGCAGTAAAACATTTTATTTTGAATTCATACATTTTTACTTACTATATCACCTTAAATATACCCCTCTCTCCATACCTACAACGCTCCATACGAATTTTCCATTGTCGAAACAATGTTGGAAATCTTCTTCTGTCAACTCCTTCAGGACTTGTGCCGCTTTCTCTTTCTTAGCTTCAACGAACTCAAATCTTGTTCATTTTAATGCAGATTTCACTTTAGGAATCAGATACAAGTCACAGGGTGCAAGACCGCGAATAAGGTGGATGGTCTAACTCTGGGATGCTATACTTGGCTAGGAATCTCTTGATAGACAACGCGGAATGACTTCGCTTGCCACAGTTTGGGTCATTTTTTCTTTATTCTTTGACAAAGATCAGAAAGAACGTAAAGGTAGTAAGGTTGATTAATAGTTTGAACTTCCGGAACCCCCAATTGAAGGTACACAATCCCATGAAAATCCAGAAAAAAAAAATCTTCATTGCTTTAAATTTTGACTTGCTGATTCGAGCGTTTTTGGCTCTCTGTGGAGATGGACTATTCCAGTGCATGGATTGACACTTCGTTTCAAGATCAAGAATTAAAAGCCTCGATTCATCACTCGTTAATATCCTTTCCAATATATTTGGATCATTTTTAATGGCATTCAAAGAGTCAGTACAAATGTTTTCGTGAGCTTCTTGTCGTTCAAAAGTGATGATTTTAGACGCCATATGGGCCCACACTTTCTACATGTTAAAACTGTTTTGTAAAATTTGCCATATGGATTCTTTGTCGATTCCTATTGTCTCAGCAAATGCACGAATACTTAACCGACGGTCAGATCGAACCAGATTACCGATTTTTTCGATATTGTTATAAGTTTTTGATGTGAACGGGCGACCCGGGTATGAGATATGTTCAAAGTCTCCTCGGCCATCTTGGAAACACTTAAACCACTCAAAAACACGTGTACGCAATAAACATTCATGACGAAACATTTATTTCAGTAAATTCTTTTAATAAAAAAAAGTTTTCCAAGCTCCATGTGAATTTTCAAAAT
>BMAW01063591.1:86894-133749 GCA_019974015.1 Nephila pilipes | reverse complement strand
ATATATATATATTCCTTTTATTTTGAATAAAATGGCTTTTTAGCATATTTTTATACCAATCAATCTCATGAAACTATCTTTCATAGTAATAATTTCTCTTGATTCTAATACATATAAAGAATAATTCGTACAATATGAGTATTTCAATTGACAAATGAGCTGCTCGTGTGTTTTAGGTGCACATATTATCTGAAATTACCATTGTAGAAAATTTATCAAGAATATAATTAGATATGGCTTAGGTTTTAAGCCATCTCAGATATTTTTGCAAAGCAAATGGTTCTTAGAGTACTTTTATGACAAATACTTCGGGATCAATTTTTTTAAACCACATTCCGTTATTTGTTTTACTAGTAAAAGTTACTGTTTTCGAATCTCATCAAATACGACAAAAAAATTTCTTCAATTAAATAATTGCATACGTTGAATTAGTTTCAAAATGAGCTTTCTTTCTATTTTCTAATCAAGATTATTCATCTTTCGGCTAAAACTAGGCACTTTTAATGTTTTTAATGCATTTCCTATATCTGATCTGCATTTATACTCCTTACAGAAATTTCAGCATTTTCACTATTATTGATTATCAACGTAAGATAAACTCGGTCCATTTTTGCAGCTAATTTTCTCTCTCTTTATTTTAATTGCCTTATCTTAAAGTGATTAATTTACCGTTGCCAGTTACACAACTAAGACACTTAAATTCTATCTAATAGTATGAAGGGTGCTGACTGGGGATGTATAGGGGATTCACATTATTCGATTATTCCATCAGCTAAGAGCTTGTCAATTTCTTGCTTTAAAAAATTTCATTCTTATCAGGATTCATCCCATAAGGTGGTAAGGCAACTGGGATGTGGTCATCAATATTAATTCGGTGTTCAATAAAAGGTGTTGGCTCTCACCCGGTTGAAAACATATCTCAAACTTTTTCAGCACAGAATTTAATTATTTTTGTTGTTGTTGAGAAGAAATGTGTGTACCTTCGTCACTTCGAATATTTAATAAAGTTCAAATTTTAAGAACTTTAACTGAAGAGGAAATTTCAACAATTCTTTTCTTAGAAATGAATATGGAATTTTCAGTCTTCGAAGGCACTTTGTAGAAAGGATACTGGATCCGAGAATTTTCACAGAAATGCCCGATACCATTGAGGACATCTAGAACATTCACAGCAAATTTGAGAAGGTCTCTTCCTAAAAGAGTTATATTTTCTTTGGCTTCAGGCAAAGCGATTAATTTTGTGGGAACCCTTTAACCTTCACTTGCAATATTCACAACCGTAGTCAAGGCAGCTTTGTTACTCTGTGTTCCATCATCGAATGTCAAGGAAATGATCTTGGGTTTAAACTTTACTTTTTTACTTTGAAACATATTGTATAACTTTTCTCCAGCAATGGAATGAGATGTGCCCGAGTATCGACATAAATAACAGTTTCCACTCCGCAAATTTTGAGGAAGATTAAATTTGAAAGATATGTTGGTTATTCGAATGTAAACTAATTAACACTATTTACAGATGCTTTTCCTTTAGATCTTGAGTAGTTAGGACATTTGGATTGTATGTATCCAGGAGTTGCACTCTCAAACAAAGGATGGTTTTCCTTTTCGGCAGAAGATTCGTGTTCTTGAAAAATACATTTCATCGTGCTTTTTCATTGTTGGATTATCTAGATGTCGCAGTGGATTTAAATATTCTCTGTGATGTCCAGAACTCACTTTTAAAATTCGGTTTATTACACGTCATTGAATTTTTCTTTAGTTTATGACGAGCATTTTCATAGGCATCCAATTTCTCTACTAATTCCAAAAGCTAGTTCCATTCTTTCCATGTGAATCAATAAAATGTTCTTTAAGATTTGACGGTGTTTATTTCTTAATTTGATCGCTTATAATTAGATTTTTTAGTTGTTCAAAAATTTTAATGTTTAGTTCTGTTATCCATCCTTCAAAATATGAGGCTAGTTCAAAGTAAATGTTTCTCCAAGTTGTATTTGGGTATTTTTTTGTGTTGCGTAAAAACCCATCCGAAACGGTTGGCATTTGACCAGTATCTCTTAAAAAACCTTTTCTTAACTTTCCGGTAATCTGGAGAATCTTCTTCGTCCTGTCTAGCAATAAGTTGCGCTACTTCTGTAGGCAGTGAGCTAATGGGATAAGGAAACCATTTTGATTCTGGAACACTTAAAAATTTTAATTAACGTTCAAAAAGTGTTAAATACAATCCAATTTCATCTTCTTTTGGCTTAAATTTAGGGACCACTCTATTAATATTCATTTTGGATTGATCTGTTTCCTGAAGTGCCGCCTGTGTTTGAGAAATTTTTCACAATTCAAATTGAATTCTTAGTTTTTTAAATCAAAAAGATGCTCCTTTTCTACTCGATCATCTTCAGCACATTTTTTAGGTTATTCTTTTTTTTTTTTTCTTCCTCATGTCGAATTTTGTCAGCTAACTTATCATTTTCAGCTGCTAGTCCGGCTTGCTTCCTTTCATCAGTTATGTTGGTCAATAAATTCTTCTTCATGTGTGGTTGAATTTGTTATTAAATTTTTAAGTTGAAACATTTTTAAATCATTCGAGAAAGACAAACCTAGTTCTGTGGCTAACATCTGTAGTTCTTTTTTTCTAGCTATCCTCAAAAACGCCATGTTGTTGTATTTACAAAATTTGCATGGAAATTTTATGAAATTCTTAACCTGAATAATTCAACTGAAAATTAAACTTTGGCATTTCACCCAACA
The DNA here is from genome assembly GCA_019974015.1 of Nephila pilipes. Taxonomy (NCBI): domain Eukaryota; kingdom Metazoa; phylum Arthropoda; class Arachnida; order Araneae; family Nephilidae; genus Nephila; species Nephila pilipes. The sequence goes on along the minus strand of BMAW01063591.1, from coordinate 131,007 downwards.
TGAATAGTAGCGTCTTGAGCATATGACACATTCATAGCGTTTAAGTGGATACTGAATCGGCAGCTTTGCAGTAGTACTTCCATCAATAGAGAGTACATTCAAACTAACAGCTATTTCAAGATTGTCACAGAGATTTAAATATATATATATATATATATTCTCAGTCTAATAGGAGCCTATCCATACATGAATATTATTTATTTCCCTTCCATGCCACTGAATTAGAAATAGACTTCCCTAAGCTGGAATTTCCCCAACATTTCATTGCTGCTTTTGCTAAATAAAAGCACATGGTCAAATAGTGAATTTTAATAGTATACATTAGAAAAAAGAATTCAATGAATAATCATTAGTTTCAAATGCAAAGTCAAAATGCAACTTGCAGGTCATTGTGTTTTGCAACATTCCATAGCTCAATGCAATGAGATTAAAGTTATCAAACGTCTTTACTCTTAAATACACATACAAAAATAAAATATAGACATAGTACTTTCTTATATAAAAATTAAACATCAAATATATATATATATATCAATCTTTGAATAGCTGTCAACACGTCAACGTATTACAGAGAAAATTCTCGTCTAGCTTATTCCACAGAAAGTTCTCATCTTCCGGTACAGCGCTGAAGAGAAGAATATTTGCATTAGCGCGCATGACGTTGGCACGCATGCACCAACATCCCACCTGGACTTGCCATGTTCACGTGCAAGAACTTACAAATAACATAATTAGCATAATAAAATTAGCACACAATTAAAGTACAATTTAATTAATGTAATAATAAATATTAATTAATGTAATAATAAATATTAAATCAACAATTTTACACAAATGAAATATAAAATACAATACAAATACACACAATTCACTTAGTATCAATTGGGAAAACAGTTATTTTACTAATAGCTCTTTTAATTTCACATGATTGAGTTTTAATCTTGACAACTCTCACTTTTCCGTCTGACCCATGATATATTTCTAGGATTCGACCTAAAGACCAAGTATCTTTGGGTAAGAAATCTTCTCTGATTAAAACCATTTGACCTATCATTAGATCATTTTTTTCAGTTATCCATTTCGATCTAGCTTGCAATGTATTGATATAATCAGATTTCCATTTTTTCCCATGTGGTACAACCTTGGTAATCTTTTCCCACCGACTGAAACGATTTTCATTTACATCCATTAAATTTGGCTCAGGTATTAATGTTATAGGTCTCCCTATCAAAAAGTGACCAGGGGTCAAAACATCGAAGTTATTTGCGTCACTACTGAAGGGAGTCAGTGGACGCAAATTTAATATTCCCTCTACCTGAATCATAATAGTTTCAAATTCTTCAAAAGTAAAGTGAAGATTTCCTACCGCTCTTTTAAGATGGTGCTTCACAGGTTTTACCTGCCTCCCAAAGTCCTCCAAAGTGAGGGGACCTGGGAGGTATAAATTTCCAATCTATACTTTCTGACACGAAATATTTAGCTAAATTTACATTGGAAAAATTAATTATTTTATGAAATTTCTTTAATACTGAGTTTGCTCCCACGAAGTTAGTAGCGTTATTTGTGTAAATTTTGGAGCCTTTGCCCCGTCTACTAGTAAAACGTTTAAGTGTTGCTATCATAGCATCGGAAGTGAGATTCGATAATAACTCGAGATGGATGGCCTTCGTAGAAAAACATATGCAAACGCAAATGTATACTTTATTTAGAGTTCCCTTTCTCTGATTTTTATATTTGACTAAAAAGGGACCGCATAAATCAAGTCCAGCAATAGTAAATGGGCTGGATACATTTACTCTTTCACTGAGCAAATTTCCCATAATTTGTGAAGAAAGAATGGGTCTGCTTTTAAAGCATGTCACACATTGATGAACGGTTTTACGTGCGATGTTACGGCAGTTCAAAGACCAAAATTTTTGTCGTACTGCATTTAGCAATTCCTGTGGGCCAACGTGAAAGAGTTTTCTATGCAAGCTGTTAAAGTAAAGTTTACTTAATTTTGAGCCTTTTGGTAAAATCGCAGGATGCTTAGGAAAATATGGCACCGAAGCATTTTCTAATCTTCCGCCTTACGCGAACTATTCCTTCCCCATCTACAAATGGAAACAAATTAAAATTATTACTTGGAATTTTTTTTTTTTTTAATCAAAAAAAGAGGGTCTTTGGCATGCTTGATCAATTTAATTTCTGACTCCTTGAATTCGACTACAGTTAGGGGCCCAACCTTCTTAGACTTATTTCTACAGTCGTAGATGAATCTGAAAATATAAGACAAAATATTAATAAAATTGAAATAATTATTAGAAAGTTCTAAAAGTTCGTCAAAGATGCTAGAGGAATCGCTATTCAGCAAGACAGTCTCTTCACTTCTCTCAACTTCAGGCAATGTTTTCCTTTCTTGAACTACAGTCTCTTTCTCATTTTCTGTGAGGTAGTTTAACTAAGGAACCACTTGTTAAAAGTTTTTAGAAAATTAAGAATCTGTCAAAAAATGTTCTCGATGCATTCTTCAAGAAGATTGAGCTCTTCGTCGATAGAAGCTAATTCTGCTTCTTTCACATTCGGAATGAAGTAATAGTTGTTGCGCAGTTCATCAATATTTTTTTTCAGTGCAATAACATTTTTGAGTTTTACTTTTGTTTCAACCGAATCGGTTTCTTCGTTGGCACTTTTAATAAAAGTTTTAATACTGCCAATTTTACCTTTCAAGGTACTTTTTGATCTACTTAATATTTCCGTAGTTCACTGATCGCTCCTGGTTCGAGACGATCCAAATGTTTATTTTAGTTGTTTTTATTTTATTGACGGACCTGCTACGCTTGTTTCTCTTTTACTATTATTTGACCACACAACATCTATAAGCTATTTACAAGTGCAGCACAAATTTTAATTATTTTATAATTGTTAGCTTCAAAATATTTGAGTTCTATTATTGCTCAAGTCAACGTATTACAGAGAAAATTCTCGTCTAGCCTATTCCACAGAAAGTTCTCATCTGCCGGTACAGCGCTGAAGAGTAGAATATTTTGCATTAGTGCGCATGATGCGCCAACACCTTATTAATTTGGAATTCTGCGAAAAGAAATGATTTTTTTTTTTTTTTTTGCATTATCCAAAGACAATCTCATGCAAAAAGAACAAAGTGTATCTGAAGAATTTAGATGCTCCTCTGATACATTAGGTAAGCTAAAAATAAAGTTATGAAGAGCATCAATTGAGTACACTGCTTCTCCAGGAGATAAATTTGGCTGTATTATAGTGGAATCATCCTTTTTCTTTACATCATCCTCATCTCTTCTGACTCTTCTACTTCAGCATTATCACTTCTTATTTCAGAAAGAATGTCTTCATCTGTTAGTTTTAAAAAGATCTGTACTTCATCATCAACATTTAAATAATCATATGATATTTCAAACTTTTTTCCAATTTTATCTTTGTCATCGTTCAAGGAATTTTGAAGACTAGTATTTTCTTCTTCAGAATATCCGCAAGACGTATCACTTTGGCTCTCCTCGTCATTTTGAATGAACCCTTCTTTTTGAAGAAGTGGTCCCAGCAACCCATTAACATGCAACTTTTACAGTAACAAGCACTGAGTGCTTTTGTGTGCTAAAAACATTTTCTTCTAGCTTTGTGTTCCTGACTATCTTAGAAAGAATCATTGCTATCTTTTAACAAAAGAATGGCAATAACACTAAGGATAATATAATTGTTATTATTATTACTATTAATTAAGTCTTGAATTCTTTAAAACCAATCTTACTACTCAGGGATAGACAACGCACACGATGTCGACTTGCGCCCAGTGGAGTTGGGTCATTTGAACAAAAATTTAAACTTTAATTGTACATAAAAGTACCAAAGAGTATTCCAACATGAGTCGTTCGCATCATATCACTTTAACAGGTCAATTGAAAAGTCCCCGACCTACCATAGTAAAACACATTTTTTTGGCAAAATTAGTTTTTTTTATTCAACATAATTCCCTTCAAGGGTGATACACTGATTATAGCGACCCTCCAACTTTTCGATACCATTTTTGCAGTACGATTTGTCCTTTGCTTCAAAATAGGCCTCAGTTTCGGCGATCACCTCTTCATTCGACGAAAATTTCTTCCCAGCAAGCATTCTTTTGAGATTTGAGAACAGGAAATAGTCACTGGGGGTCAGATCTGGAGAACACGGTGGATGAGGAAGCCATTCGAAGCCCAATTCATGGATTTTTGCCATCGTTTTCACTGACTTGTGACACGGTGCATTGTCTTTGTGAAGCACTTTCTTTTTCTTCAAATGCGGCCGTTTTTCGGCGATATCTTCCTTTAAACGGTCCATTAACGCTATGTAATAGTCGCTGTTGATGGTCCTTCCTTTTTCAAGGTAGTCAATGAAAATTATTCCATGCGCATCCCAAAATACAGACGTTACAACCTTGCCAAACGACTGTTGCGTTTTCCCACGCCTTGGAGCGGGTTCATCGTGTGCAGTCCACTCGGATGACTGTCGATTGGACTTCGGAGTGAAATGATGGAGCCATGTTTCATCCATTGTCATATATCGACGCAAAAACTCGGGTTTATTACGCTTGATCATCTTCAAACACTGCTCCGAATCATCAACACGTCGTTGTTTTTGGTCAAAAGTGAGCTCGCGCGGCACCCACTTTGCACAGAGCTTTCTCATACCCAAATATTCGTGAAGGATATGATGTACACGTTCAGTTGATAACTATCTTTAGAGTGTTTGCTATTTCATTCAATTTCAATTTACGGTCATTCAAAATCATTTTGGGGATTTTTTTAATTTTTTCATCGGTAACAACCTCTTTTGGGCGTCCACCGTCTTCGGTGCTCATTTCACCACGTCTAAACTTAGCATACCAATCCTTGATGGTTGATTTTCCTGGGGCAGTGTCCGGAAACTCGGCATCAAGCCAAGTTTTTGCTTCAACTGTATTTTTTCCCTTCAAAAAGCAATATTTTATCAACACGTGAAATTCCTTTTTATCCATTTTTTTCACAATAACAAAAGTTGCTTCACTCAAAATGCTATAATTCACAAACTAATGATCCGACAGCTGTCAAATTTATACACGCATCTTTTGAGGGTTAGGGCTAACTAAAAAACATATGGATTTAATTCTAGTAGCGCCATCTATGTGTCAGACCGGAGACTTTTCAATTGACCTGTTATGTATTAAAACATTTGTTAACTTCCCTACTTAAAGCCCGCCTCTAGAGGGCGTTCATTTGTAAAGAGAAGAGTGTTTGATGTCACACGATCCCCTCAGATGGGACCTGACCGGATCTCCGAACGGAGCTGTTGTAAAGGACAGATACACATGTTGGTCTTGAAACCTTGTTAGCAATCCATTGCTAGTTTTGAAATCTTTGTTCCCCGTCATTCGTGCAAATTTTCTGGCTAGCTCGCAAATAACTGGTCCATTTAAAGGTATATTCAGAACCCGTTTTTCCCTAAGCCTTTTCAAAGTGGCATAATTTATTTTGTCATTCAAAGCTGTCTTTATCCTCTTTGTGGATAGATATCATTTGAGTTGAAAATGTTTTCAATTTCCTTCAGTTTCTTTAAAAATGTTGCAACAGTTGATTCCGAAAATTCGTATTTTTTGTAAACCTTAACTTGCTTCACACCTCTATTAATATCTTTTATGATGTTGAAATTCAACATCATAAAAGATGTCGATTTTCACTAAACAAACTTCAAAATAATCCCACTCAAAACTCATAAAGAAAATATTCTAGCATTGTACAAGAATAATTCCATATTCGAATTACCGTAATTAACACAATTTATCAGATGTTAAAATTCATATGATACTAAAGTGTAGACAAAAGGACATTCTCTCAACCGTTTCAAGGTTTTATCTCTCACTTCTGGTGCAAGGAGTCCTTGACCATTTTTAGAAGGAGGGGATAGGAGTAAGGTTCAACATTGTGTTTGCCAAGAAATGTCAATTCTACTTCCCCCTTACAAGAAATATACTTTTTTATTACCATAGTTAAATCAGTAAGAGCAACACAAAACTTAGATGAAGTTTTTTGACAGAGAGTGTAATTTGAGAACTGAAACCAAAGGGTCCAACCATATTTTATTTAGACTTTCTTTTTGTAGTGTTTATTCTGTAGACATCAGTTGGAGTTTTAAAAAAATATCGTCATATAGAGAATTATTGTGATGAAAGGAAAATATAACGATCGTTGTAGAGAGAATTACCGTTGTACAGAATATCATAATACAGAGAACTACTTTACATAAATCTGAAGGAAATCAAAGGACTAAGAAAAAAATATCGTAATAAAGAGAATTATCATAGAGAATATCGTTGTAGAGAGATTATATTGCATATATATATATATATTATTTTCCTTTAAACCTATTCACAAGAAGAAATTTAAATAATTTTTAAACATTTTAATTGTTATAAATTGAGGAAAATTCATTCATATCAATTTCAATAAGAAAATTAGGAGCATTAAGAACCCAAATGAAATACGACCATGTCACAAACTGCATATTAAACCTTTTGATGCAGAAAAAAATTATTTTGTATAAATCTTAGGTTTTCTTGGCACAATTCTTGACAGTCCAATTATTATTCAGAAAGGCAGTGAAGACATAAGGGGGGGGGGGAAACATGGAAAGGTCATATAACTTTATATCATCTCCAAATAAAATGAAAAAGATGCTATTATGATACATATTTTTCTAATTTGATAATATATATGCTATTTAAATTTTATAAAAACTTTAGCTGTGTTATTCAGATCAATAGAATAATGGACAGTTGACAAGTTCTAACTTCAATAAACCTAACCATCACAATAAGAGGCAGATGCATATCAACTATATTTATTTCATATTAAATCTTATTTAGTATTTTGAAAGAAAATAAAAAAAAAAATCCATTTTTAATTTTTGAAGGACATTTTACAAACACATACAACTTTATATCATAATATGGGCTATTTGCAAATATTTTCCCTTCAACTAAAATCTAGGGTTTCTTTCTGATTTTTATTTGGAAGTGGAGTGAATAGAAATAATCAAGTCATATTAAAGCAACAAAGAATTGAATTGAAGATAATCAAGCATACAGTAATAAGAAGAGTGTTAGTGTGATGTGCACAGAAGTATTCTGACATGTATAGCAGATCAGGACTCAACACTGTCAGAGCAATTACAGAAGGTACTCGCATCATATTCTGGCAAGTATGTTCTTTTATAGATTATAGAACTTGTTAGATCAAGAGGATAAAGAAAAGTAAACTGCTTGAGAGCAAGCCCCTTATTAGAAGAATTAATAAACATATATTCTAGAGAATTGACTATTTTATCTACTTAGACTGTGATTGAACTTGAGCTGAATCCCAGATCTTATCATTAGAATAATGTTTAAGATGACAGATGAGACAGGTAACAAGATGCTGTCATAATATATATATCTTAATGAAAATTAATTAGGTTTTATAGAAACTTATGTACAAAAATTTATGCTTTACCGTGATTTTGATACAATACAAATTAAAAAATAAATTTCATCCCCTTAAAAAATAAACTTTAAAAAATCTCATAATAATACATAAAAAATATTTAAATACAGAAATATCTTGCTCTTTCGTGAACAAATTGTTAATAACTTAGACATTTATACATCTGCTATTGTTAATATTGAATGCATTTTAAAACTTTAAAGAAGCCATTTATTATGTTACAACATTGCATAAGTATATAATAGTACCCAATTATAAATAGTGTGTGATTTTTACTTAGACAAGCTTATTCTTTAAAATTAAAGAAAAATCTAAATCAAGCATTTCATCTTAACCCACTACCTGGGAGACATTAACCAATAAGATTACAAATACTTGATGATGGGAGATACAGATTTATTTAGATTAAAGGTCAAACAGATTGTCTGTGCTTTGCAAAAAGATTGTACAGATTCCTTGCATCTTAAGGAAGAGCCATATAGATTTCTTTTGTGTTTTAATAATTATATATATGTAAAAATACTTATTGACACATGAGGTTCCCATCTTGCGATTTTGTTCCCTCAGATTCAGGGAAGAAAATTCTTCAGGGGGGGAAAAACATAAAGACAATGTATTATACATTATTTATTTGAATTAAATACTTTAAATAGAAAAATAACAAAAAGTAGATAAAAATTTATGGAGTGATATTACACTGGTTTTGCAATACTATGTTTCATTTCTTGTAGATGTCAAATGCATTATTTAAGCTTTTCATTAATGAAGTGGTTCATTTTTCTTATTTGTCAATACATAAGACCCAAAAAATTGTTATTAAATATATTTTAATTCAAATTTTTCATATTTTCTTCTTACTGAAAACATTTTTATCATTATTCTTTGAGACTAAAAAAAGATATAAAATTATTATGAAGTATTTTTTGGAAGGTATCCCAAACAAGGGCACAAATGTATGTAGTAACTCAGCCATAGAATTAAAAATAATTAATTTATCTTCTATCTCTGAAAAACAAATATATACAGATCTCATTTGTCATTCTTTGAATGAATTCTTAAATGGTCCTTCAATTTATATTTATATGTAAATGCTTCACTACAAACATCACACACATGTGGTTTTTCATTAGTATGAATCAATAAATGCTGACTCAAATTACTAAGTTGATTGAATGCTTTGTTACACACATCACACACATAAGGTTTCTCTTTTGTATGAATGCGATAATGGACATTTAATTTACCTCTTTCAAAAAATGCTTTGTTACAAATATCACACACATGTGGTTTAATACGAGTATTATCGTGGCGATTATAATGCGATTTTAAATTACCTTTTGTAGAAAAACTTTTGTTACATATTTTGCATACATGTTTCTTCATAGAATGCACACGCAAATGCCTATTCAAACGACTTTTATCACAAAATGCTTTGTTACACATATCGCAAACATGAGGCCTTTCATTGGAATGAGTAAGCACATGCCTGTTTAAGTGACTCCTCAATGCAAAACCTTTATTACAAATATCACACACATGAGGTCTTTCTTTGTTATGCCAAGATAGATGCATTTTTAAATGGGAATTGTAAGGAAAGCTTTTGTCACAAATATTACAAACAAAAGGATTCCCTCCAGTATGAGTAAATGAATGTCTTCGTAGAGAATCTTTATATCTGAATGCTTGACTGCAAACACTGCATATAAATTTTTTAATATCCTTATGAAAATCATAATGTGTCTTTAAATTTTCTATTCTTGCATAGCGCTTATTGCAAATGTTACATACATGAGGCTTATCATTTGCGTGTGTTTGTAGATGTTTATTTAAATAAATTTTAGTTGTGAAGCTTTTACTGCATATATCACACACATTAGTCTTTTCTGTTGAATGAGAAACTGAATGTGCTTTTAATTTCCACTTTTGAGCAAATTTTTTGCCACACACATCACATACGTGAAGTTTCTTCCCGACATGTGTCACACAATGCAAGTTCAGAGCATTCTCAGATTCAAATGTTTTGTCACACTTATGGATGTTACCTACTTCACAATGCATCATTCAAAACAAATAAATGGAATTAGAAAATTTTAATTTTTATACATTTGATTATTATGAACAAAACTTTTCATTAGTTATTGATTAAATGGTTTTCTCTTTTCATCAACAATGCTTCACTTTATTCAAATATTTATAAAAGAAACCATTCACATATTTTCCCGCCTGATTATTCTTAATACGGTTTTACAGTCATAAACATTTTTTGCTCATTTCCAATCAGTCAGAAGTACATACGGTGAGTAAAACATGCACAGATGATTTCAATCTCTCATATAAAATTTAGATCTTATATACGTAAACATTAATATTGAAGAAAAACTTCAAAGCCAATGCTTACAAATGATTTGACAGTTGTTGATTTATTTTGAGAGATGCAAAGCAACTTTGATAGTTTGGTTTCAGGCAATATTGAGCAATAAAGGCAAACTAATTGTTTGGTTTTATGGGATATAGGCCACTATTCTTTATCAAAACAAATAACGCTGTATTCAAACAAATGTTTGTAAACATCATTTTCAAATGCCGAATCACGTGCAGCGTTAAATACAGGGTTGGGAACTCGTTAAAGAGAGGGCGATTGCTCGCGAGGAAAGAGGGGAAAGCAACGGGGGATAGCAGTAGAAGAGGGGGAAACAACGAGGGGATAGCAGTTTACAGGGTTACATAGCCAAAAATAACTCTCGCTAATATCAGCGACTCTTTTGAATATGATGCCAAATATTTCATTTCTTCTCTGGATGTGAACCTCGTCGCACCGAACGCTTGGGTACTGAAAATTACGGATATTGGATTACTCACAAAAATTAGCACTTTTTTTTAATCATAAATTTTAATACAAGTTGCAGGTATATTTCAAATAAATGAATCAACTGATGTATCAGTCTTTGTATATTTATTTTAATAGAAGCAATGATAAAAATTCGATATAAAAACCAACGTTTTTAAAAGCAACGTTTTTATATGGTGGCAAAGTTTATTAGAGAAAATTATTGAAATATTAGTTAATACTGTTAGTTATTTTATCTTTAAAATTTACTTAAAAAGAGACATTTGTGAGCGTATTAAAAAATTCATAATATAAAATCAAAACATGCATTTGAAAGTTTGTAAGTCATTCTATTAAAAAAAAAAAATGGGAACCAGAATTCAGAAAAAATTATTGTGATAAGACATGGCGCCTAATATTGGAAACTTTCTTTCTTGCGAATGATTACTGACTAAAAGTCAGCAACCCTTACTATCTCGGAGATTGTAAAGGGGAGATAGTATCTCCCCTTTGTGAGTACAAAAGGTTTACGATAACCTCATGCTGCGTGGGGAGTGCCCGGTGCTCCCAGAGGGGGAAAGAAATTTTTCCCTGAATCCTAAAAGCGCCTCGAGGAAAGAATATTTTGACTTATTAAAATTATTGAAATATGAGTTAAAACTTGTCGCAAACGAATAAATATTGCATTGTTAGGCGAGTACGAACGATTCCCGAAATTTCAAAGCTCTAGCTTGATGGGAAGTTGGTTAAATTAACGATGGAAAATTTGATGACACACACACACACACCAAGTGAAATTCAGAAAAACGTTGTAATAATACGATTTAGAATCAAAAGCGTTAAAAAGAGTAATAATTTGAAAAGCTTTTTTATGTAGTAAATTTCGTGTTTCTTGCTCAATTACTCCATTTTAAATGTACTGTTAATAAATATTTAAAGATATTCTTTCTTTTTAATCTTGAACTTGTTTTGATCATTACTGTATCGGACATGTGATGGTTTTAAGGACAGCTATCAAACTAATAAATTTCCTTTCATAAGGAATAAGTAAAATATTGGATTTGAGAAGCGCTTTCGCTTCAAAACTAAGTTTTTAGTTATTTTGATTCATGTTGAAATTTTTTCTTCAAATTTATTTATATTTTATGACCAATCTGAATAACAAAAAATAAGCTACACGAATCGATTGAAAATACGTCTTACAAAAGGTAGTATAGGTTTTTTTTTTTTTTATTAAATTTCCAACTGTTTGAAAATTAAATACATCTTGTACTCGAATCCTAGATCAGATAATGAATTTTAGCCACTTTCTAATTATACACGCAGTTAAATGTGTTTTTTCCCCTCAATTCCTTGTTAACATTTCGTAAACAACAAAAAATATCCTTTCAAATATATATCACTTATCTAAATGTAATTATTATTGTTATTTACATGCACATTCTTACATTTTCCCCCCCATTAGTGAGTCATATTGGTTTTTGTAAAGTAAATCAGTTATATTTTATCAGTTTGTACTTTTAAATGTTAATTCAAAATTTAATTTAATAAAATAAAAAAGTTTACATATTGCCAGTATTATGATTTTTGATTATTTGAAATAAAAAACAGTTATACCTAATGTTTAACAAGTCTTTTTTTTAAAGTTGAAAATTCACAAATTGAAATGGCAAGAACTGTAGATTCTGCCTTATTGTTAATTTTATTCAGGGACTGTATGAATTGCAGAATTTAACAAAAGGTTTTTAATCGTAAAATATTTTAAATGGAAAAGGAAAGCCTTTTGCTAATATAAAAGAGACAATAATTTATATAATCACAATGAACATAAATATGCTTATACTGATGTATATATACCTTAAAATACAAAAAAAACATTTCAAGGTGCTTTGTGTTGTGTTTCCTCCAAAAAGAAAATTAATAGCTTTTTTTTTTTTTGTTGAGCGTAGTATAATTTCTTTTTGGATAGCTGTTAAATCGAAAGCTTAAATGATGCTCGAGTCAAATAATTCGACCTGATTTTTTACAGCGATTTCTGTTCATTATTTATGTAAATCAACAGAAATTATATTCAAATGTTTTATAAATATCAACTATTGAAACAGCCTAAAGAAATTGAATGAATTAGGTTTTACTTTTTCAGAAGGCATTTCCTACAACATACAATATGTCTTGTGTTAAAATATATCTTTGTAATAATTACGGGGTAAGTATTTAAAGTGAATTGTAACAATATAAATAATTAATATTGATGTATCTTATTCAATATGATCATCTGCATGATTAATTGGTCTTCATAAACTCTCAACTAAAATTTCAACTCATTTTTAAAAGGATATCACACCATTTATTTAATTTTTTTTTTTTTTTTTGAAATCCCTTATTATATTCTGATGCGACATCCTCTAACTTTAAACAATTGTTTTATTAAAGCTCTAAAAGGCTCCAACACTCGGTTTTTGAGTAAGTGAAGAGAGTCAAATTTTTTCTAATACCCATACAGTAGTATTCAATTTTAACAATTAATCATGTCATCAATTTTGTAATAAATGTCACTAAATTAAATTTTTTAATGTTTAAAAAATTTATATTCTGTATTCTTCTCTTCGGCAGTGACACTCGATAATTTTTTTAATCAAAATAAATAGTTCCCACAAGAAATGAAGAAAAAAAAGTTTTTGTATCACAACACATAACCGAAATAAATTGAATCAGTTGAATCTACATAAACAAAAAAGTTGATGAAAATTATAAAATATTGTTCTGTGCAATGCATTGCAAATAACAAATTTCACCACCAAAGATATCAGTTCTTTTTAAAGTGATACATAAGAGTTGTCTGGAATGCTCACAAGCAATTCATGAAACAAAAGTTTTACCATTTACTGGAATTAATACATATTTTAGGATTTTATATAAATATGATTTACACTAAAAATTGTTACTTTGTAATATTTAAATTTAGGAAAACTTTGATCTTAAATTATATTATAGACAAATGTCACTTTTCTTAAAAAAAAAAAATTGACCAGAAAATATTAATTTCTTAATCTTGCATCAATAAATAATTGAAAAAGGTTGGGAATATATTTTGAAACAATATTAGACTCATTTTTATTTCGAAATTTCTTTACATTTTAATTCTGATAAATTAAATGTTTATCAAAGCTATAAGTACTACGCAAAACACTCTTTTATTTAAGCACAAAAACAATTTTTTTAGTAATGCTCAGACATCAACACTCAAAATTAAAATAAAGTTTTTTTTAACAAAATTAAAAGTTGTACTTGAATGAAGCGAGTCCTAGAAAAAACTTGAACATCATTTATTGTTCAACGGGTACTGAATTTACTCGAAAGTTCAAAATTTAGCTGAAAAAATCTTCCTAGTATCAATTGTTACACTTATTTAGTAGTTTATTTGTACCAATAATCCTAAAAATGGATGAATTATGCAGATACGTGTATTTAATTTTTCAAGCTATTTACAATACTTATTTGTATTCTTTTATAAAAAAAAAACATTTTTGTATTTTTACGACTTATATATCAATACTAGAACTTCAAAATTGAAAAATTAAAATCGGATCTAATAATATACAGAGAGAGAGAGAGAGAATCATTGTGGAAAATGAACTTTTATAAGTTTATTTGAATTTTAAATGAAAAAATTTTAAAACTATATTGATGCACATAAAATCATTCGAAGAAGAAAGAAAATTTTTCATTATATTTTTGCTGCATATTTTACTTTTAAAATTATGAGTATATGGCATTTCCCGAGATTTTCATAACAGGGAATTTTCTGGAAACTATAATACGCTACTTCTTTTTTAAAAATACTTTTAAGAAACTATCTAAATACAAAAATTCATAAGATCGGGTAATTTTTCTTTTCTGAACAGCGCATTAACAGTGTAAAAATTATTGCATTATCACATTCACGTAATAAATAAGCCACACCTGGGGTCCTGCTTTGGTGCATTCACTGAACACATGGCCCTGCTACACAAGTTGCATTGCAGTTTAATTTTTTGGAATGATTGTTTTTATTACCATACAGAATTGGCGTGGAAAAAAAAGGATGCAAGTAAATTCATTATAAAAAATAGCATGTATTACTTAAGTTTTTCGTTGTTTCTATAAGAACAAAAGGTTTTAAAAATAATTAGTTAAAAAGCACTTCATATGAAAGTTATAGCCATAAATTACTTACTGTTTAAAAGATAAATTCACATTTGTAACACAAAATTTCATATCCTTTCCTGTTTTTACACTGCAGTCAGGTTGCATATGAAATTTAACTTTTCTGTATTTATACTTTTTTTACAGGAAATATGCTATTTTCAAGTGCTTCTATATATGTGTTATGTATAAGTAATGGATATATGTCTATGCATATATTACGTATAAGTAATTGCAATATAAACGCAAAATTGTCAACAATTCATTCATTTTAGCTAGTGCAAAAAAAAGTTGGAAATATTCATCTTGTTTATAAATATGAAATAACAGAAAAAATATTACTGGAGAGCTGGTACTACAAGATTGTAATAGAGATGTATATATATTTCTTCAGAAAATTTATATTTTAGAAATACTTTTTTTTTTTCAGTGAGTGGGAAATTAAACTGTACATTTTATATATTCTTGATTTTTTGAGAGGTTTCTTATGATATAAAATTATTTTCTAAGAAACATATTTCTTTACCAATAAAAAAATTAATTCCTTTTTTGAAGCATTTCTTTTAAAATTTTAGGAGGTAAATTATTAGCCTTGAAATGAATAAACAAATTAAGGACAATAAATTTACGACATTTTTTTTTAAAAAGCTATGAAAAGTAACTAGTGAGTACCTAAAAAATCTATTCAGTTTTAAAATGTAATTTGAAGTCTCTTTTTCTTAACATCCTTCAACACTAATCTAAGATTTTTTTTTTTTTTTTGAAGATGCAACAAATATTTATATGTAATGTAAACAGTGTGTACCAGCCAGTGTTTTATGGATAAATATTCTCGCAACCAAAAATCGTTCTATAAATTAAAAAGATTAGTTAAATTATTATAGAAGGCTGTGAATTTTTTAAAAAAACTTATCTTATTTAGATTACCTCAAAATAGAATTGACAATTAAATCTACTCACACAACAATCATGGACGAAACTTGAAGCCATTAGAGTAATCGCTTTATATCATAATATAGGAGAAAAATAACAAGAATGACAAATTTAAAAATATATATTTGGAATTATAATAAAATTGCTTTTAATATGCCATTCTATTTTAATTATTTCCATAATCTAGCTTACCAGTACCGTACCATTGTTCGCAGTTATGTTCAAAACTCAACAACAAAATATCGTATAACAGCTAAAGAAAAATACTTTTTTTTATATGTTATAGATTATAGATG
This sequence comes from Nephila pilipes, assembly GCA_019974015.1. Taxonomy (NCBI): domain Eukaryota; kingdom Metazoa; phylum Arthropoda; class Arachnida; order Araneae; family Nephilidae; genus Nephila; species Nephila pilipes. The sequence continues at coordinate 115,258 of BMAW01063591.1, read as the reverse complement.
GAACATAAAATAGTAGTCACGAGCATTTTTATACAAATAACTTCAATAAAATTTTGAAAAGTGATCAGCTTACGAACTTATATAATAATGTTTCTAATAATGAACTTATATAATAATGTTTATAGTTTAGTTTGATTTTTATTAACGTCGCACGAGAAGCAACACAAGGGCTATTGGCGATGGATCTCGTGATTTTAAACCTTGGTCAAGAGACGAGGACGACACCTGAGTTAGCACCCCCCTTTCCTAACATCCACACCACGCCAATGGGAGGACTTTGGACCCCGAACAGATTTAAAGTGCATCAGCCCCGGCTAAACGGCGGGTCTTTAGAGGTCAAAGATCGAACCCGCGACGGAACGAAAACCGCTAGCCACGAATCCGAAGCCATGATCACTAGGCTACCGCGGCCTAATTGACAGCTAATGTGACAGTTAAACTTTTTCAAATGCTGTATATAAAGACTTATCAACAAGGAAATCCAAGAGACATTAAAATTTGGAAACAAAAAAAAGTTACATTTTTTTCGAAACCAAATTTGGAACAAAGATATATTCAGTTAATATGATTTATACATATATTTTTACTGTGCTGTTGAAAGAAAAAAAAAATCTTGTTTCTTTATCTACACAAATAAATGTTTAGCGCAGCATAGCCTGCTTAGGCTATTGCGCCATAAAACTCAACTGTCCCTCCCACTCACTGCACAAATAACACCTTTTTAGAAGATATTCCGTTTTATTATTCAACACTAAATAATTATGAGCTAATATTAGTATTCTTAGTGGCATTAGAAAATATTAACCCCCTCCCTCATCATCAATGCCTTTTTTTTTTAGTTCAAAAAACTAAAGTAAATAAGTTATAAATATATTTTTGAAAAATTGAGCAAATTTCGAAAAATTTTAAAGCAATTTACTGATTATTGTTTTTTTAGTATAGAACGATATAAATGAAAAATTTTCAGAATCTTTTTGCAAAATATTTTTTGTAACAAATTATACTTGTTTGATTATCTTTAATTGCATCGAAAGTAAATGAAACAATTAGAATGTGTGAAAGTCTAGCAACACGAACTTTTTTATTTTATTTATTTATTTTATTTTATAATGGCTAAACGTGACACAATATATGTATTACTCTATTTTACTTTATATTGTTATAATTCCCTTTAAATTATTTTCATTCCGAATTAATTATTCAAATAAAAAAATAAAATAAAATTTGTTATTCGAATCGAATTCTGAAAATAAGATTATGAATATTGTAATGCAAAATAATTTATTAACGTTGCTCTTAGAAGAAACATAAGTTTTTATTAATTTTGAAACATTGTCACATGACGAGGACGATACCTGAGCTTGACAGCCCGTTCTTTTATTTTCTCATACTACTTAAGCGTAAGGACTTTGAACCTTGACCAATTTAAAATGAATTAATCCTCTTCATAGTGCGTGTTTAGTGCAATGAAGATTCGAACATTCGGCTGGACTATAATATCTCGATTCGTGAGCTTGCAACACGTCTATTTAACTATTGTGGATACTGGATACCGTTACATTGCAATTCGATAACATTATCATTCCGGCAATATATTTTATTCGCGTAAAGATGTTCACATAAATAAGCATCGGAAATTTTTTTGTTTAGATACATCAAATTTATTTTCCATATTCTGCGTTGAATTTGAAAAACTTAATAGAATTCATTCTGTTGCCTACAAAAGCTTCGTTTTTCATAGCAGTTTTCTGAATTTTAATTGATTTTCCTTAAAAATGTTTTACACTTCTCAGATTAGAAAGCATATAAATGAAAATGAAAACCATGAAAAAACATAAACCTTGTGAAAATATTGAAAGATTTATTCCTCAGCGGTTTTAGAAATACTTATTCACCTTCATTTAAGATCTTAAGAAAGAAATCATTGTATGCATTTCTTATATGTTTTAATGCATTATTTTATGCATTAAAATATATAAGAAATGCATACAATGTTTATTCAAAATCTAAAGAAAAAAAAGAGGTTGAAAGTTATAGTTCTTTCTTGCAGTTTTGACGATGATTCATGTTGCTTAGTAATTGAAATAACCTATACTACACAAGTTTTTAAGAAATCAATATTCATATCAAATGACAGAAAAAAAAACTCGAGTTTCAATTCTGAAGGTATATAAACAAGGGATGCGAAAACCGATTTTTATCTCAATGTTAATATATTCGTAAAAAATATCTCATGCTCATTTTAGTAATTAATAATACGTAATATAGCAATTGCATATTATAAACACTTTTAGAGGGAAAAACCAACAACAAATGTCATCAAAGGAATGCTTCTCTCTTGTTGTTTTTAATCAAAATCATACTCGCAATACTTTTTAAACAATGGGAATTACCACAGATATAAACTTTAGCGAACTAATCAAACTTTATAGAGGGATGGCGTGGTGGAAAATAAATCTTCATCAAGTTGCACCTGTTAGAATATCAAACAATAACGAAACAAAATTGTATCTTGTAAAAGTTTTCTAAGAGGCTCGTCCCCTTTCGGTTTGCTGAGTGTGCATACTTCGTCTTTGTTCATGATGCCATGAAGTCGGGGCTGAAAGGCATTCAGAGAATTGGCTTTTCCTGGAAGTGGGGGGGAGGGGTGTTCTCGTATTCATAGTGACATGTTGAAAGAAACTTTGGCGGGTTCACTTTAGATATCCACCATAAATGTCAAATGAAACAGATTTACAGTACTTCACCGTCTTAGGGTGCAGCCCAGCCAATCTCAAAGAGAAATACAACTAGTCTAGTTCCGCTTTTTTCAATGCCGTATATTGATTGAAATGAAACAATAAAGTGACTTTGAAATGAATGTTACTATTTTCAATTTTAAATTACATTCTTCGTGGTCCATAAATTCATTTCATCCTGTTTACATTGTATTAAGTAAAATAGCTAAAAAAGGGAAAGAAAATTTGTGAATAAATAATCGCTTATCAATTTCTTTTGAATATAATAAAATATAATATGATTTCATATCGCAGTTATTACATAAATAATTTGAATAATTATATCTGTATAATTAATGATTACTGGTTTTTTTTTCAGGAGTATGTTTTTAATCTGGGAAAATAATAAAAACTGGTAAATAATAAATGTTAAATTCTTGCTTCTTGAATTGCCATTATTAGCTGTATTTCGAAAATTTACCACAGCGTAATTAGCTCTAGTCACGGAACCCTGCTAAAGAACTAATAAAAAAACTAACCAAAAGAGCAATGTAATATGTATAGAAATCAATTCATGCAATCGATTTAGCATGAACAAACACAAATGTGGAAATAATACACAAAGAAGTGGTACAGATTTCTGAAAAGTTTAAAGTAATTCAGTACAACTACTTTCTTAGTAAGGATGTGTGGACGCAGAGTCTATCCATTGACTCAGAGGTGGGGTTAAAAAGATGAAATTTAAAAAAAAAAAAAAATTAAACAAATATAAATGATATAACTTTATCTTTATGATAATGTTAGTAAAAAAATTTATAAAATCTGTTACTAAAACTTTCATTATCATTGAAAATATTTCATCTATTTTACTTCCTTCTTTCCACTTTCTTTCCCTTATTCATGTTTTTAATCTCACACATGCACTAATCACATATTTAATATGTAAGTTTAATTTTTTTTTTACTAACCACTGGCAATTGGGAGATTATGTTGAGTAAAGAATCCATCGGACTGACACTCGTTGTTATTTGATTGTTGTTGTCTTAGTAAAAACGATGTAAATGGAAATTTTCCAAATTTTTTTGTAAAATATTTTCTGTACCGAAATGTTATTTGATTACCCTTAATTGCAAAGATATTAAATAAAACAATTGGAAAGAGTGAAAATCTTGCAAAACAGTATGAAAAGTCGGGTTGAAAATGAAATTAAATAGAAATGCATATTCTACTCGAAGACAGATGCCTGTTATGTTTTAAAATCAAAGTAGATATTAGCAGCATTCTCAACAGCGAATGATTTAGTTTAATTTACTTTTTATTAACGTCGCACTAGAAGCAACACGAGGGCTATTGGCGACGGGCCTCGTAATTTTGAACCATGGTCAAGTGACGAGGACGACACCTGAGCTGGCACCCCCTGAATGATTTTTAATGATGGTGATTCGGATTTCAATATTACTGATTAGAACACTGCATTGGAAGTTCACAAGTGTGAGATACACATAAAAAAAAAAAATCTTAATGAAATGAATGAATTGGCTTAAAGTATCCGTACACCTTTAAAACGTCATTTTTGTCTAATTTTACAATTTTCTGGTCTTAATGTTAATTTAAAAATTAAACTTTTTTCTTTCCAGTAGTGTTTGAATTTTGCTTATACCTTATTTAGAACTTAAGTTACAGGGATTTGAATTTTACTCAGTAGCTAATTTTTAATTGCATTTGAAAATTTGTTTTTGATTTTTCTTAAAATGAGTTTTCTCGACATATTTACATATGGCAACATAGATATCAGAAAAAGTTATAAACCAAATTAATTTAAATTTTGTAAGCATCTTCATTATATAGTTTTTAAGAATCCTACCACTTTCATGGTTGTAAAATTGAGATGTTTTTAGTAACAAAGGTGTAAAATCCTTTATTGTTGTAACTCTTTCTTGATTTTTCATTATTATTTGACTCGAAACACAATAAAAATTGTAGTAATATGATTTTCATCATGAAAGTAGTAACAGCCCCAAAAACTGTTATGGCAAATAAGATAACATTTACAGAATAATGATATTTTTATTTACTGTTGAGTTATGAACGTTATTCTGATAATCAATTTATGTACTATTTACACCATGTTTTCAACTCCAATTTTTTTTTTTTTTAATTAAAAGCATATTATTAAATGTGTTATTCATAGTTTTAGGTTATATTTTAACATTAAAAATATTTTGGTAGTAAATACCAATATATTTCAAAAAATTTTCTCCGAAGGTGTACGGATACCTTAATGAATTAAACAAATTGCGGTATGAATAAGCATGTTAATGGTAACTTTAATTACTTGATGCGCATTCCTAACATTTTAATTAAGCTAATAACCGTAAATAACCCTATTTCAGTTTCAAAATAGAACGCATAAATATTTTATTTCCAATAAAAAAAATCCAATGTTACTTTTCTTATAATTTATGCTAATCTCCTGATTTTTGTAAATATAGATTTTGCAACACCGTCTGAGTAGGCCAAGATTTCGCTGGTCACGGCTTTATCAACAATTTGTTAGTTTAAATGAGATACGAACTAGTGCAAATAGTATTCATGGATTGTGAATGTTTATTTTAATAAAAAAAAATGGAATAAGCCAATTTCTTTTGAAATTTTTGGAATTCTGATTTGTTGCTGAAAGTATGGCAATACTGTCTGATTATTCAAATATTTAAAAAAAAAATTTAAAACTTCTTCTGTCTTTGTAATTGAATTTTTTCCCAAATTTATTAACGCGGCATTCTTATTTCGAGAATTAGTTTCAAGCAAACAAAATCAAATTTTTTATAGCTCAATTGTTTTTTTAATTTCATTCAAAGAATCAATATTTATTAATTTTGAAAGAGATAGCTATTAAGACTTCATGTGCCTAAATGTATTAGTAAATGCGTTGGACAACAGCATTAACCACGTTTTTCAAACTATGTTTTAAGAAAGAAGAGAGATTAATGAATAAGCTTTATGACATTTATTTTATAAAAACGAAATAAATGTATAATTAATTTTAAAATGAAAAGGAAATATAGTATCCGATTAATTTGATTAAATTTTTATTAAGAAATACATCCGCATAAAAAAATTTAATTATATGACAGGGATTATGTTGATAAAGGCATATTTTTAAATATTATTTATCTTTTGAGATATAGTACTTTAGATAAAGATTCAACTTGTATATGTATAAAAATTAATTCCTTTTTAAAGTATACATAAATATGAATCATAGTATATATATAATAAACACTTGTAATTTTAGATCTTTATGATTTATATCCTGTTTTCATTAAGCTTTAAAGAAAAATGTTTCATCAATGAAAGGAAGCTCAAAATTATTTAGATTTTAAGTAAAAGGAAAAAAAAAATTAGAAGAATTTAGGATTTTTTTGTATTTCAATCCTTCCCTACGAATTGTAAATGTATAAAAAGCGCTGAAAAGCCGAAACAGACAACCCCAAAAAAATACCTTATTACTCCCGCACCAATGAGAAACAACCTGTTTTCCTTTGAGTGTACCGACCGGAAGTGCTCGCTCAGAAGAGCCACACCCATTTCGCCCTCTCTTTAACGATGCCCGAAAAGTTGCGTTGCTCTCTCTTTTGGAATTTCTGTTCGGTACACTCAAACAACTTGTTTCTCATTGGTGCATGTGTAGTTAGGAATTTTCAGGTTGTTTGGTTTGGCTCTTTAGCGCTTTTTATGCATTTATAACTAGTACAGAATGTTTGAAATACAGAAATAAAGCTAAATTTTTTTTGGTCTCATTTAAAATTGATATATTCATGAATGTCATTTCTTAGATGAAGCATTTTTTTACTTAAACTAAATAAAAATTGGAAGTAGAATATAAGTAAAGAATTAATAATGCAAGTGTTATTATGTACATACTTTTATTGATATTTATGGATAATTTAAAAATGAATCAGTTTTTATACTTATGTGAAGCGCAATTTTATGTAAAGTTCTGTATATTTAAAGATTAATAATTTTAATAAATATGCCATTAAAAACATAGTTTCTGTATTGTGATTAAATTACGCGCATGATTTATTTATTTAAAAATTAATCAAGTTTTTTTCGAATACTATATTTTCTTTTAATTTTAGAATTAATGATATATTGCTTTGGTTTTTCAAATATATTTTATGAATGCTTATTCTTTAATTTTAGCAAATTTTTAACCTTTCATAGTACAATAAAATAAAGTGGTTTATGTTATTGTACAAAACTTTTACGAAAACATTTGGGCACATGAAGCTTCAAAACTTTTCTCTATGGTAATTAGTAAATGTATTTTCTTTAAATAAATTAAATGAATAATTGTGCTATAAAAATTATAATTTTATTTATTTGGAATTAATTCTCAAAATAAGAATGCCAAGTTAATAAATTTGGGAGAAAATAAAATTAGAAAGACAGAAGTTTTCTATTCCTTTTTTCTTAAAAAAAATTTTAAGTGATCAGTGTAATGGCATGATTCTCATTTTTTTTAATTTATTTATTATAATCACTGTCTAAATGATGTCATGACTTTCTGCAAAAAGCAGGCGTTAATGTTTTTCCTCTCGCCCAGCCAGTCTGTTCGACTTCATATGGCGAAAGGGCAAATAACGCCAAATTGTTCAAAAAAAAAAAAAAAGTAACGCTTTTTTATATGATGTAAATGTGTGCGTGCCATATATATGAAATTTTTAAATAAAAGATTTTTTCGATAATAAATTGGAATGGCTCGAAATATTTGTCACTACGAGACACTGAGCTGTTCCCCCAAACGAAGAACTTTCATTTGACATTTATTGAGAATATCTAAAATGGGCCGTCACAGATTGTTTCAGCAAACCAATTTATATACGAGGACAAAAGACCAGAAAGTCATTCATAAATTTCCAAAATACTAGAATATCTCAACCACTCATCTGGTTGATACGCAGATTGAAATAGGTAATAGGAAAATATCAGGTGTTCTAAATATTTAAAAAAAAAAACGATAAATTACATCATAACTTTATTACCGAATAGGAAAATAGCAAATGAGTACAAATGAAAGACAAAAAAGGGCTGATTTTTGTTTTCTAAAAAAGTCATAGAGATACTAGTCTTAAAATGTAGACAATTGAACAAAGTGCAATTACAACTGAACACTTATGTTAATTTAAATTGTGTTGATCTCATAAATATAACTTACTTGATACTTCTTATAACTTTTAATGCTTCAGAAAACATTCACAACTGTGATGTAATAAAATTTAAAAAAATGAGTTTTAAAAATTTTTTGCGCAAACACTTATACTTCTGAAGACTTTTCTGTTTTTTCCCTTAAAATTCTCTCTTAACAACACGATAAAAACAAAGCTCCTTCAGCGGCTAAAAAAAGAAAAGACATGTTTAATTAAAAGGATAGAGAATCTGAATTAAGAAGGCACAAAACCATTCGCTGTATTTTCTTGTATTTCCAAAACATAATTTATTTGTTGGCTTAAGTACTAATTCGAAATAATCTATTGCTTAGATAATAAAAATAAATCAAATGGTATAAAATAAATTATTATTACGCTTGCATTGAAAATATTATGAATGTAATTGCACACATTTCATATGAGAGGAAAAGCAAATCATCCCTTCAGTGACAAATTTGAAATATAAAAAAGGACTGGTGAAAAATAATTTGTCAAATAGGGAGAAGTTAATGAAGCTATACTTTCACATTGTTCACTGTAATCAGGTTTCCTGAGATTTTCAAATATTTTATGATATTTTTCAAGTAAAAAAAAAAAGCTTTAAAGGGCCTAAATAAAATGATTTTAGAAAATCAGCGAATAGTTTGATTTTTATTGAAAGTAAGGTTTCTTAATAAACAAATGTGAAAAAAGTTTAAGGAGAGTTGGAACCTTCTAAACTGACAATATTAAATCGACCATTTTCGATGTACCTTTTGTCGAAATCTATTATAGATGTTTGAAATTTTTTACACAAATAAAATATATCTTTCTCAGAATACGAAATGAGCTTTAGTTTAATTTCGAATTTCTTATTTTTTTACAAAATATTCTGTCAGACATACTGATTTTTGACTCGTTTTCCGTACAAATAAATTTGTAAAAAATTCCTTTTTTAATTTTTTTTTAAAAAAGCTCATTTCAGCATATATTAGCAAGTATTATGAATATAGCTTCCAAAAATTACATATCTATGAACAGTATATTCTTAGAAAAAGTACATCGTGCATGAAAAATTCACATTTTGAGAAAAACAAGTTTTAATGTAAAAGTACTTAACTGTCAAAACATACCTGCTCCATATTTTTAATTTACCCTTATTTTTTAAAATTTCACCATCCTTTCTTTTCTAAAATCTTTTGTTTGTTGTAGATTAATTTAAACATCCTCTTCTTGTCAGGGTGTTTCATTGCCTGTGTCATATAATAACCAGACTCTATGCTCAATTTTTTCAAAAATTTCCATTTTAAAACACTGCCTATATTAAAGGAATATAGAGCATCATATGTATCCTAAAGAGAAGACTTATATTTGTACAAATAGGCTTTTAGTAATCTAGAACCTATCACTATATAACATTCTCATTCGAGTTTTGAATACAAACATTTCTTCAATTGTTCTGAATTTGATAAATCTCTGAAAATAGGTCTGTTAGCCTCCACAACAGCAATAAACTGTGTTAATGATGGTAAATTTCCACAAACATTCCCGCTTTTTTAAAGTAGCACCATGTACCTGCGACTCATGTGAAAATCTGTGCTGAGACTTTTCATCCGTCGACAATTTACGATAAATATTGCCTATACGATGTGTCAATTACTGCCCCTGCCAATTTGTTTTTTCCTGACAAAAGCTTTCCATCTTAAAACTTTTGGCCCCTCATATTTTCTTTCAAGCATCAAAAAAAAAAAAAAAAAAAATCTCGTTCTATTCAGTTTATACGATCAATGCATTCTAAGTTTTAGTAAAAGTTAAAATATCAATTAGAGGTCACACAGTTAACAGGCAACCAAAATTGAAGTTCGTTGCCTACATTTTTCGCCAATTGAATGGGCTTATCTCCGTTTCAATTATGATTTAAAACAAAGTTTTTGAAGCTTCTAATTATCGTAGAAACTAAAATAAGATATTTTTGGAAAGGTGAACATCTATATAATTCGAAAATGTAAAAATCTCAATTTGTCATTTTTTGAAAAATTCAAGGTTCCGACAACCCTTAAATTATCTTTCTATTTGACCAAGCTATTTCTAAATACTTAAGTATAAGAACAACAACAACAGAAATGTTGTTTAAAATATGTCCCCCCCCCCATTTAGGAAAAATGACATACTAAATATCAGACAAAAATGATAATTAATATACAAATCACAATCTGTACGGTATCAAACATAATTATTACAGTTATATTTTAAAAGCTATTACAGAAATAATCTATAAAATTATCCCTTTTCGTGTTTAGCAATTAATTGCACAAATAATGATACAATTTTTATTGCTAATTCCTCCATTCGTAGAGTTCAGACTTCAAAATTATCCATTAAAAACGAAAAGATAAAATTCATTGGCAGAGTAGATAATTTTTTGAAAACATGATTTTAAAAACTATAGCTCTTGACATTTTGCATGGCATTTTGTTTTTCTTAGTCATTTTTTTAAATCATCGGCAGGGAGCAAGCCCAAGTAATGCTTTAGCAAATTATCCTGATGAGGAGATAAAAAGCTGTGAAGCTTATGTGTTCCTGTAAATCTTTCAATTTATTTAGCATGAAAATGATTGGTCAAAAGGGGTTGGGGGCTTTATTGGTAATTGCATTCACTTTTATGAATAGAACATTGACTTAAATACATGATGTACACTAAATTGTGACTGATGTTATACACTAAATTAGTTGTGAATAAATACAAAATACAATAAGTATCCGATTACGTTCGGAACCATGATTTTGAAAAAACATATAAAAGAATTTTTTTTTTGATATTTAGTATCATCTGAATTAGAATGTACATAAAAAACATTTCAAAAGTTTCATTACACTGGAAAAGTTTTAAAATGCAATTTTGTAACATAAAATAAGAAAAATAGCACATTTTCAAAATATTCTCCTTTCATGAAAAATCTTTCTATAATATTGTTATTCAGCATATGTATTGATACGACACCTGTACAGAGCCTGAACTAGGATTTTTTAATAATTCACATTAACAGGTCAATTGAAAAGTCCCCGGCCTACCGTAGTAAAACACATTTTTTTGGCAAAATTAGTTTTTTTTTATTCAACATAATTCCCTTCAAGGGTGATACACTGATTATAGCGACCCTCCAACTTTTCTGCAACTGTGGATTTTTTTAATGTTTTCGTCGGTAACAACCTCTTTTGGGAGTCCACTGCGTTCACCGTCTTCGGTGCTCATTTCACCACGTCTAAACTTAGCATACCAATCCTTGATGGTTGATTTTCCTGGGGCAGTGTCCGGAAACTCGGCATCAAGCCAAGTTTTTGCTTCAACTGTATTTTTTCCCTTCAAAAAGCAATATTTTATCAACACGCGAAATTCCTTTTTATCCATTTTTTTCACAATGACAAAAGTTGCTTCACTCAAAATGCTATAATTCACAAACTAATGATCCGACAGCTGTCAAATTTATACACGCATCTTTTGAGGGTTAGGGCTAACTAAAAAACATATGGATTTAATTCTAGTAGCACCATCTATGTGTCAGGCCGAGGAATTTTCAATTGACCTGTTATTTGCAGAGTTATTATGAGTCGAAATAACAATACGCATTTTTTTAAAAAAATTCCTCCACTCTTATGCATTAAAATGTAAATAAATCCTCTTATATACCATACATTACAAAAATCCTAGCTCAGGATCTTAAGAATAATATGGAAAAATATTTCTACCAAATTCTATCAATATATAGAAAAAAAAACATTCGAATTATTACCTTTCAAAAATTGTAAACATACTGAAAATTATATTATTCAGAAATTGGATTTAAAATTAAAACTTGTTCAGAAAACAAAAAGGAAATATCTGATATTAAAATACTTATAACTTGATTTCTATATGTTATACCGTAACTACAAATAGAGTTAGCTTTAGAAAGAGAAGATTTCAAATATTTTAATAAATAAATAAAAAAAAAAATCGGTATTTTCTCCGAAATTCGAGTTTTTAACGTAGTCTGATACAAAATTCAGTAAAACGCTTGATTCTTCCAAAGAATACGAAGTTGACCTTCAGTATTTAAATGATAGTCAAGAAAAAAAAAAAAAAAAAAAAAAAAAACTTAATTTCATTGTTAAGGTAATAATATTAAAAAGTAAAAAAAAAAATTATATATTTTAGATGATAAGAAATAGAAAATTACTTAAAAATGATTAGAACCCTTAAAATATTTAGAAACTATCTATTCCAGCACTTACGGGTTACAAAAATAACGAAATCTTTTAAAACTTTAATTTTTTTATATTCGATTCAAATTACTTTAACTTAATTTCCATTTACTTTTAGTACATAAGTTGAATTTTCGTCTTCAAATGGTAAGCAATTCTTTAAAGATGTCTACTCGTATTTTTAAACGGTTTATTTTAATAGAGGCTGATTTCAAATATTAAATGAAACTTTCATATAAACTGCAAGATGATAACTTGAGTGCAAATTTGCCGACAACACTTTTCAGAAAAAAAAGGTCGTAGGAAAGGTAGAAAACGACAATGGCGTAAAATTACGAGAGATACTTAATTTTATACAGTTCAAATTTAACCCTCTCATCATTATTAGTGAAGATAAAAATCATTAATTCCAGGATCATTCCTGAACTAGTTTAATTAGAAATCAAAATGAAAGGAACGCAAACGTCCTGAAATCGGTGAATGATGGATCGCCGATACAGAATTAAGAATTTTCCCAGTGATCCAGCACGCCGAATTGCGATTGGGCGTTCCAAAAGAAACGCCGCTTCACCATATGCTGGCAGAAGATGGGAGTAACTAGGAGTGGGGTTTCAGAGAGAACTTTTTGTTTTACTAACGTCACACATTGAGAAGCTACATGAAGGCTATTGGCTACGAGCCTTGTAATTTTGAACCAAGATCACGTGACGATTACGACACCTCTCTCTCTTAACTTCCTCTCCATGCTAATTGGAGGACTTAAGGCCTTGACAACTTTAACGTGCATCAGCCCCGCAACACGGCGGGTCTTTAGCGGCATCAGGGCTCGAACCCACGACTCGAAGAAAATCACCGACCGCAACCATGACCTTTAAGCTACTACGGACACTTCAGTGAGCGCATCAAAAAAGAAAGCTTTAACTTTGCAACCGGAAATCCGTTGGTGGGTTGTTTGGTTTTATTAACGTCGCACAAGAAGCAACATGAAGGATATTGGTGACGGACCTCGAATTTTGAATCTCGGGCAAGTGACGAGGACGGCAGCTGAGCTGGTATCACCCTCTCTCCTAACTTCCATACTACGCCAAGGGAGGACTTAGAGTCTCGATAGATTCAACGTGCTTCAACCCTGACTATAGGGTGGGTCTTTAGTAGCGTGAGTGAATGTAAAGATTTTTGGCGCAAGAGCCAGATGTGGTTATGCTGTGCCAAACAAGATTTAACCGTGGTCTAGAGCGAAAAAAATAATTTCTTGACAAGGAGGGTCGAAAATAGAGAAGGATCGCTAGGGAATCCCGGGAGAGCGTAACCCGTGTTTACAAAAGACAGTAAACCCCATGGGAAAGAAAAAGATCACTGGGGTTCCTCAGGGTCATGATGCCTGTACTTACCTGAAGATAATATGTCTCTGAGGTCCTCTGATATAATCGCCAGGGGCAGGTGCCCGGCTATACCTCCAGACGTTGGGTACCCCTTTTAGTCGCCTCTTACGACATGTATGAGCAACAGTGGGTCTATTCTGTCATTCCTGGTCACCACACGGGTCGGGTCTTTAGTAGAATCAAGACTCGAATCCACGATTCGACGAAAACCATCGGCCACGAATACACTACCATTACCACTAGGCTGCAGCGGTCACTTTAACATTTTAGGACGGACACCGCAGGCTTCCTTTTTTTTTTTTTTTATAAATAAATTTGACTGAAAAAGAGAGATCCACAGTTGCTTCCCAATTACTCATACTTTATTTCTGTATGGATTTCTGAAATAATGAGTTACTCATAAAGTTTAATTTCAGGGAACAATTATGTTTAATAGAATACATAGTTCTATCGTAATATTTCCATTTAGTAGAAATAAAATTTAAATATACAATTAGTTCAGTTTTAACACGATAAATATACAAATTTTGTACTACAAAATTAACACTAATTAAAAATATTTATGTAAAACTGTTAATTAATCATTATATTTATTGTTTTTACAATTTGGACATCTTAGAAAATAATATAAAGCAACATTTCTGTTGGTACACCCTTATGCAAATTAATTGAAACAAACTCGAAAATTGAGAAAACTAAAAAGAAATGCCATTTTGTTTAAATTTATACAAAATTAAAAAAAATTAGTACGTAATACGATTTCCACTACTCTTTTTTACATTTGGACAGGATTTGAAATAGATTCCATCAATTTTTTACAATATTTGTGTCCTTGTACCACTCATGAATTAGCGTCGTGATTAGCTTCCCTGTAGTTGTACAGTTTATATTTAATAGGCGATTCTTGCATATAGTCAAGAGATTCTCTATTGGGTTGATATCAGGAAAATTCTCAGACTATTCCAATGTCTCAAATGGGTTCTCAGACATGAATATCTTGACCATTTTGGTAGCATGGCATGGGACAAAACCCTGCAGAAAAATCCCTGTTCCATCATGGTATCGTTTCTTCAAGTCTGGAACAACCTTTTTATCCAGAGTAATAATATATTGATCTGAACGCATCATGCCTACAATAGGCTGCAAAAAATCAACCTCCATTGTAACGGAAACAATCCCAAAACATCTTCTTTTGAGGGTGCTTAACAAATTGGTTAATGTGGCAATCCCGAATACGTTCGCCAAGGAAACTCGGCAACTGTTCAGTTCGTTCCTTAATATCACTTTCCTCCAATTTTAGACTGCCCAATTCTTATAATTTAACACCCCATAAGTAGCGCTTTTTCTTCATTTGTTGGGTGAGTGAGTGAGTGAATGTAAAGTTTATTGGCGCAAGAGCCAGATATGGCTATGCTGCACCAAACAAGATTAAACTGTGGTCAAGACGTGAAGTTGAAAAAAAGGTAAAACGTGGTTGACAAGAAGGAGGGTCGAAAACAGAGAAGGATCGCTAGTTCCATTTGTTGGGTCAGAAGCTGTTTCCTCAGAGGCCGATCGGCTGCAAGAAGACGCCTCCGAACAGTAGAGGAGTTAATATTTATTCCATGCTCTTTTAAATCTCTATTAAGTGCAGCACTAGTCTTTCGAGGGTATTTTTTTACACAGCGTAAGTAAAAAAAGGTCATCCCTAGGCGTTATTTTCCCTTTTTCGGCCGTATTTCCCTCTCCTCGTTGGATCCTGTTTATTTTGTTTTATAAGCTCACAGATGCAATAATAATAATACAAATTATATTCGAAATCGCTCTATAAGTCTTTAGCGTAGTTTCGGAGAGAGTAACAATCTTTGTACGCTTTTGCGGCGTCACATCCACCTCTGTCGACAGTGAACTCTCAACTGATGTGTCAGCTGGAGCTTTCATCTACGTAAGTTCCAGCGCATGCGCTCTCAGACCCCCTTTGATTTGTAGAAATTGTTTCTAGGTAAAAGATTTATTCATTCTCACCCATATTTTAGTATGGTTGTTGAAGAATAATTTTAAAATTCAAGAAAAAAAATAGTCTGTTTCAAATAATTTGCACAAGGGTGTAGATACTTGGGAAATCTCCTCACATTCTTTTTATTATCTTCATTTTAATCACTATTAACTTATCCTCAATTATCTATCAATATTTTCCTTATAGAAATAAATTAGGAATAGAGAGTGAGTGAATGTAAAGTTTACTGGCGCAAGAGCCAAATATGGCTATGCTGCGCCAAACAAGATTAAACTGTGATCTAGACGTGAAGTTGAAAAAAAGATAAAAAGTGGTTGACAAGAAGGAGGGTCGAAAATAAGGAAGGATCGCTGGGGTATCCCGGGAGTGCGTCGCCCGTGTTTACGAAAGACAGTGAACCCCATAGGAAAGAAAAGATCACTCGGGTGCATGATGCCCGTACTTACCTGAAGAAGGCAAGTCCCTGAGGTCCCCTGATATAATTAATCCCCAGGGGCAGGGTGCCCGACTATACCCCCAGACGCTGGGTACCCATTTTATTCGCCTCTTACGACATGCATGGGACTATTCTGTCATACCCGGTCACCACACGGGTCATGAGGAGTACAGAAATTAACAAGTTTAATCTTTAACACTTTTAATAGTCCTTTAAAAGTTCTTTTTACTAGGAGAAAATAAATTTTCCTTTCTATCTGGACCTCCTCTTTCAAAGGAAAAAATATATATATATATATATTGCAGTTTTTCAAAAGCAATTAATGTTTTGACCCTTTCAACTTTAAAACTGTGAAATTCCATGGTGTCCTCCAACTACGCCAATTGACCATAGCGATATATTTATCTCCTAAGTCGGAAATTCCAGACAGCACAACATACCAATTATCTTGGAATACTCAGTGCCATCTATGGATGTTATTAAGTTGTTTTTTTTTTATTTTATGCACCCAGAATGGCCTTTTTAAACAGAAAGACTAAACACATGATTAGGAGTGGCGTATTTTATATTGTATGCCTTACTTTCTACACTGTAAACGGGATGTAATGGTATTCTCTTTCATACATAATTAAATATTATTTCGCACACAATCAATCTATAACGGTATTTTTATTTTTCGTGCAAAAACTTACCGTTTTGCATCTAAATTTATAAATTGTATTGCCTACATTCTCTTTATGCTCCCCGGCACTTTTTGTGCTCTAGTGAACTTTTGGCCCCCCCCCCCCCTTTAATACTAAATCACCACTGTGAATTCAGGGAGTATTTTCTTAAATATATCATGTGCTGAGTACTTTTTTTATTATTTGAACACGATACGAAATAGAAACACAGAAGAGTGTACAATTTATAAATTTTTTTGTTCATATATATCTTTCCCCCAATTAGCATTGAAGTAATAATAGTCTATAGTAAGTCAAATTCGTAATATTATTTATGGTTTAACTTGGAAAAACAGTTTCTGAACGATAAGTTGTGTAAAATTACTAAAATAGAGTTGATAAAACAAAATTTACTTATTTTACTATTTGGAACATGACATATTTATATGTTTACAATAAATAAATAGTGCAAAGAAAATATTTTAAAAAAATCAGTAAGTAATGATGACAATAAATATATTTGTCAAAAATATCCTTCGAAATAAGAAATAAATTTGCAGTTGTAACATTTTAGAAAATAAAGAGGCCATTTTATAATAAAAATTTGTTTTGAAAATTGTGCATTACAACTATAAGACAAGAGAGTGTAGTTAAAATTGAATCAGCTGAAATCTTTTTTTGAAATGAATTAACTATTTTTAATTTAATAGAAAAAAATAGATTTTTCTTCCAAAAATTATAAAAATATTTCCAGTTATTGAAGTTACACAAGAACCATTGCAAAAAAAAAAGGCAAGTTTTCATATTTTCAACTGTGCACTGAGATTTATTTCATCCTTCGCTTTTTTTTTTAAGTGTGCATGCGTCTTAAGACCCCACGGCTTATGTCAATCATTTCTAAACCACACCCCGTTGCTACAGTAATGAATGGTTACCAAATACAGGCAACAATTGCACGAGACGAAACCGAGTAGCAATCAGCGCCATCTATTGAGAAAAGACATGGTTTTTTTTTTTTTTATTTATTATAAGTCCATCTTCTAAGTTCATCCTTTAAAAAATTATAGAAAAAAAGTCTCGAACATTGATGACTAAGAATTAAAATTTAATTTAAAAATATAAAAAAATGCTTCAAAATTTAAATTTTGTTCATCAATTTCAGAACACATATTGATAAAATACATATCAACCTGTAGTCTAACACAAGCATACATAACTTATACATGAACAGTAAGTTTAATAATTTAGTTTTTATTAACGTCGCACTAGAAGCAACACGAGAGCTATTGGCGAAGGACCTTGTTGTTTTGAACCACGGTCAAGTGACGAGAATACCTGAGCCGGCAACCCTCTCTCCTAACATCCACACCACACCAACGTGAGGACAAGACAAGGGGCCATGACAGATTTAACGTGCATCAGCCCCGGCTACACTGCGGGTCTTTGGTGGCGTCAAGGCTTGAACTTGATTCGACGAAAACCGCCGGGGCCACGTAAGTTTAATTATATACTAACATCATTTTCTTAAATTTATAATCCAAATTTCGTTTGAGAAAATAGTTACAATTTATTTATTTCTATCTACCATTTAATTAACAAAATATTTCTCATAAGCATATCGAAACATTAAATTTCCTTTAAAAAAAAAACATATTATTTTTGGTGTAAAAGTTTTAAACAATATGCAAATTTTATAATTACAGTTGGAAAAAATTATTAATTTGCTACACATTATCTTTCTAATTCAGTAACTAATTTTATTTAGAATATAAATTTTTTAAAAATAAAATTACTTATTTATTTCTGGTTTTAATAACATTGTGAAAAAAATGGAAGTTAAAATAAATCACAAAATGTATAACAATTCAAGCAAAAATCTTTTTAACTTTTCATATATGTCATATTTTCATTGTAAATGTGTCTTTAAATCTTTCAATTATCTTTCAGGTGATTAGAATTTAAAGGAGGAGAGAAATTATTTTTCACAACTTTGGTACAAAAAAAAAAAAAAAAAAAATCATTACAAATGGAAAAGTTTATCTAGATAGTACCTCAAGAAGTAAAAAAAACTTCCTATTCAAGCAAATATATGTCCAGTGGCCAAAAATAAATAAATAAAACTTTTATCACTTTTGCAATTAGACAACATTGGTATCAATATTAATGGTTCAAAGGAAACTAAATTATGAAGGAAACAGATTAATCAACTTCCCAAACGAATTCTCTCCATTATGGAATTTGATTTTGTATGTGTGTACCTGATTTCTTATCTTAAAATTAATCTGCATTTCAAAGTTCATGGCACTTTGCTATTAAATTTCTGAGATATGGAATTTCAAAAAGTGAGTCCAATATGTTAAATAAATGTCTCAAACACTTGAAGAAAAAAAAAATTCTACTTACACTTATGTTATTGTATCAAATAATTTTTTTCCAATTCTAAAAACACACAAAAAAATGAATATAATGTAATAAATATAATTACAAAAAAGTGATTCATAACATGCCAACCTTTAAACATATATATATTTGAATTTCTCATGTCATAAAGCTCATAATTCCAAATTTTCATACAATTCCTTTGGAAATATACAATTTTCAACTTGTGATATCTTCAGTAACTGTATGCAAGATATTTATTTATTAACTTGTCATACAGCATTAAAAGAAATGGAGAAAATATTATGAATTGTTTGTGTTACGTAGTATATGGTGTCAAATAGCTTTTCCTGAATATCTTTGAGCTAATAAAATTTGAAACATTAGACAATTCTCTACCTGATTCTGCAAAAATTGGGATTTTGTAGTGAAAAAAATTCTGTTAATCCAATGCCACAATAATTTAGTTCACATTATAACAGTAATGCTAATTTTATTAAACTGTGATGACAACTTAGAAAGTATTAAGGATGTGTCCCTTTTTTGACAACTGTACATACAATTAATAAATCTTGAACTTATCCGAGTTTACATACAATTTTGAAAAAGTAATACAGTGGGGGGGGGAGTTAATTTATCATTCAAATTAAATAAGAAAATTTAAAAATATGCTTAGGAATATTTCATAAATTTATATAAATAATAAACTATTGTGAACGATCTTATGCATAAACTTAAGAAATTAAAATGTACCTTTATAATATGATAAACTTAATTTCAATGAATAATGGTATCAAAAAATCCGCATAATACATTTCATAACTAAAAAAAAATATCTCTGAAATTTTAAAGGAATATTACACTTCCATTGAGCTAGACAAGAAAATTATTAGCGATGAACCTCTAGTATTGAATATGTTCCAAGTGATAATAAATTTACTTTTGGAAACTATTCCTATAAAGTTTCAGCAATAAATCCACCTAATGAGAGTATGAGTTTAAGTAATAGTGAATATAAAATACTGCAATGAATAAATAAGCAAAAAATATAGATGAGAAACATAATTTCAGGAGTACAGAAAAAATTGAATTTAAGCTTAAAATTATAATATTGAGTATTGCTAAATTTTAAGTATTCATAACGTTTCTTTACAATTATTATTCAGTAAATTTTTTTATTTAGAAAGAATTTGAATTTTAAATAAAAAAATATTTCACTCCAGATTTCAAAAAGGCCACTGAGATAGAAAATTAAAAGTTAAGTATAATATTTTCGAATTTAATGACAATTTTTAATAAGTTAAGCCAAAGTCATGTAATCAAGATTTCTTTTTCTTCAAAAACAAAACAAAACTTAGAATCTACATCTATTTTTGAAGAAAAAATCCAAACATTTTCATGTTTATCACGAAGTAAAATATTACAAAATTAAAACCGATAATGCTGTGAATACAAAATTTAATGCATCTTATAGCTTAACTATAAATGAGGAAAACAATCAAATTCACAATTATTCATATAATGAGAAAATTAATTAAAAGAAAATAACTTAGAATAACCTTATCTAAATAGTAAAATATAACTAAATCAAAATACAAGTCTGTTTTATTACTTTGTCTTTAAGTCCTGTAAATTTTTTTTCAATTCTTCTTTAGATTCATGCATGTAGATATTTACAGAATTTTTGTTGTCTAATTTATATTTCTTTATTATAAAAATACCATCAGGATTGGGTTTAATGCTGTTTGCCATCTTCTGATTTAGAAATAATTCTTTAATGTCTATTTTAAGAGTTTGAAGAATTTTCGACATTTCACAATATGCAGAATAATTATAATTCATTTCATCATCTGATTCAACAGAGTTTTGATGTGAATCTGTTTTTTTCGATCCTGAAATTTTTTCATTCATAACATTTGATTTAACTAATGGTTTTTCAATATAATCAGTTGTATTTCCACTATCTACTTCCATCTTTTCTAATGGATCAGAGTTTCCTTTTATACTTTCTGAAATAGTATCATTAATAGAATTTTCTTCTTGATTATTTTCAGACATAGCAACTAAACACTGAACTTCACAATTCAAATTAGAGTTGGAAGAAGTTGATTTAGAACAAAAATTTAATGACTCTGCTCTTTTTTCTACTTTTTTTTCTGATAAATGTTTCTTAGTTTTCTCAACTCTTTTGATGGACTTGGTTTTTTTCTTAACAGTCTTTGAATTTTTATTTTGATTTATAACAGTAGTTTCATCTAATAAAATGTTTTTTACTGTTTTACTCTCACATAAATTGATATCAGAAGTCTGTTCCAAGTTCAGGATTTCTAAATTTGTATTTTTGTGTTGCGATTCAGAACAAGAAATACTATTCTCAGTTACATTAGATCGCAAAGATTTTTTTAGATTAATTTTTTTACCACTCTTAAGAGACTTACTAAATTTTGCTTTTTTGACTTTTGATTTATTTTTTATATTTGAGGTAGTCTCATTAGGCATCTGTAAAAAACTGGCAATATGTAACAAAGGTTGCAATTTATTTCGAACGTCACGTTTGAAATGAGATTTTGGACTTAAAAAACTTGGTTCTTCTTCCTTGCATTCAGCTATACTACTAGAAAATGCTGTTTTTTCACCCAAATTTGTATTTTTAGCACAAGGATTTTTAATACTGTGTAGGGATTTCTTTTTCGTAACAGCACAATTATTTTTAAAAGCTATAGCAGATTTTTTTCTTTTGAGTGGTTTTACTTTCTCTTTAGATGTTAACTGGAATGATTTTTTTGGACTTAATAATTCTACCTCTCCTGAAATATCAATTAATTCTGAACTTTTGTCTGCCAAAAGCAAGTCTGAATTGTCCTTTAGTATTTTCTCAATTGTGTCTTCACAACTTTCTTGGCTAGAATGCATCTTTTTTGAAGTTTTTATTTTTGAAGAAGTGTTGACTGAAATATGACTTTCATCAATTGGTTCAAGAATGCGCACTTCAATTGTTTTTATGTTGGCACCACTAACAGATTCCTCAGAATCAAAAGAGGAAGAATTATTTGTTTCCTCGGATGAACCTCTTTGGATTGCTTCTATTTTCCTACGTTTCCTTTCAAAAGCTTTATCTTTTGAAAATAGGGCTACTTCACTTTTTGTTGAAGCAACATCAAAGTTTTTATCAGAATCACAATTTAAAGAGCAAGAATTATTTATAGATTCTATGCAATTGTTATATCTATTGCCACTTAGATGGTTATTATCTTTAATATTAAATAAATCATCTGTTTCAGCAGTAATTTTTAAGGATGAATCTGAATTTAATTCTGTTGGTACAGTTTTATCAGGTATTGCTTCCTTTAAATTTTTCTTCAGCTCCTGTTTTGGAATAGATTCCGAAGTATCAATATTCAATGTTTGTTGTTCATTACTAGAAGTGCTTAATTCTTTAAATATTTTCTGTTTTACAGAATCTGGTGAACTTTTATTTCTAATGCATAATTTTGCAACTGAACTTCTTGTTTTATATACTGGAACATTTTTCTTTGAAAAACTTACCACTTTAACAGAATCATCATTCTCTTCAATATTAATATTTGCATCACTTTGTTCTGAATGTAAAACATCCAATTTCTTCAGCACATTTTTACCTCCAACTATTCTTTTTTTGTTTGTCTTACCTGAACACAAATTTTCATTGGTATCAAAAGAAACTGAAACTTCATTTGCATTCATAGTTATACCGTGGATAAGTAATGAATTTTGTTTCTTAACAGATCTTTCATCATATTCAGAGTTTGCAGCATCATTAGGGAGATTTAAGCTCTTTACATCACCAATATGTTCATCTATGCACAAATCAGTTTCTGTTTCAATATTAACATCACTAGTACACACATTAAGCTCTTCTACAGATTTTTTTTCCTTAGTTGTAACACGGGCTGCTTTCTTTCCATGAAAAATCGAAGAATTTGATTTCTTTTTAGGAGATATTGCAGGAGCAACATATACAGCTTCACATTCTGAGTTATTCATTACATAATTTGATTCTTTTTTATTTGTAGATTTCTCAGTTGAAATCTTGACACTTCTCAAGTTATAGACTTGTTCGGGTAATTGGGAATTACTATCAGAATATTCTACTGAAAATTTATTTGAGTCAAAATTTTTAATTTTTGAAATACCGCTTTCCATTCCATTTCCACCACTCCATTCTGGAAGACTACTTTTTGTATTCAAAAAATTTTGTTCAGGTGTTTTAATTTGCTTTTCAGGAGAATTTTGTTCTGGTGTTTTAATTTGCTTTTCAGGAGAATTTTGTTCTGGTGTTTTAATTTGCTTTTCAGAACTTTGTTCTGGTGTTTTTGTTTGCTTTCCAGGAGAATTTAGTTCTAGTGTTTTTATTTGTTTTTCATGTGAACTTCGTTCTGGTGATTTAAATTGCTTTACAGAAGAACACTTTTCTAGGGTTTTTATTTGCTTTTCATGATAACTTTGTTCAGGAGGTTTAAATTGCTTTTCAGGAGGAAAATTTCGTTCCGGAGTTTTTTTAAGGGAAAGTTCTTGTTTGGAAGTTTTCTTTTGCTTTTTTAGTAGTTTCGGTCTTTCTGTAATATCGGCATTCTCAATCACTTCTGAAGCAAGACTAGAGTTAATTAAATTGTCAGAAACATCACACAAAAATTCGGTACATTCAACTTGTGGACTGTTGCTCTCGTTTATAGAGGTTTCAAAATAGTCATGTCTTTTAATAAGGACTTTTAATTGTTTTTTACTCATTTGACTCAACAACAATTTTTCATTATATTCCTTAGAATCCGAAAATGACGAAAAGTCTTTGGGGTCGGATACAATTTCGACATGAGACTCTTCACTGACAAATGATTTCTCACTTCCCATCTTTTGAGCATCTTTGGATTGTAAATATTCATTCTGGGGATTAGCGGTCGGTGAAGATTTTTTCCGCACAATCCATTTATCTAGAGTTTTTTGATCAGATGCAGGTTTCGTTGGTACGCCTTTTATCAGACCTAATAAATCTTTTGAACAGTCAATAGAATTATCGGGTTCAACAGAAGTGCTTACTGAATCTTTAGAGCTTGCGTTTTCTAATAGTGATATTGCTTCACGAACTTTTTGTCGTTCAGGTTCTGGAAGTTTTAAAAATGATGTTATAAATTCCATCTTATCTTTTAAAGCATTTCAATAATTATAGCACAACATGCATTGTATCTACCTGACTATTCCAAACAAACTCATGTGTAGCGTTAAAGAGAGAGCGAATAGTAGTCTTGCTCTCCCTTCAGACAACGAGGAAAAAGCTCGTTTCTCATTGGTGCGTGTGTTTGATAGAATATATCGGGTTGTCGGGTTTGGCTATTTAGCGTTTTTTAATGGGTTTTCTTTAACTCGCATTGTCAACAACAATCAAATAGAGACGAGTGCCAGTCCGTTGGACTCTTTACTCAGTATCATATTGAAGCCTTGATTTCTTTTGATATTAAAATGTGCTTAATGTACAAATGAATTTAAAAAAAAACAAACCCATAAATAATAGAAAAGAGAGAGGAAAGAGGATACGAAAGTGAATGAATTTTTTACAATAAGGATAAGGTTTTTAATAGATTTTAATTTTTTTTCTTCTTAATCTTATCGTAAGATAAGATTATAAAAAATATTTATATCCTTTTTTAACCCCTCAGTGCCTTCGATAGACTATGTCTAATCTTCAGCAAGAGGAGAGTATTATTTTATTTGGTTATTTTTTGAATTTTTATTATTATTATTATTGTAAAATAACAATAGTAATAAATAAAATATTATTTAAACTTTTTTTTGATGATATGAAAGCTGAAGAAGGAAGGGAAAAGTAAAAGTGGTTCTTGTTTGGCTGGGTACACAGCGCTGGTCAGCAAACTAGTTCAAGAGAGGAAAGGTAAGGATGGCGAAAGGAAATTAAACAGCTGATGAAAAGCTGAATAGATGATGATGTAGGTCTTGGAGTGAGATTGTTGACTGAGAAAAAGGCTATTGAAGGAGTGAGAAAGGAATTAATTTAAAGGGTCTGAGTTAAAATGCAAAGTGTTGTGGGAGAATAAGATGGAAATAATTATTGCAAGTTTGGTAGGGTAGGACATGCATTCCATTATTGAAAGCAAAAATTAGCTGGTCCCTGATTAAAGGGTTACTAGGATTTGTTAGTCTATTATAGAATTTTCTAGAGAAATAGTTGATGTGTTTAATAATAGGAGGGATATTGAGATCTTCTTGTGTATGACAGAATTTCTGACATACCAAGGTGAGTTAGTAATCAGGTGGAGGATTTTATTTTGAAGGGCCTGTATTTGCTTAATGTAGGTAGGTGCGGCATGGCCCCATATAGGGGAAGCATAAAGTAAAATAGGGGAACTACTTGTTTATAGAGAACTTTGTTAGCAAGAGTTAGTACTGAATTTCTGCCAATTATAGGTATACAGTTATGGATTTTGGCCCAGAATGAGTCAATTATTGATTGGATATGAAGCTTGAAGGCGAGTTTGGAGTCCAGGATAACTCCTAAGTATTTGACCTCAGAGTCTTAAGATATTTGATTATTAAAAAAATTTTGAGTCTTTTATTAGGAGGGGCGCGTGACCTTTTCTAAATATGAGAGCTTTAGTTTTATTAGTGTTTACAGCAATCCTCCAGAGTATCATCCAATCCTCTATTTGTTTTAGGTGATTTTGTAATTTAAATATTACGTTAATTGGACTATTTCCTTGAGTGAGGATTGCTGCGTCATCTGCGAATAAACAGAGGCTATTATAAGGACTTTGAGGGTAGTCATATGTAAACAAACTGTAGCAAATTGGAACCCACATTGTAATTGTGTCTGGTTCAAAATTTTAAAAGCTTTTTTCTCATATTTTAAAGCGCTCAATTGAGTTGAAACTTTCTATACGCGATTGTTTTAGATGAAAATACGATTATTTAATTATAATAATAAAAATTAATAGATTCAAACTAATTATTTAAAGAATTAAATTTTACGCCAAATGGTCGCCAAACCCATCGCTTAATAATTTATTGTTTGCCTTAATTTTAATTATATATTGTTTAACTGATTAATATTATATATATATATATATATATATGCTTAATTGAGCTGAAATTTTTACAAGCACTTTTTTTGGAAAATAATTTTAATAAACGTGAAATAATAAAATAAAATATTAAAACTAATTGTTGAACAAATTCAATTTGGCTCAACGTTCCATTTCGCTCAAAAAAATTAAAGTAAAAAAAAATTATGCTATGCAAAGTGTGTAGTTTGAAAGGAAACCCATGTTCAAAAAACTCGTTTTTTACTGGTATTATCATTAAACCGTTATAACTCTTAGGGAATATTTGAAATACTATTCCTTATATTATCTTCATTATTGTTTTACTGAATATCTGTGCATTCATGAATTTCATTTAACAGATGAAGCCTTTTTTACAACGTTTTTCTGAATTTCACTTGGTGTGTGTGTGTGTGTGTGTGTGTCATCAAATTTTCGATCGTTAATTTAACCAACTTCCCATCAAGCTAGAGCTTTGAAATTTCGGGAATCGTTCGTACTCGCCTAACAATGCAATATTTATTCGTTTGCGACAAGTTTTAACTCATATTTCAATAATTTTAATAAGTCAAAATATTCTTTCCTCGAGGCGCTTTTAGGATTCAGGGAAAAATTTCTTTCCCCCTCTGGGAGCACCGGGCACTCCCCACGCAGCATGAGGTTATCGTAAACCTTTTGTACTCACAAAGGGGAGATACTATCTCCCCTTTACAATCTCCGAGATAGTAAGGGTTGCTGACTTTTAGTCAGTAATCATTCGCAAGAAAGAAAGTTTCCAATATTAGGCGCCATGTCTTATCACAATAATTTTTTCTGAATTCTGGTTCCCATTTTTTTTTTTAATAGAATGACTTACAAACTTTCAAATGCATGTTTTGATTTTATATTATGAATTTTTTAATACGCTCACAAATGTCTCTTTTTAAGTAAATTTTAAAGATAAAATAACTAACAGTATTAACTAATATTTCAATAATTTTCTCTAATAAACTTTGCCACCATATAAAAACGTTGCTTTTAAAAACGTTGGTTTTTATATCGAATTTTTACAACGTTTTTCTGAATTTCACTTGGTGTGTGTGTGTGTGTCATCAAATTTTCGATCGTTAATTTAACCAATTTCCCATCAAGCTAGAGCTTTGAAATTTCGGGAATCGTTCGTACTCGCCTAACAATGCAATATTTAGACGTTTGCGACAAGTTTTAACTAATATTTCAATAATTTTAATAAGTCAAAATATTCTTTCCTCTAGGCGCTTTTAGGATTGAGGAAAAAAATTTTTCCCCCTCTGGGAACACCGGGCACTCCCCACACCACATGACGCCTCGTAAAACTATTGTACTCACAAAGGGGAGATACTGTCTCCCTTTACTATCTCCGAGATAGTAAGGGTTGCTGACTTTTAGTCAATAATCATGAGCAAGAAAGAATGTTTCCAATATTTGGCACCATGTCTTATCACAATAATTTTTTCTGAATTCTGGTTCCCATTTTTTTTTTTAATAGAATGGCTTACAAACTTTCAAATGCATGTTTTGATTTTATGAGTATTATCAATTTTTTAATACGCTCACAAATGTCTCTTTTTTAAGTAAATTTTAAAGTTAAAAATAACCAACAGTTTTAACTAATATTTCAATAATTTTCTTTAATAAACTTTGCCACCATATAAAAACGTTGTTTTTAAAAACGTTGGTTTTTATATCGAATTATTTTTACTTAAGCTAAGCAAAGTATAATCAAAACATTTATAATACAAGTGTTAATTATGTATAGACTTTTATTCACAATTATGGATAATTTAGAAACGAACGAATGTTTACACTAATATCAAGTTGAATCGTCATGTGTAATATGTTATTAATATTGAAAATTATGTCATTATCAACGTAGCTTCTGTTTTGCAACTAAATTATGTGTACGTTTTAACAGGTAAATTGAAAAGTCCCCGGCCTACCCTTCAACCAGAGGTTACCAGGGTTTTACTGACAAAGAAGAGACAAAATTTCAAGAAGGAATTAGCACGTGTGAAAGGGGTCAGTAGCTTTCACCACCCCCAAGCAGAGATTGCGTTGGTAGGACTATCCTGTTTACGTCCAGTCTGGTGAGTCAGTGCACTTCGGGAATGTGTTTCTCCCTCCCTTTGGATCCGAAATGGCAGAATTACAAATGGGTGAGAGAATTTTTTTTTTATTTCTTTTTAGAGAGACTTTTTGCAGTGACAAAAAAATGGGACTATAAACTATTATTTTGCAAAGAACTTTTTTTT
>BMAW01063591.1:63494-85576 GCA_019974015.1 Nephila pilipes | reverse complement strand
AAAAAAAAAAAAAAAAAAAAAAAAAACTATTGATTGAATGTTATTTTAAGAGTTTTTAATTTAGTTTTTGTCAAGGATAAGTAATTTTAAATATATCAACAATGTTTTATTTTGATTTCATTATTTTGAAACAGAAAATGATCTACTTTGTATAAGAATTTAAAGTTAATGAATGTGCTAGCTTTTAATGAGTGTTTTACGGACTAAACGGTTCGAATCTTAAGTGTGCCTAGAAATGTTTTTTATGTTTATGTGATTTATTATGGTGAGAAGAATAATTGAAATTTCAAGGTAATATGCTCGACGAATTTTTATTTTATAATGATTAGGAATATTATGATTTTGAAATGATTAGGGAAAGTATTGTAATTTTGAAATGATTAGGGAAAGTATTGTAATTTTGAAATGATTTAGGAATGCGATTTTGTAATGATTTACGAATGTTTTATTATATTTTGTAATGATTAGGATTATAATTTGTAAATATTTAGGAATATAATTTTGTAAGGATTTTGGAAAATATTGAATTAGGAATGTAAAGATTTAGAGATACAATTTTGTGATGATTTATTTTGTAAGGATTGATTTAAGAATGTGCTTTTGTAAAGATTTAAGAATGTGATTTTGTAATGATTTAGGAATGATCTTTTTTTTTTTGTAAGAATTCTTAGATTTGTGTTTTGATGATTGTGTTATGTTAAAGAATTTCTTTGTTACATGTATGAACCCTTTTGAGTCTATAAGAGTTAAGCATATTCTATGAAAATGAGGATATCGAAATGAGAATTAATATTTTAAGTATGTAAAAATTTAAAAAAAAAAGAGAAGGAAAAATTAATATTTACAACTGTATGAATTAATCTTTATGAGGATACAGATATTCGATGTTTTGAAGTATGAAAATAGTAATTTCTCAGATATGAGTACTTTTTTTTTTAAATTTTTATGTGGCAATTGATGTTTGAAATTAGATTTGCTATAAAAATATGTGTATGAGTTCGATATTTTGAAATATGAATTTTGTGTTGATATCTCGATATGAATATATGACTGTGTTTATGTAATTTTTTTTTAAAAAAAAGGAGAGGTGATGTGTATGTAGCACTTTAAAAGATGTTTGAGAAGTAGAATTTTAAAGTGTTTTGGTAATTTTAGTCTTTTGTTATGAAAGAGAAATAATATTTGAACTGTATGATAACTAGGATTTTTGTTTTGAAGCCTTAAATTAGAATTATTACTTAAGAGGAGAAAGATTTTCTTTATATGTGCGTTGCGGAATGAAAGATAATTTGTAGTGAAATGTAGATATAAGGATGATTATGTAAAATGATTTGTGTATAATTATTGATATTTGCTATTTTAAGTTTTTGAGGAATTCAAACATTGATATTTTGTGTATGATAATTAATGGTTTTAAAGTGTATCAGTTATTAATGATTTTGTATTAATTGTAACTGTACAATTGGGACAATTGTATATATCAGGTTGGCTGAACTGTTAACTTCCCTACTTAAAGCCCGTCTCTAGAGGGCGTTCATTTGTAAAGAGGAGAGTGTTTGATGTCACACGATCCCCTCAGACAGGACCTGACCAAATCTCCGAGAGGAGCTGTTGTATACGAGCGGTAGTAAGGAGTGTAAATCAATTGTTGTTGTTATACAACCTGATGTGTTTTTGTCTTAGGACAACTGTGAACTGTAATCTAATGATTATTAACTAAGTTAACAAAATGTATAAGTATAGAAAATGTATGTATAAGGATGACATACAGTAAAAAGAAGTTTTAAGACATTAAACAAATTAATAAAGTGCTATTTTTTAAAATTTTAGACTTCTTATTGTTTTATTTTTAATAAAATAAATATTATAAATAAACACATATTCTTAAATTTTTTCAAATTTCTATTTTTTAATTCTATATAATAAAATGAAGTGATTCGTGTTGTTGTAAAAACATTTACTGATACATTTGGATTACCATATCAAACTTGCAATAATTACTTTCACCTAATTCTCCCATAACCATAAGCATTCTAACTGAAACACTTTCAATTTATCCCAATCCATCTGTAATCAAAACCACATTACTCACTGCTCCCCCTCCCTCCCTAAACCTACTCTACCACTTTATTCTCAAGAGCAGTTCCTTCCCCCATAAATGAAGCCGAGTGTATGTTAAGGCATATGTAATTAAAGAGTCTATATAAAAACTTCGCTATTCATCTTTCTCCTACCTTTCCTATTTCTTTAATCTCCTCATCTTAATAATAAAAAAAACTTAAAAATTATCAAAATTAATTTAACGGTAAAATTAAATTTAAAATTTTTTTAATGATATCTGCGAAATCTATTTATATTTATTTAAAAAAAAGTATATAAAAAATTAAAAATGATACAAATCTCAAATACTCGATTTACCAAGCATGTTTGAAGGTGGAACCATGTAAGGAGGCGAAAGTAGGGTAAAAATAAATAAATAATAAAAGAAACCAGATTAAAAAAAGTCTCATCCTGTATATATCTCATACATCCTATATCTTCTCTCTTCTCTCTTCTTTCTTTTTCTATTTCATGATAAATCATTTGCGTTTAATATACATTTTAATGTGCTAGGTTAACATTTTAATAAATTTCATATATATATAAAAAAATCATATTGAGTAAAGTGTCGTAATGACTGGCTCACGCTAACCATTTGATTGTTGTTGATACATTTGGGAACATGAAGTTTTAATACCTTTGTGTTTGCAAATTTGTCAACAACAAAACACATAAAGAAAACATAGAATGGACTTCAGTCCTTCAATGAACTTAAGCGAACTTCAGCGATCATCAAGGCGTCTTACGCATCGGGAGTTACATCGTTTCGGCCACAGGCGTTGAGCTACATAACTAGAAGGCGCCAATACCTAACATTGGGGTTGATTACAGTTTAATTAGGATAAATCAAAAGTATTTTAGTAGGAATACATATGGTTATAGGTGTATGAGGTGGAAGTAATTATTGTAATTTTGATATGGTAATGGATGGATTCCGTTATTATGTGTAAATAAAAGCAGTACTCTAATTAGTGGATTAGTATGATTGATGTTTGAAAAAGAAGCGTCAGGATAGATAGCTGATGGGGCTATTAATTTGAGAGATTTTAAGATCCTTGTGTGTGACAGAATTTCTGACATACGAAGAAGAGTTGGTTAGTATTCTCAGTAATTTGTTTTGCAGCATTTGGATTTTTTAATGTGTGTGGGAGTCCCTTGTTCTCACACGGGAGATGCGTATAGTAGAATTGGTCAGATTATTTAGTTATAGAGTAGAATTTTATTGTGGAGGGAGAGTACGGATTGTTTTCCTATTATAGGGATGCAGTTATAGATTTTTTCCCAGCTTTTATCAATGATGAATTGTATGTATTTTGTAAAAGTTAATTTGGAGTTCAGGATAATCACGAGATATTTGATTTCAGAGTTCCATGAAATATTGGAGTTTATTTGGGTGTCAAGGGGTGGAGCATGTCCTTTTCTAAAAATAATAGCTTTGGTTTTGTTAGTGTTTGCAGTAGTCCGCCTAAGGGTCAGCCATTTTTAAAATTTTTTAAAAAAATTTGACGACTTCAGTGGGCGTTTTATCACGTGTGAGGATTGGTGCACCATCCGCGAAGAGACAAAAGCTGTTGTAGAGACTCTGAGGGGATCATGTGTACAACAATAAAATAGGGGAGAAATGACGAACCCTTGCGGGTTTCCGGCCTGAATATTGCGAAATATAGATAGCTCATTGTCAAGTCTGACTTGAAACTGCGAATTATAGATAGCTCATTGTCAAGTTAATTTCTGTTTTTGAGGTATTTATTGACTATGATAATTAAGTAGAAGGAGGATTTAAGATTAATGATTTTGTAAATTAACCCATCGTTGCAGAGGTGGTCGAAGGCTTTTTGAATGTCCATGAAAATAGTCCAGAGATTTATTTACATTTGAAACCTTAAGTTAAGGTATTCACAACCAGAAGAAACTGATGAACAGTGCTATGATGGGATCTGATGCCAAACTGAGAATCGGGTAGAATATTATTAGGTATGGTGTGGTTGGGTAATCTATTTAAGAGAACTCGTTCGAAGATTTTTGAAATGGAATTAAGACCGAAAGGGCGGTAATTAGAGGAGATGGTATGGTTGTAGCCATGTTTGGAAAATATGATGACAGTAGCGTTTTTTTTTTCCATTTTTGTGGGAAGTGTGCAAATATGATGCATTTATTGAATATTTTAGTTAAATGATGAGAAATCACTTAACTAAAATCAAAAGGAAAGAATTGGATGGGGAAAGAATTTGAATGCTTGATTGTGAATACCATCTTCTCGGGGGGGGGGCTTTACGTTTGCTTAATTTTTTGATATTAGTTATTTTTAGAGGGGAAGTGATTGGAAGATTAAATTAATATCATCATGGTTATGTAGGTAGTTTTGGAGAATTTTTCTGTGGATTCACTATGTTCGTCATCATATGAAAATGCATTCTCCTCGAAAGAGAATTCAAGATTATGGGCAAGTAGGTTAGCATTTTCTTTGACAGAAAAAATAAGGCTATTATTGCCTATTAGTGGAGGGATGTTAAAATATTTTTGTAAGTTTCCAAGTGATGATAAAGAGGGGATTAAATTAAAAGAGAGCAAATTAGTAAATGCCCATTTTTCGAATGAATTAAAAAAGCAATTGTGTTATAAAAATTATCATTTTGTTTATTTGAAACTGATTTTCAAAATAAAAGCGCTACGTAATAAAACTGAGAACTTTGCTGCTTCGTAACTATTCCAGTATTTGTAAAAAATCGATACTAAAAGAGTAATAACAAATAGTTATTCCACGTCTTTGTTTTGTTATGACTGTTCTAGCATTTTGGACACATCACTGCCAAATAGATGTAAAAGTGGTCTATTTACTTTTCAATTTATATACGATATTAAGTTTACTGAGTAACT
The DNA here is from genome assembly GCA_019974015.1 of Nephila pilipes. Classification (NCBI taxonomy): domain Eukaryota; kingdom Metazoa; phylum Arthropoda; class Arachnida; order Araneae; family Nephilidae; genus Nephila; species Nephila pilipes. The sequence continues at coordinate 80,599 of BMAW01063591.1, read as the reverse complement.
GTGCTGCCTGAACTACATAAAAATGATTATCCTTAAAGGTATTTCCGTTGAGTGAGACTTTCTTAAAAGAGGAAATATTAAAACAATTAAGTTGTTAAACATTATATTATTTAATGATGCATTTGATCGAAATACAAGAAAAAAATTGAAAAGTTTCCAACTGATTTCAATATTGAAGATCGCAAGAAATTAATATCCGATTCTTTTTCTGTAAATGATTTAGCTTGTAAGTTAAATTTTGAAGTGAATAAATTTAAGTTTTTCCGAAACAGTTTTTGGAATAAATTGTAGCCCCTTCCTTTTTTATGGCTTCAGTTATTGAATATCTTATTAAAATTAGTAAGAGATATGTTGAAGTTTTTAAACAAAGACTTACTTAAAGTTTTTATGTCGATAACGTCATTTCCAGTCTGGATACTGAAGAGGAATCAAGAAAATTCATCCGTGATTCCGAGACGCTGATGTTCAAAAGAGGTTTTGACTCAAGGGAGTAGGAGACTGGTAATTACGACGTTGTGACTGGGAAAAAAGAAACATATGTTTTAGGTTTGATTTGGAACAAAGAATTGGATACTTTGAAAATTGATATGAATATGATGAATGATTCCAACATTGAAAAGGTTACCAAACGAAATATACTCTCTTCAATGCACAAAGTGTTTGGATTCATTTAGATTCGTTTCACCAGTAATGCTGTGTTCCAAAACAATATTATAGAAGGCATAGAAGAAAGGAATCAGTTGGGATGACGACATCAATTGCGAGCTTCGAAAAGAATTTTTAAACTGATTTGAGGAACTAAAATTGTTGAGATGCATTGAAATTCTACAATCTATTCAAATCACTAAAGAAAATATGAGTAAATGTACCATTCATACTTTTGTTGATGGTAACTAAGATGCATATGCAGCTATGACAGTTTTGAGAATTGAAAACGAGTATACAAGTCACATATTTCTTCTAGCTGCTTAGTCCAGTGTGGATCCATTGAAAGGTACTAGTATTCCAAGAATGGAGCTGCTTGCTACAGTAATTGAAGCCAAATTGGTGGGTTCCTGTCGTCAAAGTTTTACAGTAAAAAACTATGGAAAAATATTTCTAGAATGATTCTACTGCTGTGCTAGTGGGAATATTAATAGAAGAAAATTAGTCAGTATTTGTACGTGGCCGTGCTCAAGAGATAAAAATATCCAAGTGACCCCTTATCTTGGAAACATGCGCTGAGGGAGAAGAACCCAGAATATTATATATAAAAGAACCCAGCATCTAAAGGCTGTAAGGCAAAACGTGTTATTTCCTCGAAATGATGGGAGGTCTTCAGTGGATGAAAAATCTAACAGAATGTAATCGTCTGATGAATTATTTTAATAAGAATTAGAATGAAGAATAGATTAAAATGGCAAAGTCGAAGACCATTTGTACTTTGTTTACTAATCAAGTCAATAATAATAATAATAGCGACTGGTACTATGGATATCTTCCAAGGTATGAAAACATTGTCCGATTAGTTGCGTAGAATTTTCGCTTTGAGCATAACTGTTTAAATCCAAAAGTTAGAAAGCTGGGAGAATTGACAGCTGCAGAATTCCATAAAGCTGACATAAGAATAATAGTTATGATTCAAGAAGAGTTTCTTACTTCAGGTTGAAACTCTTCAACCTTTTAAAGATGAGCAAGGAGTTATTCGACTGAAAATAAAAATAATATATAGAAAAGATATTAAAGATTTCCTCATACCTGCAGTCCTTCCAGCAACCTTTGAAGTAGTAAAACCACTGTTTAGATACATCCAGGAAAAGAATTGTTACCCAGGAGTCCAGAGAATTCTAAATTTCCTAGAGAAAAATATTGGATTCTACACGGAAGGAAAACTGTAAAGCGAGTATTAGTTAATTGTGTCTATTATAAAAGATTTAATTCAAGGAACGTAGAAACCAAAACTCCTCTACTTCCAGAAAACCGGGTAAAACATGCCGCAGTATTCCAAGTTTCTGGAGTTGATTTGGCAGGACCACTATTTCTCAAAGAGAACAAGAAGAGCTAAGTGTTAATTTTTACCTGTGCCGCATACAGAGCAGTTCATTTCGAATTAGTTACTTCAATTTCCCCGAATGCATTTCTAATGGCATTTAGAAGATCTGTGGCTCGCAGAGGAAGATGCTTAATTGTATACTGTGACAATGGCTCAAATTTTGTTGGAGCAACCGATTCGTTGAAACAATTGGATTGGGATCGCATACACATGGAGCTGTTAATGCTCATGAATGGAAGTTGAACCCCCAACAACTTTCTGGTGGGGTGGTTGGTGGGAAAAACACATCAGAATAATAAAAGATATATGAAAAAAATGTTGGAAGAGCGAGTTTAAATTATAAAGAAAGCACGAGTGTTTTAGCAGATAGTGAAAGCGTCATTAATTCAAAACATCTGACCTATATCCTTGAAGATGAAGCTATAAACCCTTATCACGGTCAGTGTTTCTTCAGGACATTCAAGAATACAATCTTCCAGATGTGGATGCTATAGATCAGAAATCACTTACTAAAAGAATCTAGTGCAGACAAGCTTTACTCATGGTTTTGAGAAACTGATTAAGGTCAACGGGGAAGAAGAAAACTACCAAACCATACCGTTTCCATAAGTGATATTGTCTGAGTGGGATCTTATAATATAAAACAAATCAACTGGCCCTTTGGACGCATTTCTGAACTTATACCGGGGAAGAATGAAAACCACGTAAAAATTCAGACTTCACACCAAGAATTGCTTCGTCCTACATATAGAATATTTCAATCAGAGATATCGTCATCTGACTGTTATTTCACTATAGGATTCAACAGCAGCAGTACATGATAGAACGTGAGATGATAAGCCAAAATTTACTTGTTCTGAGGGGGGGGGAGTGAAGGTTCTGGGAAGACTGGATTCATAAAAAGATTCTCTATATTATATGCAGTTATTTATTAGTAATTAGTTTAAAGTTTTGATTATTTTTATAATCAAAAAGTGGGTGGGTATTAAACGTAAAGTCTATTTTAAATATCTATTTTTTTTTATTAGAGTTGTTATGTGTTGTATAATTTCTTAAATGTTGTTGATATCCTTAATTGAATTGTTTTGAAAAGTTGTTCTTATTTTTGAATACGTTTATATATGATTGTATGTGCGTATTAAGTGGTGGTTTTTAATAAGAATATAAAATGCCACATGCGCTTTAAAATAAATGGCATCTCTACTTGAAGTAGGATAAGTTATTTGTTCCGCCGGAAAAAAATAAGTGTAACAATAGAGCAACAAATTGTTGTAAAAATTCACATAGAACTTGGAAAACTATTCTCCATGAATGTTTACACGTGTTTCTGAGTGGTTTAAGTGTTTTCAAGATGGTCGAGAAGACGTTGAACATATTTCACACCCGGGTCGTCCTTCCACATCGAAAATAGATGACAATATCGAAAAAATAGGTAATCTGGTTCTATCTGGCTATCGGTTAAGTATTCGTAAAATTGTTGAGACTGTAGTAATTGACAAAGAAACCGTACGGCAAATTTTACATTTTTTTTAACATGTAAAAAGTGTGTGCTAAAATGATGCCTAAAATTCTCACATTTTAACATCAAGAAGCTCTCAAAAATGTATGTACTGACACTTTGAATGCTATTGACACTTTGATTAAGATGCAAGATTATAGATGATAGATTATAGATGCTTTCAAGCATCTATAATCTTGTCGCCATCAAAAGTACTCAAATTTGACCAGGTCTCAATCTGAAACCAAAATAGCTTGAGTTGAGAAATATTCAATCAACAACAGATATTAAGCTATTTAGAATTGTCCTTATGTACTTTAAGAATTTAAATAAAATTCAAGTGAACTAATCTAATTACAGAAAGACCTTGTCATATGCTAATCCAATTACAGAAAGACTTCGTTTAGAGCATCTAGATTAACTTTGATCCTCCCTAACGTAGTAGTTATTATCTTTATTATTTTTCTTTACTAAATTTAACAACCTTTTTGATATTCGCTATTTATCTCATAAGTTGTATTTTTAATTTATTTATCATGTCCATCGAACCAAAACGAAAAATCTAAAAGGAGAAGCAAAATTAACGGTGTACATATATGATTGATTGATTTCTAGGATCACATCAGTTTTGCAGCTCTTAATCTCCGAATTTGGAAGATTTTTGAGCACAGCTTCGGCTCAACTTTGCCAGAGAGAATTGCATATTTTATAACATTAACAGAGATAAGTTATTACAATTTAAAAGGTTAGTTGGTTTTATTAATGACGCACTAGAAGTAACAAGAGGGCTTTTGGGGACGGACCTCGTAATTTTGAAACTCGGTCAAATGACGAGGACGACACCTAAGCTGGCACCACCTTTCCTAACTTCCACACCCACTAACGGGAGGACTTTGAGCTACGACAGATTTAACGTGCATCAGCCTCGGCTACACGGAGGGTCTTCGGTGACATCAAGGCTCGAACTTCATTCGACGAAAACCACCGGCCAAGAGTCCGAAGCCATAACCACTAGGTTATCGAGGCCATAATTAAAAAAGAAAGATAATTTAATAAAAAACATTTAGTTAAGAAGTTTATTCAGAGAATTTAATTGTAGTAGCGTGCCATTGGCGGCAAGGTAGGAGAGGGTGTGTTGTGTTCTAAATTATGCACTAAAAATGAGATATCCAGAACTGAAGTAATCTAAATCTTGATCGTAATTTTGAATTATTAATTTATTGGGGAAGCACAAAATCCGACATTGAAAAAAGGGAGTGAGTGGCTGTAGAGTTTTATGGCGCAAGAGCCAAAGCAGGCTATGCTGCGCCAAACATTTGCTAAAATGATTTAAAATAAATTAAAAGGATTTTATAAACAACACGGAACGCACACAAGGTAATAAAAAAAGGTCAAAAGTTCAAACTTCAAATTTGGTGTAAAAGGCCAATTCGTTTTATAAAAGCAAATAAGTTATGGTGGGGTTTTTCTCCCACCAAGTCAGATAGGTTTAAAACCGATGAATGAAAAAAAAAAATATGATGATCATCAAACACCAGACAGTCAATTAAAATATGATGAATTGTGTAAGGGACATGGCAGGAAGGACACTCGGGAGCTTCCTCTCCAAACAAAAGATGCTTATGAGTGAATCAAGTATGTCCAGTGCAAAGGCGAGTCAATCTGACATCTGCTCTGCGCATTGGAACAACAGGCTATTCTGCAATGATAGGCTTTTCCGAGTGAAGTTTATTATTAGACTGAAGATTCCATGATTACTGCCATGTCTGATGAATAAGCTTTAAAATGTAACGTCTTCTGTCCTCTAGTGGGACTGCAGAGGATTCATTGCTGATCGCCCGCTTGTTCATTGCCTAAAATACCTACATGACTAGGTACTCAACAGAAGTAAATAACATAACCCTCGCTATACAGACTACAAACGATATCTGCAACGTCGACCACAATAAGGTGACTGCGATGGTCCAAATGTACCAATGTTTCCAGGATGCTCACACTGCCAGTATATATTACGAACTTTTGAGATCTGGATTTCTCGACAAATCTGAGGGCCCAGTAAATGGCGACAGCTTCGACAGTATAGATACTGCAGAAAGCGCCGAGACGGTAACTGTGCTTCATGTCATCGAAACACCACATCCAACGTATCCAGTTCCTTTCGATCCATCCGTGTAGATTGGAATAAAACCCATATACTGACTTCGATGGAAGGTAAAGAGGCTCTGGAAAACAACGGGACAAGTGTTGCATTTGCAAGAGGCAAAGGGGTTGTGAAAAATAAACCTTGGCATGTTTCAAGGAGGAAATTTGAGAAAATTTTACTGTTGGACACTTAAGCCATGTAGACTGAGTTCTCGATGATATCTTTCACCTTCTTTGAGAACGGACAGATGCAAGAAGGCCGAGCACCATACAGACTCCGTAAAGACGGGTTGATATATATATTATGTAACGGTGATATTGAATTCATTCATGTCAAAGTCACAGTTACAAGGGAGCCTGAAGTTAATAGGTGCCCGCTCAGTACGATGCTTAGTCGCTAAAAAGAAGCGCTATATGAATAGGAGCTTGACACTCTAGCAAATGAGTGGCCAATGACATTGGTCACTTCAACAGCTGAAGAATGAACAGCATTTGCAGTTTCCAGTATCGGGATGGAAAATTCCCGATACAGGGAGTTTGCAGCTCTTACCCTTCTCTATAACTGTTTACTTGATGTAGACTACGTGACAGACCTGATACAATATTCTTTCTGACTATGGCGTCTTAATTTACGAGTAAAACGCCCTTGCCATTTTAAACGCTATGAGATTCTCGGTTGTGGGGTATCGTCTGAAAATACCCCACAATTTCTTTTGTTCCCTGTAGGATGTTTGACAATCCTTATTCCATCATGGTTTACTCACCTTTCGCTTTGAAATAGTACTCATCGGAATCTCTGCATCAGCAGCATCCACGATAGAGGTAGTGTCATTTCGGACAGAGTCATTTATATCCCGATCTTGAACCATTGTACCGGTTATAACTGCTAACCATGTGCATATATCCCAATCTGCTCGGTAGAAGCGGTAAGTGGGAGGACGTAATGACATCCCATTACCATGAACTTGGGAGATCAGGAGAGGGAAATGATCGCTGTAATGCAAATCATTATCAACCTCTGAATTCAGCAACGGTAGCAGTATCGGCGAGCAAATGGCTAGATCAAGGGAATGGAATGTCCTAGTGGGAGAATGGAAATACGTTTTTTCGTCGGTGTTCAGCAGACAGAGACTGTGATCTGAGATCAATTGTTCGACCTGCCGATCACGAGAATTAGAACCATATACCCCCACTGAGGTCTATGTCCATTAAAGTCACCTAGCAGAAGGAAGGGAGCTGGTAATAGATTGACTAAGTTAATTGTTGTGTAACAAATCCATTTGTGACACAACAACGTTAGATAGCAGGTAAATGCAGCAGACTGTGATTCATGTGCGTATATGGATCTGCATAGCCACAGCCTCCAACGATGTGGTTAGTGTAACGACCTTGTGAGGATAGTTTTGGGATGCCAGGATGCAAACACTTCCAGAAGATGATGCGGCATTAGCATCTCATCGTACACAGTGATATTCATGCACTCGGGTAGTTATATTACTCCTCAGAAAAATCTCCTAAAGAGCCACACAGGCAGGTTCGTGTGCAGATATTATGGATTTGAGATCCTCTAGTCGTGGACGTAAACAGCGGCAGTTTCAGGAAACAAAAACCATTAAATATGTGCACTGGAAGTGGAGAATCCTGTTTCCAGGACCCCCATGGAGTCATAATCATCGGGCGATGCGTGTAAAACAACTGCATCACCATCAATGACTCGAGTTTTTTTTGGGAAGGAGCACTGTTCTTCACAGCAGATTTTAATTTGTGTCTCTGCAAAGCTTTTGACCTGGACATTGGCCTAGTCTGATTAGCCTCAACAGAGGAAGGTTTTTTTTTTATTTTTTTTATGAAAATTTACTTTTTTTTTATTGCGGTGTCGAAGTGGTAGGGTGTGTGGTAGAAGAGGTTCAGGAAATTGAGTGGATTTAGAAACTTTAGTAGTCTGGGTGGCCGTAGCGTAATTGATTCCCTGTACAGGGGTACGGGAAGTGACTAGACGGCGAGCCCCGGTATACTATTGGTTCTGGAGAGTCTTCACAGTAGTTATTTCTTTTTCCTCAGCCCATTTAGGGCATGAATGAGAATATGCAGGGTGGTTGCTCTGACATTTGAAGCCCTTTTCTACAGCGTTACAGGAAGCATTTTCGTGGCCTGTTGCTGTACAGCGAGCGCAAGTCAATTGTCCCCTACACGCGTTCTTGGAATGGCCATATCGCTGACAATTGAAACACCTTAGAGGGTTTGGAATGTGTGGTCGGACTGAGAAACTGAGATATGCGACCTGAACAGTTTGTGGTAGGGTAGGATTCGAAAAAAATCAAGATGAGGTGCTTAGTACTAAGCACCTTAGCATTTCTCTTAATCGTTATCCACCCCACACCACAAACTTGCCGGTCTTGCAAATTCTCCAAGATCTCCTCTTCCGACGCAATCACTAATTCAATTGAGGATACGACGCCACGGGAGTAGTTCAGATTTCTATGTGGTGAAGTTGTCACAGGATAAGGTCCAAAGGTCTTCATATTCATAACAAGTTCTGCTTGTTTTGAATCGCAGACTTCAATTAAGAGGTCACCAGAGCGTAGTTTCTTTAAATCCTTAACTGTTCCTACCATACCTAGAATTCCCTTTTGAATCAAAAAAGGCGATATCGCAGCAAAAATATCAGTGTTTCTTTTGATCAAGAATAAAACGGAAATTAGCAGATTTATTACAAATGTCTGTGGATTGTAAATGTTCATTTTCAGTATTACTGGAAACATGATGTTCTACACGGTCAGCCCATGTTTCACTATTTAAAATAATAGATTCTTTTTTTACAGCTTCGGGAGCCAAAAACCATTTACCTTGAGTTGTAACCATATTCATAACCATAGTAAACCCACCATAGTGCCTTAAAAAAATACGGATTGACTTTCAGTTTGATCGGGGCCCCCGTTAGACCCCGTTTTACCACCCTTTCCTAATGTGGAAATGAGTAACCGCCGGAGAATTCTTCAGAGCTGGACAATGTGAATCGTCCCATTACGTGCCCAGGCAGAGGCACGGGTCCAAGGAAGATTTCTCGATATGGGAAGGAGGCCACACCATCCAGCTATCCGCAACCAAGGCTCTCAACCTTTGGAAACATTTTTGAGAATGATATTCCGAAACTGTTACCGATGGAGCATAGAACTCTTCTCCCACAGATCCTTCCCCAAACAGGGTCTTTTCCAATCACGCCAAAGCGGTTTCCCAATAAGTACCTCTGCTTGAGGGTTCTGGGGCCCCATAATGCCAGAGCTAATAACGCAGGAGATCGGCATTGATACGCCGTCGGCCTTTTAATGTGTTAGTAGGGACATCAAAATTTTTTTATGATTATTTTTATTTTTAAAATTTTTTATATATATTTTTTATTTTTTTGTAATACAAAAGTTAGCTTAGACACAGAAATGAAATAAACTATGTTAGAATAAACTGTTTACCGCTTGATGTCACAAAATATCAAGCAGAAAACTCCCCAAAACAAAACACAACAAATAAAAGGGGTGGGGAGAAGGGGGAAAGGGTCACTGAGGTACCTCGGGTCGTGATGCCCGTACTCATTTGAAGGAGATGAGCCAACATTGAAAAAAACGTGTTATTTTTTTATGCATTCGTCGCCACATTAACTCGATCAAGTACTATTCGAGTCGTGCCTCGATGCCGTTTGTTGCGTCATTTCGCACTTCTCCACAGACGCTCTATAGTTTGGATGTGACATAAGCTTTCTGGATCAACGAAGTGAAATTTGTGGTTTGCAGGAAAATGTTCGAAGCTGGCATCCTGCAACTCATCCAATTTATAAACCTTCCAACAATCCGTGTAAATTGTTGTTCCGTCCTTAACATTCTTCTTTATGACAGTCATCAAAGTTTTCGCCGACTGATCAGAAAGTGCATTGAAACTAAAAAGCATTATTTTGATTCTTTATGCAAGCCACCGAAAACCCATTGTTGTGGAAGAACCCACCCAACGTTGCTTTTTCGAATACAAAGGCTTTCGTTCAATGAGACAATCTTGTTGCATGCATCGATTTTCACGGTTGGATTGGAAATTAAAGCTGCAGCGCAAACCTCCCACATGTAACTGTTCCAATCGACAGTCGTATCATGATTCATCTTGAGTTGTAATTCGCAAAATTCAATTAATGTTATCTCCCGGCACCACAAATATATGAACCTCGCGATGTGAGGAAAGGGATTCTGGAACCTACAAACCAATTTTACTTTCGCAATCCTTTACTCTCATTGAAAGTTTTTTTTCACAGCGTTCTTTTCAAAACTCAGTTTCATCTTCTGGTCTTTCGAGCACAACTGTTTATATTTGATAAAGCCTTTTATTTAAAATAACTCAATCGCAGACTTTTCATCCTTCGGCAATTCCCAAATCGAGAAATCCACAACGGAAAAAAACATACTAACAACCTGCCTCACAAGCGAACAGGAAATTCAAACAGGAGCGATACCGTAGGCAAGCTCAATAGAACTGCGTCGAGAGAGGGTTGCAATAGTAGTTCCAAATTCACTCAACGCGATTTTTTTTTATGATCCTTTTCAACGGAAAAGTACCTGCTTATATTTTGGAGATTACGTAATGATTCATTTAATTTTTAATTGATGTCCGATACATCGTTTTTGGAAGTGTTAGAGATTAGAGCACTTGGCACACATAATTTAACCCTTCATTATTCAGTATTTGGATTACGAGTTTTACCTCCGATTTCTAACACTTGATTAATTCGCTATATTACTTAAGAACATTTTTCTTGAGATTCCTTGGAAGCAATTATATCTGCTTCTAATACTTTGATTAATGAATGAACAGCCTCTTTCGATCCTTTTAAGTTGCTTTTTTTTCTAATATTAATTCGTGTAATTTGCATAATTCATTCCTTTTCTTTTTTACTAAATTTTCATCAACCATTTTTAACGTTGCTCGCAGAGCGTTTCGGTTCCATTTTAATCTAATTGTTCCGATCTTTCGTCGGCCGCAGTAGCCTAGTGTTCATGGTCGCGGACAACGTTTTTCGACGAGTCTTGGGTTCGAGCCTTGATGCCACTAAAGACCCGCGTGTGTCTGGGGCTGATGCAAAGAGAACCTCGATAGACGATAAATCTATCGAGGCTCAAAGTCATCCCGTTGGAGTGGAAGTTAAAAGAGGGAGGTGCCAGCTCAGGTGTCATCCTCGTCACTTGACTGATGTTCAAAATTACAAGGTTCAACGCTTGTTAGTCCTTGTGTTGCTTCTAGTGTGATTTTAATTCAACAATTCTGACCTTTAGTCAATACAAAAATGTATCCAAGATTGCAATTGTTAATCAATGAAATCTGATACTTTAAAATTTAAATGTTTTTATGCTCTTACCTTAATTTTTAAGGCTGAGTCTGGACATGGCCTAAATTCTTTCTAAAGATATCTGTAGTGGAGCTTAGAGGGGTAATTGATAGGTGGATTGTATGAATTTTAAAATACTTTCCTCGAAACATATAAGTTTGCTTGCTAAAGGTCAATCGAAAGAGAATGTACAAAAAAAAAAAAAAAAAAAAATGTTCGTCCACCCAAACTAATACATTTTACCCCGAGAGTTCCTGTAGGTAGTGGTGCTCGTTGAGATCCCGCTTCAAAAAGAGAGGACAGAAGAGAAAAAAACATTTTCACACGATCATCCAAGATGCTCGTTATATAGTTGAAAAAGGGCGCGAAATCGTATAGCTAAAAGATGAAATGCTTTTGAACTTCTTTAACAGTATTCATTACTTCATCCTTAGCACTTCTCTTTTAAATAATCATCGTTTTAAAGGGAAAAAAATACCTGCATTTCATACTTACCTTTAAATTTTAAAATTTAATTGTGGTTTTTAAAAATTTATAACTGGCTACCTCTCCTTCCCCAAAAGGCAAAGGCGACCCCTTGGGAGACGTGACCAACCATTTGGTAACCAATGTGCTAACTAAGTAATGATTTAAAGCCACGACAGATTTAACGAGCATCAGCCATGCAGCAAGACTCGAAACCACAACTTGACGAAACAACGCTGGAAAAACTAAACTATAAGTTATTCTTCCTGGAGTAAAAAAGGATTCCCAGGAAACCCGCACAACTGTGCAAAATAAAATAGAACTCATTGATATAAAGTATCATCCTATTGTAAACCCGTTACTTGACTTATTTGGAGAAAGATTTAATCAAATTAGAAGCCTGAGTAGAAAATTAAAATAATTAAGTATGTCGATGTAGTAGTCCACATAATTCAGGAATTAAATGGTTTCCAATGGATGTGCAAATTGACGATTTAAAGATGCAAAATACCAGATAACATCTGGGCTCAAGTTTTTGTCGACTTGAGAATGTGGAAAGAAATCACTTGGAGATTAGTTTAGTTTTTATTAACGTCGCATTAGCAGCAACACGAGGGCTATTGGCGACGGACCTCGTAATTTTGAACCACGGTCAAGTGACGAGGACGACACCTGAGCTGGCATCCCCCTCTCCTAACTTCCACACCACGCCAACGGGAGGACTTTGGGCCCCGACAGATTTAACGTGCATCAGCCCCGGCTACAAGTTGGTTCTTTGGCGGCTAAGGATCGAACCCGCGACCGAACGAAAACCGCCGGTCACGAATCCGAAGCTTTGACCACTAGGTTACCGCGGCCAAATCGCTTGGAGAACGAAGAGTGTTACAACGAACTGGAAATTTGGAATGTTTATCGTACACTTTTAGCACCTGAAAAAACAGCGACCTTGCGACCGGTTTTTCCACCACGTATTTTTATGAAAACTTATTCTCAGTGTTATATAATACTAAAACCTACAAAAGATATATATTGACAAATAAGTTAGTAGCACTTAAAGAATAAGAAATACCAACCTTTAATTGGAAAATTTATAAAATGAAATTCGGCAACAATGAATGAGTGATGGTAGATTTTATTGGCGCAAGAGCAAAATGTACGCTCAACAAAGTATAACTGTGATCTAGACGTTTGAAAAAAGGTAAAGTGTAAGAGAATAGTAGGGTCGAAAATAGAGAATGAGAGAGTGATGGTAAAATTTAATGGCGCAAGAGCTATATGTGGCATTGTTGCGCAAAACAAGGTTTTACTGTGTTTTAGATGTAAGTGAACGTAAATGTTATTGGCGTAAGAGCCAGCTGTTGCTATGCTACGCCAAACAAGATTTAACTGTGGTCTAGACATGAAAAAATTGGAAAAAAAAAAAAAAAAAGTTGGTTGACAAGGATTGCTTGGTAACCCGGGGAGGGGGGCGTCACCCGTGTTTTACAAAGACAGTAAACCCCATGGGAAAAAGATCACTTGGGCACCACGGGGTCATGATGCGCCAGTTTTTGCCTAAAAAAAGGCAAGTCCCTTAGGTCGCCTATTATAATCCCCAGTCGCTTGGTATCCATTTCAGTGCATGCATGAGTTTAGTTTTATTAACGTCGCACTAGAAGCAACACGAGGGCTATTGGCGAAGGACCTCGTAATTTTGAACCTCGGTCAAGTGACGAGGACGACACCTGAGCTGGCACCCCCTCTCCTAACATCCACACCACGCCAACGGGAGGACTTTGGGCCCCGACAGATTTAACATGCATTAGCCCCGGCTACACGGCGGGTCTTTAATGGCCAAGGATCGAACCCGCGATTCAACGAAAACTGCCGGTCACGAATCCGAAGCCATGACCACTAGGCTACCGCGGCCACAGTGCATGCATGAGCTACAGTGGAACTATTCTGTCATACCCGGGTCGTTTTAGATGTTTGAAAAATTGGGGAAAAAATTAAAAATTGGTTGAGACAAGAAGAACCACTAGGGTATCCCAGGGTCCCGTCACCCCTGTTTACCAAAGACGTTAAACCTCATGTGAAAAAAAAAATCACTAGAGTGCTTCGGGACCATGATACCCGAACCTTCCTACGAAGTTTAGTTATATTAACGTCGCACTAGAAGCAACACGAGGGCTATTGGCGACGGATCTCGTAATTTTGAACCACGGTCAAGTGACGAGGACGACACCTGAGCTGGCATCCCCCTCTCCTAACATCCACACCACGCCAACGGGAGGACTTTGGGCCCCGAACAGATTTAACGTGCATCAGCCCCGGCTACACGGCGGATCTTTGGTGGCCAAGGATCGAACCCGCGACTGAACGAAAACCGCCAGCCGCTATCCACGACCTTGACCACTAGGCTACCGCGGCCCAACCTTCCTACGGAAGGCAAGCCCCCGAAGACGCTCCAACCAGTCTCCTGATATAATCCCCAGGGACAGGGCTATACTCTCAGACACTGGGTACCCATTTTAGTCGCCTCTTACGACATGCACAACGGGACTATTCTTTCACACACGGGCGGAAATCACTTTAATGCTTCGGGGTCATGATGAATGTGATTGTTTATTAACGTCACACTGAGAAGCAACACGAGTGTTATAGGCGACGGACCTCATAATTTTTAGCCTTTGCAGGTCAAATGACGAGGACACTTGAAGTGGCACCTTTCTCTCCAAACAAAAACGGAAATTGTTACCAAAATCAATTCATCCTTTAAAAAAATACACGAAATTCTGATTTTCAGTCTTTCGAAAAATAGTCAGCTTTATTTAAAGCATCATGAAATATAATAAACATAACACTAAAGCACATATTAACGATCACTATCAATATATTCCGATTCATGTTACATTTCAAATATAAAATAGCTCAAATGATTTTTTTTTTTTAAAAGAATGATCTATGAAAATAATTAAACTCTAATGTTATGTACAAAATGCCAAATTTGAGCATTTATTTGTGAATAAATAATTAACATTTAAATAACTTTTGATTTTGAATAAAGCCCATTTGGTACTTTTCCATTTCGCTGGCACAGGGGATAAAGTCGCTAAAAATGATACAACCAATGTCAAACAGCGTTGGTTGTATTCAGTGGCGCATAAACTTTTTTTTTTTTATTTGTATACTGTGTTGTTGCCAATGAAGTCTGTTTGGTGAGATTTGCGCCGGCGAAATGGAAAAGTACCAAACATTTTTATGTAAAAATATGCAACAATCTTAAAATAATTTGATACACGTGTAAAATATCATCAAACATTAAAGTTAGCTAATTTTCAACCAAATTTTCACCAATTTCTGATCTAATGAAAATAGCTGATTGGAATTCATTCATGTACTGATATTTTTCCCAAAAATGAGTCAAAATTTTCAGGAAGAGTGAATACATATATTCAGTTCATTATTAAAAGTTTAAATACTTCAGAAAAATATATTCCTTCTATTCCACTGACTATGAATTTAAAATAAATTAGTCAAGATGCAAAACAGAAGTGTAGAAAAGGACATATCCCATAAAATCACACTAATTAAAATGATTCATTGGTATTTTTAATTGATAAACTGAAGAAGGAAATTGAATATTAAATGATTAAGTTATAGTTTATAGGGTATTTTCCCATTTTGCTTAGTAGACTTTTGGTGAAAACACACAGTATACATATTCCGTTAGGCGTCAGTCGTATGATTTTTGGTGACTTTAGAGCCTGCGCCGGCGAAATGGAAAAGTACCATTTATTGTTTTGAATTTATTCAAATGTGTGATGTTATCAACCAATTCATATACATGTAAAAAGGTACACGTTTTAGGTCAAAAGAATACACATCCAAACTGTTCTACGAATTTAGAGTGAACACTAATACAATTGATTTAGCAATAAAAGTTAGATGCTCTATTTCAATGAATAGTTAAAATTATAGATTTATTATTACAATTAGAGCAGACAAAATCAACTGTATCAGCAACAATATAAAACCTAAGTACAAAAATCACCTAACTTTTTTGGCAACAATTTGTTGCCATGGGAAAGATAGCCATTATTTCTCATTTAAAAGAGAAATTGCCAGATTTTGACACCTAGGAACAAAAAATGTTTGCAAGTCAAAAAGTTTTAATATAGAAGTGCAACTTCAACTATTACAGAAAAATACACCAGGGATACTTTTGAAGTTTAACAATTTATTTCGTAAATTCATAATACACACATGAAAGTTACTATGCAATTATATACAATCATGAACTATATATAAGTAACAAATATAATAAATTTAGAAAACTTAACTTTTCTGAAAAATACATAAAGAACAATTTTGAATATTTCCAACATTCTACTTTACATATAAAAAATACATTCATATAATATGCATTAAACCATAAAACTATAGAATAAAAAAATTGCAGTTCAATAACAAATCATAATTTTAAAGTTCAAACTGACGAAGAAAAACTCACTTTTTTGGCTGATAGACTGTAAAACAAGGCAGACTATTTCCTTAACATTACAGGAAAAAAAAAAAAAAATTACATCATAGAAAATAAATGGGAAAAATGAGCTTTTATGCAAGAACAAAAACCAAAGACAAAAATTAAATCAAAATAATTTGTTTTGTACTTTTCTTGTATGCAAGTTTTTACATTTATAATGGCAAGGATCTCTCTAGCTTTTAAAGGGATAAACAAAAAAAAAACAAAAAAAAAAAAGTTCTACATAAAAGAGCACTATTTTATTTGAAGGCAAACAAAACTGCTTAAAATTTACTTGGGAAGCAGTTTCTACTTTCAAACTATGAAAAATGTTTAAAATATCTTGAAATTAATTGCGAATACATACATAAATAAATAAAAAAAAAAAAAAAAGGAAGCAAAAGTACTAGATGAAACCCCAAATAAAGTCTGCTGAGCAATCTTGCAAAAATATAAAATCAGGATGAAAACAATTCTTATCCTGAACCTGGAAATATTATTAGTTTAACGATTCCTTTGTCTTGAGTAAGCATTCAAGTTCACATTTAATGCAAATTGATGTTCCATCAACTAAAAACATAATTCTGTTCATAAAAGCAACATAAACTTTTAATTAGTTTTTAATCAATGATGCACTACTATAGAAGCTTTACAGATAGCTGTTTCATAACTAAAATGGAACTATGTAACGATTAAAAATTTAAGCTTCTTTTACATATATTTATTACTATACCAAACATCCAAGGGATTTTAAGAATTATCGTAGAAAGTCATAGACAAAAAAAAATATCCTGCAAGGGAAAAAAACGCAGACATCTTTAACAATTTATCTTTTCAAAAATATATATATAAAAACTCATATTCAGAATTTATTGTGACGGAAAAATAAACTTGGCCATAATGCACAAATAAGCTTTCCTATCATTCCTTTTTTTAAAAAATGAGAATAGAAGAAACCTTTACTTTCTATTACATAAAAACAATGATTGTTGAAAATTCTTTTATATTTTCAAGGATGACTTCATTTTGATATTCTACACTTGTAACTTAATATTTTCCCCACAACTTTATTAAGAATTTCATAAACTTTTGCCTTTCTTGTGCA